>CM034152.1:560713280-560784038 GCA_019776745.2 Taxus chinensis | reverse complement strand
GATGGAGGTGATCCTCCGATAGAAACAAAATTTATGTATGAATGAATCAGGGTGCATTTTAAGAGGACCTCTTGGAAATAGGAGGTGGGAGAATACCTCGCGAATATCCCTGGAACCGGTTTATGGGAGAGGTGAATTTTTTGGGATTGTATATCAAAATTTCACCTATATGAAGGCACTGAGACGAAGGACTGCAGGACGCGGCAAGGAGATTTTGCTTCACGCGTCAAAAAATGCAAGAGGACGCGCGTCAATAGACATTAGTGACACGCCGTCATAGGAGCTATTGACGGGCGTCACTAAGGTCTATTGACGCGCTTCACTGCCATTTTTTGACGAGCGACAGCAAATCTTCCGTCGCGAGTCTGAAGCCTCCGAACTCTGCTTTATCATCAAAAAATTCCGTGTCGCGCATCAACAAACTCTTTTTCGGCACTGCTTATGCGTCAATATGGGGTTGTAACTCTTGTCGCGCGTCGCTAAGGCCTATTGATGCGCGGTCATTACGGGCATATTGACGCGCGTCAATAGGTCTTCGTGACGCGCGTCAATAGGCCTGTTGACGCGCGTCAATAGGCCTTAGTGACGCGCGTCAATAGGGCCTAAGTGCCCGCGACAAGAGGCCTTAGGACGCGCGGCCTAGGCCTATTGACGCTGTGTCATAAGGCTATGACGACGCGACAGCAATTTTTGGTCGCACGTAGGTAAACCTCTGCCCTATTCTTGCTCATCGAAAAAATCCCCTGTCGCTCGTTCACAAATTTTGTCATGCGCTACTATGCGTCAATTATCTACAGTATCTCCTTGTCTGAAAACACCATACGTGTCGCGCATCAAATTAACTTACCCCCTTGTCGCACCTCTATAATACGGGATATATATATGTTGAAAAATGTCGAAGTAGAAGGGGTATACCTGGCGAATAATTGGTTTATATAGGGGATATTGTTCAAGGTGGCGCGGATAAGCCGAACCCCTAAAAAAAAAATTAAAGGGTAATTTAGGGAACAGGTCACGGACCGTGACAAAAAATTCACCTTTTCAAAATTTTCAAAAGGGATATTCGCCATATTACGAATATTCGCCACTCAAAAATTATCCCTGGAAATTTTTTTTGGGAAAAAAAATTTTGAATTTGATTCACAAGACTCATAGATATGATGCTCCAAGACTATGAATCCAATTTTAGACCTAAGATCAGGTACGTCGGACTTTTGCTTTTTGTCTAAAAAGGAAGGGCACAAGTATACTAAGGGGTCCTATCATAACATGAAGGTTAAGACACCATATGAGATTGTTCATCGGATATAAGATGTGTGAACCTGGATTACTGATAGAATCAAGAAGTGGCATATAACATGCACTAATAGGCCATGATGGATCAACCTTAGTATTATTGATGGGGACCCACTCTGATATATGCACTAATGTTGTAAGTGACTTAGAAGATAATTGTGGTAGGGTAATCCTGATCAGAGAAAGAGATTATCAGTGGAGAGTGTTAGTATGCCCAACTAGAATGTCAAAGCACCTAATGGCAGAGGAGAGACAACGTGGTGTATATAATCAACTTAATATTTAACCATTTTTGTTGTCATGTTGGGTAGAGAGGGTTGTTAAATATTTTGGAGCTTATGGTTTTCATTGACAAGGTGGAGAAATTGTAGGTTCCAGAAGCTCAATTTTAACCACTATCAATGAATCCCTCAATGAGAATCGAAGTTGGAAACAACGATAAGTGGAGTGTCTTATGCACTAGTGTTAGCAATAATGAGAATTTTCATTGAAATTACGTCCTTTTGGTTGAGATGGATCTATTTGTAGTGGAGAAGGTAGTGTAATGAGGTTACTATCGAGAAGTTGCGATAGTAAAATATGCATAGGTATACTAAACTAGGTTAAGATATGTTGATGCGCTTGCGATTGAATATCCTTGGTAATAAATAGTATGTGGACGGTAACTTTTTTGTCTCTTTTATTTAGTTGTAGATAGTTTAAATGTTGACTTATTTTGAAAATGTTTAACAGACGATGCTTTCTCTTGGTATTTAAGCTTGCCTATAGCTAAGAGTTTGGTTTCACAAAACTTAAGAGTATGAAAAATATGATTGAAAGAAGGAGAGGTCTCAAAGATAACACTCTCCTGGAGAGGGGGTAAAAGACTCTAAATGAACAAGTATTTAATCTTAGTGTCCACAAGCACATTTGACATCTTAGCTAAGTTGTTTTTTTAATGCAAGACATAATTTGCTAAATGTTCATTAGATCCACGTTTAAGTTGCACGAGTTGAGCATAAGATATCTTATATCCAATATTGATAGAGAAGTGGGTGAGAAAAGCATCAGATAGATGCGTGAAAGATGTTATCGAGTAAACAGGTAGGTCATAAAACCAATGCATCACATAATCTTGAAGACTACAAGGAAAAAGCTTAGCTAGTGATGTATGATTGTCCGCATAGTCTAGGCATGCTATATAGAATTCTCAGAGATGCTCTTATGGGTCACCATGGCCCTTAAAGATGGGAATTTTGGGAGAGATCAAAGTAGGTGGCAATGAATAGGTAGATATATTAGGTGCAAAAGGGGTATGCAACAGTGAATTAGAGTCTAAAGATGGTGAGGCAAGAGAAGTAGCAAGTTGGAGATGGCGAATTTGGATTTGCAAGTCCTGTTATAAAGAATTTAAATCAGGAGTAGTCGAAGAAGAGACAAGCTACATATTAGGTGTACTAGGGTGAATGATGGGAGTAGTAATGATAGGAATGGAAGGAGAGACATAAATAGGTAGGTTGGAGACCATGGGAGACGAAGAATGAGAAACTATAGAGGTGAAAGCATCTCAATTATTATTAGTAAAAATAAAATCATGTAGGACATACAGAAGACGAGTGGGATTATCATGCAATGATTTTCAAATATAAGTGTATTTCATTAGTCTTGGTCAACATTGGTATCTTCATTATAGGAAATTTCACTACCAGAGGATTCTATTTCGTGAAGAGGAACTTGGCAAGATGAATCTAAGGTATTATTAGTTGTAGCTATAGAAGTAGGTATATGAGCCATTTGTTTGGAAACCTTACAAGATAATGAAGAAGAAGCTCACTATATTGAAAATACCCAAACGACTGCTAACGAGTGACATGCATATGAAGAAAAGGATCAAAGAGAAAGTGTATTCAAAGATTGGTTTCACTAAAATGATTAACTAAAATAAGATTTTCTAGTGTAATCTAATGTTATAGGAGAAGTAAAAATAACAGAATAAATAGAACAATAAAATACTAAAATACACCCAAGAAAACTAATCTAGAAAATATGAACATAATGCGTAACTAAGACGGGGTTAAGTAAGACATCCTTAGTTGATTCGTAGATTGCACGAGATTGTATCAAAGTGTAGACCAGGTGAACATGAGGAGGAAACGACCGCACAGAAGCCTAACAAAGCACATATCTAAGCTATTTGACTAGATTAGGGCACTTAGAAAGGGATAGGGGAACCGATGGGTGCCCTGGTCTATGGAAAATACCAAAAAACTTTCTTTGATGTGTCGTTGGATGTTTGTATGTGTTCTCTTCCTATCACACTAATGTCGTTGAACTGTGTTGGATGTCATTGTTAATATGATATGGAAGAATCACCTATATAACCCCAGAAAAAGAATCAAAACCCTAACAAATAAAGATTCATATAAAGGGGTTGGACTTTTCTCAGCTACCAAATGGATGGACTTATCACTAAGGGTTACACTACATCTCATACCCAATGTAGTTCTAGGTGTGTGTGTGAAATTGTGCCTTAGGTTACTTTTGTGCCAGTTGCACTTTTTGAAGTAACGAGCTAATAACTATATGTATAATTTAATAAATGTATGCATGTAAATTATAAACTCCCCTCATATGAAGTGTGATGCAGATGAACCAGCCTTGTGTTCCTTGTGATGGAGCTAGATAGATGCAAATGTAGCTTTAAATTCATTTGATGGATGAAAATCTAGATGGTGATAGAAGATGCTTAGTGTTTGGCCCCTTATTATGGTCATATAACTTTATATTTATATGGTTCTCTTGTTCTAATTTCCTATTTAACCCCGAAAAGGCTGACTGACAAAAAGATAGAAAGATCAAATGGCTATAAAGTTCCTAAAAGGTGAGAGTAAAATTAAAAGAGGAGCAGGGATCCTAAGAGGGGACCAGGGCTCTTGGGGCACCCCAGTTAGAAATTGTAAAAAATGAAAATGAAATTTTTTATTTAAATTTTCACATCTAGGAGTTTTCTTATATTTTCAAAACCCATCTCGGAGTTGAGTCTTCGCAGAAAGCAAATGGGAACTTAGCTAAATCACGAAGAGATTCAGGAAAGCCCAGAAAATGGCAAGTGTTAAGTAGGTGCTATTTCAGAAGTCAAAGGAGGGGACGAGGTCTCCAACTCCTGCAAGCCTTCCACATGGATTCAATAAAAGGGTCCCACATGGGGAATGATTTCCACATTTATATACCTCGAGTCCTTTACTTACCGAAGGGAATAAAGTAACAAGCCCTCTGACGGTGCCAAGTTTCTGCCCAGTGCATCCCCAAGAATCATAAAGAAAAGTAGATTCATAAGGATGCGTGGGCCTTCCACATGGATCTTGCAATAGGTGGACTCTAGTTTCAAAGTGGGACATAAAAAGATGAAAATCCATCCACCACATATAAGTGATTTAGGGTCTTATTTGTAAGATCCTAAATGTTCAGGATTTTTTTAAAGGATCGGAGGTGAGGGGTCGTCTAGCTTGTCATTTTAGTAAAGTTTTAATGCGTATCCTTGTGTGGAGAATGCTAACCTACGAATACTTGAGTAATTCGTTTGCATTCAAAGGGTCATTTTATTACAAAATACGTACTATTTTAATCAAGAGGCTGGAAACCAATGCACGAAGGGTCAAAATATCTGGTCATGTAATAAATAACTAAAGGTATTTTTATCAAAAGGTGAGTCTATCTCAAGGGATTTAGTTGCAGGATAATTAAAGATGTATTAAATAGGCATGTCTCTCATTCTTTCAAATGGGGAAAAATAATGGAAAAGTGTGATAAGGATTTAGAGAAATTTGTTTCTGTCACTTCATATCATTTATCATAATTGAGGGGTAGTTGGAAAGGAGTTTGAAAGTTCTCTCTTACCTCCTCCTCTCCCTATATATTGTAATCAAATTTTCATAAAAAAGGAGGAGATAATTATGTAGGTACTAGTAGAGTTAATATTTTCTTTTATGTCACTAAGTTTCTCTTTTGTTAAAGATAGAGATCTCAGAGCTCTAGCCTTTTGCCTGGGCTTTGTAATAGCAATCTTGCCTCTTTTATAAATGTAATATTGTGTATAACTATTGTAGTAATATATATGTCTTGTGGTGTTTTCTGTTCATCATTCACATATCTTTATTGTCTCTGATCACCTTTTTTACATGTGGGAATTGTGCATATTTGACTATTGTTATGATCCTTGGAGTTGTGCTTAAGTATTTTGAGATAGATTTGGTCTTGATTGATCTTCTGGTAGACTCATTTCGGTGCATTACCCTTGTTTATTTATGTTTCTTGTTTAGTTCTTCTACCCCTATCTCACCCTATAGATAAGAGCTAGCTTCTTTAAAAATTTGGAGGTCTCTTTAGGGCACACGTCCTACTAACCTAAGGATTCCCATGACTTTGACAGTTTGATCCGCCAAGGATGGTCATCAACAACAATATAGACTGGGAAAGTGTAGGTGTAAGATAGAAAATACAACAACAAGCAATGTAAAAATGGCTAAAGGCATGGGTTAATTATTAATCTTTTCACTTAAGAACCATATGAATAGTAGTATGAGACCAGGACTAAATAATGACTCAAAGTGTGTGATTTTATTTATACACAATCATGAAGAATCCATGGTTGATATGAACAATTACTCTTGTGCAGTGTTCACTCACTCATAAGAAAAAGAAGAATCCTCTTCCTTTATTGCAATCCAAAAGAAGAAACATGCAGACCCTCAAATGATGACTCTAAAAAAATAATAATGAAAGGAGAATCATCATATCTCACTTCCATGGAATCAGCTAAGAATAAAATTGAAACTAACTCTACCAAGGCCCCATCTACCTCTTCAAGTAAGTATTTTTCATCCCCTCTTGTCAAATCAATTTCTACTTCTATTGATCCCAAGATTGCATATCATATACCTGTCAAGGATTCCATTTTTCCTTATGTTCCCACTTGTTCTTCATCTTTTTACATCATTGACCATGTCAAGAAAGCCAAGATTCAAATTTCTCAGGCTAAGTACTTGAGAACTCATCCCAAGCAATTTGATAAAATTTTCCACTTTATCAAAGGAATTCTTTCAAATTCATGTTCTAAAAATTTCACTGCCAAAGTACTACCTCCCACTCCTCATACCACTCCTTCACAAAACCTTCTTGCCTTAACATCTCCCTCTTCTGGGAAGGTAGATCCCGTTTACCTTACCTTACTAGTCAATGGGTATAAACTGAATAATTTCACTATTAAATCAGGTGCCTCTGACAATGTCATGGTCACAAAAGTTATTAAATCTCTTGGTCTCACCCCCACCCTTGCTACTGGAAATTGTTACTCCATGGAAACTAAAGAAGTAATTCTCATATGCCAAGTGAAATATGCTCATGTCATTTGCATATTTTCCCAACAAGAAGATCACAATGAAAATATTGGGGTAGACAGTTTCGCTTCATATGGGATTGTTTGTTGAGTCAAAAGTTTATGTTGAGATGGTTAGCAGTATATATAATATATGTGATATATATATATATATATATATATAATATGTATGTATGTATGTATGTATGTATGTATGTATAGTATGTATGTATGTATGTAGTAGGTATGTATGTATGTAGGTATGTATGTACTGTATGTATGTATGCTAGTCCCATCCATCCACCATACATGTCAATGGTAAGATGAATAATCTCCTTACCAATAAGGAAAATGAAATACATTGTTCAAAAATGAGATGACATAAGGGAAACAATTTTGGATTAAGATTCAACGGATAGTAAATTTTTCATAACTTCGTAGAAAGATGTTGAACTTCTTATATTAATGGAGGAGTACTCAGGTAAAAGGGTTATAGTCAAGAAATATCATGACAATCTAATGGAACTAGAATTTGAAAGTATGCACTTCCCATTGGATGTGAATACATATGGAAGATCTTTTCTTGTTTTTTATGAAGGAAATAGAAATATTAGCTTACATTAAAGTAATCCTAAGGTGTTGAGTGGTACAAACCATGAAGGAAAAGTGATGTCAAATATCCTCTCAATATATGAGCTCCATGTTTCTAATCATGTTCTCAAATCCAATCATGAATATTTTTTTAGTGAAGATGACTATGAATATGAAGCCTTATCTTTCTTGTTAAGATATGAATCCCTACTCAATAAGAAATGTATAAATAAGAAGATTATTGGATCCTCCAAAATTGAATCTTCTCAAGAAAATGATGTCTCACTATAGAGATGGATTTCAAATATCGAAATGGTCAAGATGGGGGAAATGATTATTTACATATTACCTACCAAACCTTGTGTTCATTCCCCTTTCATGAGGATGAGGCAATGTGCACATCACATCATAGTTATAAGTAGGTCAAAAGTGAGCCAATTTGTGTGAAGTATAGATGTGTGGATGAATTGAGAAACATAAATCATGAATATGCTTGTGATGGGTTTCAAAGTCCCAAAATATTTTTTGAGAATCAACTCATAGATATCATGGTCATGAAGAAGATAAAAAATAAAGTTTGAATACCCATTAAATACCATAAGCCTTGGCTTGAAAATTTTAAGGTTGGTTTGGTCAAGTCTCGTCCTCACAGACTCAATGGAAAATTAAAAATTGGAATGAATTTGTAAATAGATAAATGGCTAGAAGAATAATGTTAGAGAAACAAAGGCAACAACCTATATAGGTGTACCCTCACTTACAAGAACAATCATGCAAAATTTACCAATAAATTAAGAAAGGGGTCATATTTCATGGCTCTAGTCAATGGATTTGCATAACAAAGGCATTTGCTAATATTTGTGATTGGGTAAACATTCATAGAAGAATTAACATTACAGTGAAAGTGGGTTGTCCCTTGCATGTACCATAGGTGATTTAGGTATCTTGTATCATGCTTTCCCTTTCTTTTATGGGTTTCCCTTCTTGTTGTGTATTTCCTTTCTCTATTATGTGATTGTGTTGTGTTTCTCTTGGTTGTGTTGGTAACTTTGCTAGTTTTTTAGTATGGTGACTCTTGTTGGCATGTGAATGATAATTTTTCATTGATTTCAAAGGAACATTAATAAAAAAGTAAGATGCAAGAGATCTAGAGGGATCTTGGAATGAGGTTGACAAGGTAGGACAGGTCAAAGGCTTGAGAACACCTAAGTAAACATTGAATTCTTGAGTAATTATTGAGATGATCAGGAAGGATGATGATGTGAGAGTATACTAGGATGATGTATTACATGTTATAGCATGTATATGATGTGGAAACAAGATGATAAGGATTAATACAGGGGCACATGAGTGGAATTAGTCATAATAGCTTAGTTAAGGATGCCTAATGCCTAGGCCTAGCTAGAAGAGTGACCTAGAAAGGTGAAGTGAAGGAATTATGTGGACAGAAAATCATGGTAAATGTATGAAATAAATGTTGGGATATATTGAAGGGGATACATGATGAATAATAGTTTAGTTTTGATAAGTTACAGTGTAAACTAACTCATTTTGTCCTAGTCCAAGGACCTAGCATGAAGGTATGAAGCAAAAAAAGTTGTATCAATAAAATGAAATAATGGGAAGTGTGTAGTTACATTTTCAATAGTTTTCACATGAAGTTATAGGTTATAATTCAACATCAGGAGGCATGGTTAGGGTCATTGGTATGACTGTCCTTTATGACAAATAGGTTTAACATGCCCAAATGATATGGGATTGGAAGTTTCAGAGTGAACAATAAATAATTAGACATTAGAGATAATTTAGGAGGTAATAATGAAGGTGTGGACAAAATTTGAGGACTTGAGAAGGATTTTTGTGCAAGAAAGTTTATTTTTACCAAAACTAGGTTAAATAAGGTATGGTGAAATAACACTCTGACTTCTTAGCATTCAATATAAATTGTGGATCCTCCTTAAGATAAATCATAAGATAAATTTTTGAATAACATAGAGATAAAAATATGTTTAAAAAATTATGATTACAAACGGATGAGAAATAAGAAAGTTATATTCATTTTTGTGGAGCTTACTTAAACCATCCTAAACCCCAGTTGAAATTGGTATAGAGAAAAATTCTTGGTTAAGCCTCCAAATGGTTTTGATTGTTTAAGAATTTTATCATGTATATAATTCATTAGATAATATTATCATGGTGGTTTGAGCTTTTGACTCATGGTGCAGCCCATAAAAAAACAACTATTTTGTAAATATTTTAGTGCACAGAAAATTTTTATAAAGAAACCCATGCTCAATTGTTTAGTGAAGGATTTTCGGTGTGTGTTATTAATATTAATAAATTCATGTTTATTGGTCCTTTGGAGAAATTTTGTGATACAGGTGCATTTTCAGTCCTACCGCTTGAGAATGCTATGAAGGCAAAAACCAGTCTCTTTTTTTGAAAGGTAAATGGGTTTCTCTCAATAAAATATCTACAAGTGAAGGTTCTAGAGTTAAGTATAGGTTCTATGTGAAGTGTTTCATGAGGTGTTTTGGTTTGAAAATATGTTTTTAAGTGTTATATGTATCAAACACCAAACTGGTTTTTGGAGCTCTAAAAATCAGTCTAGTCTATATCTGAGATGCAAGATTTTCCATACTAAGATATTTGAATTGAAATTTTTTTGTAAGGTTAAAATTTAAAAAAGGTATAGAGCTTTACATAAAGGTACGGAACAAGCCACGATCAAGTTTTAGAAAAATTTATGCCTCTTTTTATGAAGACTAGTTTTCTGGGTGTGCAAACCCTTAAGAGACTTTGTTCAAATCTGCATGGCATGGATAATCTAGAGGTGATATTTCTTCTCCAATCATATGGTGGTGTTTTATACCTCTGGAATAGTCCTCCATTTGATTTTTTCCTTGACACGAGTTTTAAATTCCCTTCATATAACAAAGTTGAAGACTATGTTTTTTTATAGCTCTTGCACCTAGTATGAAGCTTAGATGAATTCCTAATGTAAAGTGGTGGTTTTTCAAGAATATAAAGAGGTTATAGAGAAATAAGGAGGCTTATGTAACTTACATGTGTGATAAAAAAAACTTGTCCATTTGTGTAGGTTGCTAAAAGACAAGAAAAGTACATTTTGGAAGAAGACAAAAGGACTAAAATGTCATTTACAAAATAGTATGTTAGATGTTATTTTTAGGTGTAAGAGGAATATCCTTAGTTGTGAAACGAATTTAGGAGTTATATTTTGATCTAAAATAATAATATAACTTCCATGATATGTTGTGTAAAGTTTTCACATGTAACTAACATGTAATCAGGTGCAATCATGGTATAAAATCAGTTTGGTATGATGTAATTATTTCTTGTCAACTCAAGTTGTAGGTTAAAGGTGAAGGGAAAGATTAATTTTTCATGGAGACTTGTTGTTGAATGTATTAGAGAACAATGTATGAAGACTAGCTTGTTGAGGTGAAGCTGCATGAAAGAAGCTTGGTACAGTAGCATGAACTTATGATATTGTGAGTGATTGTGAGGGTGGTTCAAGGAGTGTATCACGAAGAGAATGTGATTTTGAAAGTATACTTACATGAAATGTCTTTGTATCAGAGGAATTAAGATGTGATTGAAGGTGAAAAGAGAATAAGAATGATCTGATTTAGTGGTCACGATTTGTTTTGTGAGAAAACCAATTCAAAGTGATAAAAATATTATAGAAGACTAAGAGGTGGCTCAAAAATTAGGTAGTTAAAGCTTCCTTGTAATTGGAAGCTTAAATAATATCAATTTGAAGCCTGGTTAAATTTTTGGGAGTTGTAGCTTCCAAGAAAGTAGAGGCTTGTAGAAAGTGGCAGGTTGAAATAAATTTTGGAGTTGTAGCTCCATGTTGAGTGGATACTCAATAGTGAAATCATTATAAAATTTACATGACATTTGTCTAATTTATTTCTTTGGCTTCAGTGGGTTTTTCTCCCTTAAAGGGTTTCCCACATTATATCTTATCTCTTTGTGTGTTCTCTCATGTTTATTTCTTGTGAATGATGTTATGGCTTCATCATAACTAAGTTAAGTGAATTGAATTATCTGTCAAAATTTTAATTAGCACTTATTCACCCCCTCTCAATTCCTATAATTTCCAACAACTCTATTTCCTAATAGATAAGGCACTAGTCTACTACTCCATGAGATACATGAGGTTCCTCATTACCCCTTACGCTTTAATTTCTCCAAGATAGAGCCAGATGTTGTCATGATAAATGTATAGCATACAAAATTGAAAATTTTGGCAATGAAAACTAAGCCCACCATTTGAAAACTCATCTCTTGGTCATTATAGACCTATAAGAGAAGTTCATAATCAAGCACTGGTATTGGATAAGATCAAATACATGAAGAAGCCTGTATGTAGGAATAAGATATGAAAAAATACTTGAATAATGAAGAAAAAATACTTCTACAAAAATAATGTACATGCGAAATCTAAATCTTCATTAAGTGATTAGCCTTCATTATCTGAAAAATTACATATGAAGTTACATTATATAGCGATAAATTAGGTAACTGTTGATGTTGATTCATAACACCCCTGAATGTCTACAACTCAATGGGTTGAAACTCTTAGTGTGATTGTATAACATGGAGATTTTCCTAAAGTGTGGGACTTTGCAATTGGGAAAGCTCTTCAGATGAAGGTTGGTTCATATTCCTCTATTCTAATGCACAAATTCAAATTGTAGAGGATCTGCTATTAAAACCTATTCTAACCTTCCAAGGAGATAGGGTTAATAAGATGCAAGAAAATAAACCTAAACGAACAGAGGTGATATAATAGAAGGAATGTTAAACACCTACTTTACCATTAAACACAAACCATTAAAATGTAATATAACTACCATGCACAAATAACCAGGATTGCAATGACAGATCAGGAAGATGTAATTAACATAAGAAAGGGTTGAAAATCATCCACAGACTTTTATTATTTCTCCAAAAATAATGATACAATGCATTACAATGTCCAAGAGGAAAAATTATATTCACAATTTAGATGGGAGGTTTGAACGCCAAAAATTCACTTACCGATCAGAGAAGAAGGGAGGGTGCAAATAAAAATTATCCAACAACTAGAAAAATGGCCCTCCTTACAATATATATGAGGAATGAGAGAAATGGGGAGAGAATAATTTGAACCCTTGCTTCAACCACCCTAAAATGGATTTAATTCACCTACAACAATTATGGGTTCCACTACAAAACCCATGCCTCCATGTAATCTTTCTTGTTGGGCAAGAAAGGAAGCCCATACCTTCATTATTGTGGTAGGTGAAAACTTGGGGCACTCTCTAAAATGGTGGACTATATTTCTTCATTTTGAATAGCTTAGTCCCACTCAAATTAAGAGGATATTGTAATCTTTCCAAAAATTCCTTAACTATGCAAATCTGAGCTCCCAGTCAAAATTTATGGCCATCTGAAGGTCGGGGTGTCATTTTGCAAAAAAAGCAAGTTCTTGATCTTCCTTTTCGGAGTCTCAAATGCATGCAACCTCTAAAAACCCCAAAATTCAGAATTTCAGACATTTTGGTTTCAGAAGTTGAGTTACTGTTCATTTCCTAAATCACCCCGAGAGTTCTGAAACTCCAAAACCCAAAACTCCAAAACTCTGAAACCTAAAACTCAAAAATTTCAGAATTTTGGAATTTCAGAACTTTTCCCTTTTCAAACCTTTTTCACTATTCATCCCCAAATCACCTCAAGATTTCTGAAACTCTGAAACATGAAAATCTGAAACATGAAACTCCTAAAAATTCTGCCACTTTGACCCCGAACCAAGTTTGAATTTTTGAAATCCGAAACCTTATGGGTTTCAGACTTTTGGGATTTTAGACATTTTTGGTCACTTTTCTTGATTTTCCACCAAAGACTCCAAAACTTTGAATTTTGCATCTTCAAAAAATCCAAAACCTAAAAGTATAAAATTTTAGACTTTTGGAGTTTCGAATTTCATGATTTGTGATCACATTTTCTCACCTTACCATTCTCTTTCTCTGAAACCCTGAAACCCGAAAGTCTGAAATTTCAGACATGTAGAATTTCATATTTTTTCCTTTTTCCTCTTTTGGAATTTTTTCACTATTCATCCCTTCGTAGCCACAAAAATCTCCAAAACTCTGAAACCTGAAAGTCTGAAATTTTAGACTTTCAGAATTTTGGATTTTGGGATTTTTTCTCTTTTGTACCTTTTTCAAATTTTTCCTACCTTGTCTCTAAAATGCCAAAAATGTGAAATCCAAAAAATTTGATCCTTTCTCCATTCTTCCACTTGAGCTCTGATCTCCTTCGATGTTCCCTTGGCCATTCATTTATCGACCTTTCATTTCCATTGTAGAGTCTTCCTGTAACCTTATTTTTGAAATTGAAATGTGAGCTTGAATGATTGAACCAACCTCTCCATTTCCTCCCGTGCAAAGTCACATTTGATAAAAAAAAATTGGAGGGGAAAAATTGGACAACAATAACCCAAAAAGGTAACTTCTCAATGAAGAAATATAAAATGACTTAAAATACATTTCCCTTTAATGACCTATTATGACCTAAGTAAGATAAATTAGACAGTGTAGGTTAAATCACAAGGTGGGTAAAATTAGACACCAACACCCCCTTAATCATAGCTTAGGTGGGTTGAAGAATGGTACCTAGAAACAAGTCCTAATGAGGTACTCGAGAACAATGCAAATCTCCCATAAAGCATAGAAACGGAGAAAACCTATTGGGAAAAAATCCCCGCAAAATAGATAAAAGAAGAAAGGAGGACTAGAAGACCCTCCAAAAGATGATGTTGATGTGTCCCACACCCCAAGAAGAGCTCGCATGTGAATAATCTTTCTCTTAGTAGACTTTTTGGTGAAAATGTCAGCAACCTGATCTGATGTTTGGAAATATTGAAGATCAATGAACTTCCCATGAATCATGTTCCTAATGAAATACATGTGAGTCTCAATGTGCTTAGTCCTCTGATGTTGAAGCAAATTATTGTAAATCTATATGGTGCTCTAGATTTCATAGAAGATGATTTTTGATTACATGTACTGAATACCAAACTATGTCAAAATACCTTGAAGGCAAATGGAATTTGTGGCATAATTTAGATCTCCTTTGTATACAGACTCGGTAGAAGATAAGGAAATAACATTCTACTTCTTACTTGACCAAATAATAGGGCTAGAACCTAGAGATAAATTACAACCTAAAGTGGATTTTTGATTTTGAACATCATTTTCCTAGTCTGAGTATGTATATCCAACCAAGTCAATGTCAACACTAGCTCAATATTGAATCCTGAATCTATGTGTACCATGAATGCAGTGAATAATTCTCTTAGTTTTTTTCCAATGCAGCTCATGAGGCTTGTGCATGAACCATGAACCTAGAGACTAGGCCTATAACATATGAAATATTAGGTACAGTATGAGTCAAATAAATGAATTTTCCTACAATTTGTCGATATAAAGTAGCATAAAAAATGGTGAAGTGCAATCATCCCCAAGTTTAACTCCATATAAGAAGGGAGTTGGATTTGGTTTACAATCGACCATGTAAAACTGAGAGAAAATATCAAGAGTATACTTAGTTTGTGCAATGAATCTCCTCCAGTCAAACTCTAAGATCTGGATCCTAAGTAAGTAGTGCAACAAACCTAAGTATTTCATAGAGAGTATATTTTGGAGGGGTTCTTTCACTACTACAATGGCCAATGAAGAGCTCCCTGTGATCAAAAGGTCTTCAACATACAGAACCAATACCATAAATGAATCATCTTGCCACGACATATAGACATTGGGATTTGAATGACATCATGTATAAACCGCAAATAAAAGGAAGGGGTCCATTTTGGCATACCAAGCTCAAGGGGCTTGTTTGAGACCATATATAGATTTCCTAAGTTTACAAACCAAGGAAGAATACTAAACAAAACCTTTTGGTTATTCCATGTAGATCTCCTCCTCTAGGTCACCATGAAGAAAGGTGAGAATGGTAAGAGTAAGTCTAATCGAGTTCATTTTGGCAATAGGTGCAAAGGTCTCATAATAGTGAATTCTAGGAAATTGAAAGAAACCTTTTGTAAATAACCATCCTTTGAACTGTTCAACAGACCAATTTGCTTCATATTTGGTTTGATATATCCATTTGCATCAAACCATCTTTCTTCCCTTAGGAAGTGGTGTCAAATACCACTTTTTTTTTATTAAATAATTATACTCATACTACATAGTATTTTCTCATTCAGGATTTCTAGAAACCTCTCTAAAATTTTGTGGATCAGAGGCAAAGGAAAAGAAATCATGAGGACCATCCCCAAACTTTGATTGTGTATGTATGAGATATTTTGGATCCATTACCCAGGTACTTGCACTCTACAAATTTTTTCTAGCCCAACAAGGACCATTGGTGGGAGTTTTAGAAATAATCTCATCATAGTTCGATTCATGGTTGGATGTGGAAGGAGAAAAATATCCATCACTATCATCACTGTCATAACTGGAAGAAGAAGATTCCTCGGTAACAAGAATAAGTGCATGGCCTTGATCAAGCTCTTTAGAACTGTCAGAATCACCCTTAGAGATTCCAAGTGATGTTGATAGAAGTGGAGAAGAGTCACAAGTAGAATCTATCAAGCCTTCTGGAAATTTGACACTCATCTCAATGAATAGCAATTATGTGGTTGGTTGAAGAAGTTGGTACCCCTTAACACCATCTAGGTATCCCACAAAGATACACAGATGAATATGAGGTTTCATAGTCTTTCATTTCTTCTTAGGCCTTCGATCCATAGATAAATATCCAAAGACTTTTAAGTTCTTAACTGGGATTTTTTTACCATGCCAAGCTTCAAAAGGAGTACACCTTCAATTATTTGTAAGGGACATGGTTCTGTATGTCACTTTCATAGTTAAAATATTCTTTGCATTATTGTGGTGTCAAATCTTTTGAGTGAATCATACATTTGGTCATCTCTTTTAGAAACTTGTTATTTCATTTTACAACCCCTTTATATGAAGGACTGTAAGCAATTTTTTCTATAACTCAATCCCCTTTATAGTGGAGAACTACTCAAACATGTTACTAACATATTCTCCACCATTTTCTATTCATAAAATATTGATTACTTTCCTAGATTGTTTCTCTACAAGGGACTAAGGTCCCTAAAGAAGTCATAAACATCTAACTTATGAAAAATAAAATAGACATAATTATATTGTGTAACCATCATCAATGAAATTGAGAATATACCATGCCCTGGTGAAGGAAGATTTGGGAAAAGTCTTTGAGACATCACTGTGAACCAAATCCAATACTTGTATAGCTCTCTAAGATTTACCTTTATTAAATCTCTCTTCTAGATGTTTTTAAAGGGTGCATCCCTCATGGAGAGCTTTAAAGAAACTAAATTTAGGAAAATCTTTGACCATTCCATGTTTATTGAATTATTCTAAGTAGAGATAGTTAAGATAGCCAAATAACTCATGTCAAAATTTTATAACCCCATCTGAATGAGTCAATAGAGAAGTTGGAGAAGAGTCTAGAGAAAAATGAGAGAAGGTATACAAGTGTCCCTGGTGGTCTGCCCTTCCCTCTGCAACTTTAGTGTCACTATGCAACTATCTAATGATAATTGAATATGGGTTAAATTTGAATCTCGTTCCCTTCCCAATGTGATTGACCTAAAAAATTGATAGCATATTGGTGGAAAGTGTTGGAACACTTAAAAAATTGTTGAATGTTCCACCATCTACTTCTACTAATCCACACCCTGAAACAACTACAAATGTGTCATCACCCAATGTGATAGAAGATATATTACATGGTTTCATAGAAGAAAATTGAACATATGAGGAACCCATATGGTGTGAAGCACTATAATAAATGAGCCAAGATGAATTCAGAGCCACTAGTGCCACTAAATATTTTCCCTTCTTCTATCATTTATTGTTTTTCTTTTGCCTTGGAATTTTCTTGGTTGGATGATTTTTTTTATAGATTTAGGGACCCCTATGTTGTTTTTATCAAGAAGATGTGTAAGGTAGTTAATCTTATTTTTTATACACTTTCATTTATCATGTCCAAGTTTCTTGTAATAAGCACCTTTTACCTTTTTATTCTTAGGTTTATCTTTAGAGAGGAGGATTCATTGTTGGATTTTTTTTGAGATGGTTTCTAATCCTTCTTCATTCCTTGATCCTTCTTCTCCTTGTTATTAGAAGCCTTATATTTTACACTCCCTACAATCAACGCATGTGATGTGGAAGAATTCAAAGTGCCCATTTTGATCAACTGATCTAGTCCCCGAGTCAATTGACCAACAAACATGTCAAATGAGGGCATTATCCATGATATTTCAAATGCATCCTTGGTGGCATGGAAGTTGGAGAGAAAAATGACTAATCCAAACCTAATTTAGAAAGGATAGAAAGAATGAGTTGAGAGTCTTTCAAGTATGAATTTTGCATTCTTTTAGCTGCAATCTTATTGTTTTGAAATTTTTGAAGGAATTTTGAAGTATGTCAAAGTTGGTGGGGCTTAAGCTAATAAGCTCATTTTCTAGTTCATGTGCTCTCATTTCATCTATTTTCCCAAATATACTTTCCAATGTGGTCCACACTTCATTGGGGGATTTAGCAGTATCAACATGAAAGATAATATCTAGAGACACTGACAGACACATAAACCCAAAGGCTTCATCACAACAGTTAAACCATTTCACTTTTTCATAATCTAAAGTTAGTTCTCTTTCAAGCCCCATTATTATCAGATGCAGAATCTACCCCTCAAAATGAGTTATATTTTAGAATTCCATTCAAGATAGTTAAATGGTGTGAGTGGTGTCACAGAAATAATATTCATCATAAAAAAAAAATTGTGTTGAAGAAAGATAGGAAATCATGAGCATAAAAGAGCTCACACAGTACACCCCCTGAACTTATAAATGTTCAAATTTTCAAAGAAAAAGGATATTGTACGCACCCAATTTTTCATGTGCTACATTTTTGGAATGGTTTAAAAATTCCCAATGATGATTAAAATCTTTTCCAATGGTGTTTTATTCAAATTTATAATTTTTAGTATACATTTGTAGCCTAGAATGCTTCCCTTAACCATTCCCATGTTTTTTGTGCTTTCTTTTATCTCTTTCACAACTTTTTCCTTATCCTTTAGCTTTAAGTTATGGAATTTCTATGGTAGTTACACAACTTCTTGTCTTCCATCAACGGAAGTTGCGTGTGGTTTTTCCTGAGTCCTCTCTGGCATATTCTGAATGTGTGTCAACTTCTTCAAAAATGATTTTAGTGAAAATTTCTTAGTCAAATTGGTTATTCTTGGGCTCATTTTATACGTACCAAATTCCCCTTCCTTCCCTGATGAATAATTGGAGTTAATTTCCTCTTCTTTGAGAGAGGTGACATTCCTTAGCTACTAAATGGCTTAGACCATTTCTCTACCTTTTTGCTAGAAGATCCAAGCTTCTACCTGAAGCATTGGTTGGATATTTATTTTGTGAATTACATTGTTATGCTATCGTAATCTTGCCAAGAAATACACAATCAAGCCTAGTTATCTTGCATTGTTATTCTCTTGTCTTTGTTTTGACTAGATTACCTGCAAGCCATTCCTGATCCATATATTCTTCATTGCTTCTTCTGCATTACCTATAAAATTTCCCTGGATTCATCTGAGAACCAGATTAGAAAAAAAGCTGAGGGGACAACAAAGAAAAACCATCACTGGATTTTTCATCGTTCTACACTTCTAGGTTGGGGATGTACTTGGTTTCTTGAAGATTTCTTTAATTTCTTTATATTTTTATTCACAATTTGATTAGAGTTTCAATTCAATAGAAAATTCGTTGTTTTAGTTTCCATTTGTTTGCATAAAGCTTTTGGTGATAGTTCTTTCCCTACTTATCCCTATGGATTTTCAAGGGAATTTTTTCTAGAAGAAATCTCCTACATTAATTTAGAATCAATTGTAATTTCATTTTCAATCTGTAAGCTTTCATTACATCCTTGATTTCTACCACGGAAGTTGCAGGGGAAGAAGAGCTTCTCATAAGCTTTTATTTCTTCCCATGTCTCTGAGGTAAGACAGGAAATTTTAGATCCAGAAATACAAATTGGAAAATCTTTTGTTTTATTAGAATAGGATATATTCACTCTGCATAGGTAAATAGCCACACCTAGTTATCTAATTGTTTTGTTCTGTTAATAGTATTGTAGAGGCAATTTCAAATTCTTTTATTTCTTCTGTACATTTATTTTATCTATTTCAAGAAACATCAAAAAATCCAAAAATATTAGATTAGTTTAATAAGATTTTTTTTATTTTCTAGATTTTTATTATTCAAGTGCAAAAAACAAAAACATTAGAATAGATTTGTTTTGTTTGTTAAATTATTTTTTTTCCTTTGTTAAATTAGTTATTGCAAATATGTAGGTTTAATTAATTCAAGGAAATTAATTGAATCGTTTTGGTTTAAAACTACTTATTTCTATTTTGTTAATTAGAAACATAGTTTAATTAGACTGAAAGTAATACAATTCCCCATGTGTTCTATAGTCATTTTTACTCCTATCACAAAAGGAAGAACCCCATGCACTACCATCCTATCACCCAACAGAAGCTGAGCACTCACCCGAAGCATTATCTATGATTAGTGTAAGAGTATTCTTTTTTGTGAATTTAGTGGGAAGCATTATCTATGATTAGTGTAAGAGTATTTAGGAAACAATCTGAGACATACAAGAACCATAGGGCTCAGAAAAACCTCCAGATCCTTGCAATCACTTCAAATTGAGTGCTTTAATAGATTCTAGAAAATATACTATATTACAAAGAAAGATACAACAATTCATTCGTAGCATGAAAGGAAAGAGAACTCATACGAATGAAATATACATTAAACCCATTGATATTTATATCTATTTATAATAGGTAACCTCAATATATTCATTGGTTCATTACAGAGTGTCACAGAGAGCAGACTGTAGTCATGTGCATCACTAGATGTATGTAGCTAAGCTAATAGAAAAGAAAAATAACAACTCCATGCTTAGTACATCCTTTCCTACACCAGAATATCCACTCAAAAAATTCTATAGAGTTTTTCTTACTCTCTAACCCGTTATTCCCTATGTATCTCCAGATGATATATCTCTCTCTATGTGTGTATATCTCTTTTCCCACGGAAGGAACTTGTATTTATCACCTTTCTAGGCTGCCAAATCACCTTGTCGTGCCCTCAGATCCATCACCAAGTGTTAAATGTGGTCCTCTATGCAAGCATGTTCTTTCAAGCCTGAGCTCTCCACTCCATCTCATGATGATCTTCTAGGAGATTCCATCCGAGGCATGCTCTTTCCTGGGAAAACGTGTTGCCAGGTTGGCATCTTATCTGTGTGCAACTGATCATGCTTTTCACATGTTCTACCTTGGGAACTCAAATTGTCTAAGTCCTGAACCTCCTTTCACACATCGTGCACACTATTTTCTTCCTTAAGCCTTTCTCTTGCATGCTTTTGCCTTGTGCGCCTTTTTTATACTTGGTGATTATTCCAGGGGTCCAACATCACTCTACAATATGCCTGTTCTCCATCCCTGGAAACATTTTACTTCACCAAGATGCTAGTTGTTTTATGGAACCAAGATGTAGAATTATAATTTCCAAAATTAATAAGAAATGAAATAATAGGGGTAAGATTAAAGAATGCGGGGGGGACATCAATTCAATAGCCTGGGAATGTCCTTTCATAGATATGCCTCTATCTTGTTCCACACTTTGACCTTGCCCTTCACCTTCTGGCATATGTTTCCCACCAGGGTGCTCACTTCATCAAAGCTTAGGAAACTTCCCTGGGTGCCCAAAGTGTCCATAATCTTCTCAATTTCCTTACCCAGGTCTATGATTTTATCCATTCTTCTGGTAATTTGGGGGTATAGCTCCTTCAGCCGGGCCTTGATTGAGCTTCTTAAAGCCTCAATTACCTCTGATTTCTTATCTACCTCAGCTAGAACCTTGTCCCTCTCTACCCTACTCCCTTTTTTTAATTTTCTAGGAACTCTTTTAGCTCTTCTTTAAACATGGTGACCAAGGAGCTCACCACCTTATCTATATCCATGCATGTGTCATATGCGGCTTCTACAGACTGGGTAGCAACCTTAATCTCCACGAGTACTTAGCTGTACTTGGTAACAAGGGCTACCACCTTTGACTAGAATTCCTCTTTCAAGCATACAGCCACTTCTTCTACAGATTCCAATGCCAAGGGTTTCCTCTCTATAGTGAGGATGCACGTTAGGTCTTCTAAGCATTTAAAATTTGATGTGTACCTCTGAGGGATTGGTGTTAGGTGTGGGTGCTTTAATATGATGGCACTCTTGATCTAGCTCCACCTTCTTATAGACCTCCTTCACCTTGACTTTTTCTTCCTTTAACTTGTGCCTTAACTGTACGCTGATGATAATTTCTCCTGTTTTAAACTCTTGGCCTTCTCAACTAGTTCTTCCTCCTTCCCCAACTTTGCCTCAAATGCTCTGATTCTTTCATTTCACGTGAACATAGCCTAGCCTCGGTCTCGACCGTGCGAATTTTTTCAGAGCATTGCATAATTTCTCTTTTGAAAGCTCTTAAGTATTTACTAAGGGGTTGTCTCCCTTAGACTCTAGCAATGAGATGAGTGCTTTCTAGAAGACTTCAAAGTTTGTCTTGTCAATGTGTGACTCGAACTGCCCAAGAGAGCATCTTCTTGGTCCTAGGTTACATGCCATCCTTTTCAAAAGACCCCATGGCTAGGAGCCTTTCCATGTGGGTACGGTGCTTTGGAACCATGTGCATAACAACTTCTTTGTGTCATCCACATAGCCCATTATCTATCTATGTTCTATATCCAGAGTTCTTTCTCCTGAGCGCGCACCTTTGGGGAAGCTAACTATAAGAGTGGGGCCTCCTACACTATCATGTTCACTTTTCAACACTCTCCTCCTTCCCTTCCTTAAGCACTATGTCTATGGTACGTGCTCTAACTCATGGTCTATAAGGGCTTCAAGCATCTTTTTCCGCTTCTCACTATGCTACCTCAATAATATGTTATTTTGTAAAACTTATGGCTCCCTGCTTCTCCTTGATCATCCTTCTCATCTTACCTTTGTGTCTTTGGTGTCCTTCCTCATCTTGTGCACCCTTGCACTGCACAAATACAAACTCTTGCTTCTCCTCTCCACTCTCTTCCTTTGAGTCATAGACACTAAACACATGAGGTTCCTTGTCTTTCTAAGGCTCTTCTTCCTCATCTCCTTCACTCTCATATTCTCCTTCTCCCAAGTATTTCTCCAAGTTTTCAATCACCTCCGAGTCAGACTTCTTCATCCACCCTTTGTTTCTTCCTGAGAGGTGGCTTTTGATCAAGAGATTCAGCCTTCTCTTCTTCCTTTGGTGATTCTTCCATGGTGGTGGGTTGCTCAGGCACCTCTACTTCTAGCGTCTTCTCCTTTACTAGAGACTTCTTTATCCATATGTAGGTGCTTGGCTTGGTGCTTATAGATGGCATGCCCAGCATCTTAGTAGTCAAAACACTTGGTGCTCCTTCCTTTCCTCTACCTCTCTTCTTAGAAAACTGGTTTCTTCTTCCCCAAGGGGTCTTTAGGTATGGAGATTTTATCCTCCAAATATGTTCCCTTTTTGAACTTCAACCTTATGCGCATGTACACACGCACCATGAATCCTCCAGTGATGGCAAACATCATCAGCCTATTCATTTGGATCTTGTGTGAAATGTACTTCTCTATGTATGCACGCTTACCACCAGGGTAATTCAGCTTCTTCCTCATCTCCCTATGTTCCTAGTCCAACCTTCCTAGTTCCAGCCTTATCTTCTTTGATTATTTAAATCTATTTACTCCCACTTGGAAGTATTGGGCAGTGAACGTGAAAGGAAGCTTGCACCAAGGGTTCCATGATTCATTCAATAAGCTTGAATATGCTTAAGTAGTAGTGTTGGTACACCGCGAACTTAGCTTCTCCCTCAGTGGATGTTGGGAGTTATTCATGGATCCTCCACTCTACCCCTAGAATGCATTCCTCAAGTGCACGTAATACCACTTTTCCAACCATTCTTTGTGGGGATCCATCATTGTATAACAAGCATACTTCTCAAACCTCTTCAGCGAGGAGAAGGGTATTTGGCTGTTTACTCCCACAAAAACTTGTCTAATGCATCCAAGCACTCCAATTTCTACAAACACTGTGGTGAGTAAAGACATTACCAAAGAGGATATTGTCCCCTTCCTTTTCCCACTTAAAAATCTCCTCTACAATGTACACGGATAAGTTGTATATTGTCCCCTATTGTAATCTTCCTGCAGACATGTAGCCAAGGTTTGTTGACCTGCATCCATCTTTCTTGGGTCATTCAAATTAGTCACTAGATGTGTGGCCATCTTCATAACGGGATCCTTGATGTTTGAAATATCATAGTACCACAACCCTTTCTTGCAGGCATACTCAATGACAGTATCTTTAATTGCATCCTTGTCACCAAGGTCATCTTCTATGATTTCTACCTCACATATAAAGCCTGTAAATTGTGAAATCAACTAGTGGAGTCATGCACATCTTGTGCCCAACAAAGTGGAAATAGTATTCGTGCATCTGAGACATCAACCACTGGTACAAGTGATCTGGATTCCCAAAATAAGGCAAATCATAGAGTTGCAACAGCCCTGCCTTCACCAATCTAACCTTAATGTCATCGTCATATATGGGAAAAACTTCAGGTGTTCAATTGTTGGTGGGGTGTACCATTTCCAATTCATAATATCTTTCTCTATGGTGTTTGTGTGGTGATTATAGTCACTAATAGGTATGCTTCTCAAGTGGGATTCCCATTCCTTTCCCATCATCACCCCATATGGGTATTACATCTCTGTATACCATTCTTCATTTGTGTCTACTTCGGGTTCTAGTTGTTTAGCCTTGGCTTTGCCCTTTCCTTTCTTGGGTGCCATTGTCGAGGTATTTTTATCACTCCTACCCTCTCTTTAGTTACTGTACATTTCTTCTCCAAAATTTGAATCTCAGATCCATTATATAACTCTTCTAAACCCATGTGCCCTAGTTTGTCGAACCCTAACTTGGATAAACTCTTAATAATAAAACACCTTTTTCACTCCTTCCACACCCATGTAATTCCTTCTGGTCCATGCAATCTCAAACTGGATCTCTTCTTGTTTTAATTACACAGATCTTCCACTCGATCGAATTTGAAAACCCTAGTTTATAGACACTCACTTATATCTCTAACTCTTCATTTTCGCAAAGTAAAAATGAGAGTGCCCCGACCCTTTATTTATAGTTTTTAATTTTTCTGATCATTAAATTCTACTTTACCTACCCCCATACTTTGTTCATTTAATGTATATTTTTCAAACAAAGTCCATCCTCAGTGCCTTCACTCACGTACCCTTCCTGCGTACAAAAACTCCTCCAACCTTCTGGCACGTAACCAAACCAACCTGATAGGAGACTCTTACATGTGCACTTAACCTACGCCAAAGGCATTCTTCTGTCCTATATTATTACTTTCACCTACCTCATGTTACTTTAACTGCGCTTTCTTTTCCTTTGTACGTGGGATCTACAAGTAGCTTTATCCTGGCACCAACCATTCTATCTTTTCTTTCAACTGGGCTACTCAACAAGGCTCTTCAACACAACTTCCTTGGTACTTTAATCACGTGCTTCTTCACTTTTCTCCATACCACACTTAAATGATGTGCGGTCCTCTGTACACTCACAAATTATCCAAAAATATCAATAAGGTTACCGGCTCCCAAGGTGCAAAACCAAAACAACAACGCGAAAGGTAAGCACAAGAAATGCGTAAAGGAAACTTCTAAACTAACTGGAAAAACTACCTTATTTACAAACACCAAGAAGACTTATTTATAGTAGGGATTCAGCCTACTGCCATTGAAGTGTCCAAGCAACTTCATCCCATCTAGTGCTTGTAACTAGCACATGCCCGAATCAAGGATGTATGAGATTTTGTAGGGACCCAACTAATGGACTTTCAGCTTCCCATGATGGCGCAAAAACTTAGAATCATATAGTAACACCTTCTGCCCAACCTCAAAATTATTGTTTATAATATGGCAATCATGCCAAGACTTTTTCTTTTCCTTTTCCACTATTTGGATCCAACGGGCAAGTGATCGTCTCTCATCAAATTTCATTAGTTCATCAATTCTTTCTTCCAGTGCTTGTTCATCAGCTAATACACCTGCATGTGCTATTCACAAAGAAGGTAACATAAATTCAACTGGAAAAACAACTTTTGCGCTAAAAACCAATTGAAAAGGTGTGGCTTTATTTAGTATTTTATAAGTTGTTCTGTAAGCCCATAACACTGCCAATACTTTGTTATCCCAGTCTTGTCTTCCAACATCACAGATTTTGGTCAAGGTATGACTTAGTATTTTGTTGAATGCTTCCACGATTCCATTAGCTTGTGGGTGATAGAGCGTAGTCTTGTGATGAGCCACCATGAACTCTGATAGTAGGATCCTCACGGTCTCATTTAGAAAATGTGTACCCCTATCATTGGTCAAATTCAATGGACATTCATACCTCATGCCTCATGATAATGTTCTCCCATAAGACCCTTTCCATTATTATTGTTGTGTAATCTTTAGTTGGGGTTTCCTCTGCCCACCTTGTGATATAATCCATGCAAGTGATGACATAACATGACCCATTCCTACCTGATGCTGGTGCAATAGGTCCCACAAAATCTATCACCCATTTTTCGAAAGGCTTCGCGCTAGGGATATGACGCAAAGGTATTTGATCTCTCCTTCCTAATTTTCCAATGTGTTGATAGTGTTCACATGCTTTACAATAATCTCTACAATCCCTGTACAAGGTTTCCTACCATAATCCTGCCATTAATATCTTGTGCGCAGTGGCATCACCTACGTAATGCCCACCCACACTTCCTTCATGTGCTTCTTCCATGATGGCCAGGTACTCATGCTCTAACACACACCTGCGCAAAACTTCATCACGTCCCAATTTGTATAAGTATCCACTAATCAACATGTAGGGCGTGGCGTGTATGGCCAACTAATTCTTTTCCAATACCTTCTTTTTTCTTTTAAAATACTACAATCTCCTCCAAATATGAGGGCATGTGCCACAATCTAAATATTTGGGTGTCTAGCATTGCTTCCTCAATACTTCACATGGTTTTCTCTTGAATCAATCCTTGACAGATGATCAGGCCCATAGTTGCTTTTTCCGGGCTTCACTACAACGGTGAATTCAAACTCTTGAAACAACAACACCCATCGACATATGCACCCTTGAAGAACAGGCTTGTTTACTAAATACTTTAATGCCATATGGTTAGTGTAGAATACAAAGGGTGTTGCCAGCAGATACTGTCTAAACTTAAAGAGTGCATAGATCATTGAAAATTCCTCGTGCTTGATTGTGGTATAATTCTGCTTTGCTAGTGTCAGCTTCCTACTTACAAAACTGAGAGGATGATAAATAATCCCTTCACCTGGTTGTGCAAGTACTACTCCAATGGTGGTCCCTGAGGCATCTACATGGACATGGAAGGGCTTGTCCCAAGAGGGAAAACGTAAAATAGGCACGGCAATAAGCCTATCTTTTAATGTATCAAATGCCCTCTATTGCGCCTCTCCCCAATAGAAGGCACTTTTTGTGTCTAAGCAGATCCTCTAAAGGTGTGGTGGCATATCCCCTTAATGAATGTTTTTTAATACCCCGTATGCCCAAGGAATCCACGTACTGTGCTCTGGTTAGTAGGCTCCCTTAACCCCACAATAACTGCAACCTTATCGGGATCTACCAGTAATCCCTCCTTACATATGATATGCCCCAA
Organism: Taxus chinensis; assembly: GCA_019776745.2. Classification (NCBI taxonomy): domain Eukaryota; kingdom Viridiplantae; phylum Streptophyta; class Pinopsida; order Cupressales; family Taxaceae; genus Taxus; species Taxus chinensis. Next base: position 560,756,849 of record CM034152.1, on the reverse strand, counting down.
TAAGGTCCCAAAGGGTGTAGCAAACACACACTTCTTAATGTTAAGGGATATCCTTAGCTGCCTACACCTCTCAAACATTAATCTCAAGTTATCACAATGGTCCCTTAACCAAACCATATACTAATCCAATCATCTAAATAGACCTGAAGAAATTTATGGATGAAGTCCCTGGAATGTTTGTACCACTATGCGCAAAAAAAATAGCAGGATCATTCTTCAACCCAAAAGACATTACCGTATATGCAAAACTACCCCACTCGGTGGTGAAATTTTGTCTTCTTCTGGTCTTCCTTTGCAATTTGGACTTGGTGGTACCCTAAAAATCCATCCGTAAAGGAATAGATTTTGCGCCCAGTGACTCCTTCCAAAATTTCTTCAGTGAAGGGGGTTGGAAATGGATCAATGACACAAACTACATTCAATTCCCTATAGTCCACACAAATCCTAAACCTCCCATCCTTCTTGATGCTAATTACCATTGGACTTATCCACTCTGATTCCTCCACTGCCTCCATGATCCCAGAAGCTATCATTTTTTTCTATCTCCTCCTTAAATTTCATGCACAAATTGGGATTCATCTGGTAGGGCATTTTTTTTGACCGGGTGTGCACCCCTCCTTTAGTTTTATCTTCATCTCCCCCAAGGAATGGCAAACACTTTTAAGCTCATGGTACCCGCGTGGGAATAAATATTTGAATTTACACAACAGATCAATGATCTTTGATACTTCCTTCTCTATCTAGTAATCTCTAATAATAGCTTCCTTAGGTTCTTCTCCTAAACTGATGTTAACTTTATTTGTCTTTAACGGCTCATGGTAGGCACGCACATGAGCATCTTCACTATCCACTACCTCGCGTGTTCCTACAGAATGGATAACATTTAATCCTTCCAATTCCTCTCCATCAATCGCATATACTAACATTCCCTTCTCTTTTTCAGAACACGCGCACTCAAGCTGTAACTCTTCTTCTTCTTCAATTTATTCAAAGCGTGGCTCCAATCCTAGTTCACCTAGTAATTCCAATAGCTTATCTTCCATTCTGGCACTATCCCCCATGGTAAGGCACTTGATACCTTACAATGCCTTATCAACTGATGGATTGGTACTCTGATACTCAAAGGCTTAAATAAGGTTAGTGTAAGGTCTTGCCAATTCTTTGTCTGGAGGCATGTCTCTAAATGAATGTACCATGTGCGCGTACAACCTTGGAGTGTAGAATATAACTTGTGCACCCAGAGGGATGGTGGAAAATATTTTACACCTTCTCTCCAGACCCGTTCACATTCCTAGACATGGAAAGAGGTGGGCTCCTTCCCATGGTAGTATTTGATGATGGTGGGTACATTACTCCTAGAAAATTTGACAGAGAGAAATTCTTACCTCGCACCACTCTAAAAGCCTCTCCTGATGTGTGGCCCGCCAACAAGCTGTTGTGCCAAGCAAGACATAACTTAACATCTCCCTTTGTTCCTTCTCATTCTTCCACTGAGCTTCTACCTCCTGCAGAAAGATCTTAGGGAAGGATCCTCCTAAATACTTGGGTAGGGCTTTTCCTCCAAGGCATCTAACAGTGCACGCCTTTGTTACCTTTGTCACCAAACATCTTAACTATCGTCCCATTAATTCATAAGTTCCATGCACCCAATTGTCACAAGCCAGACTGGTGGTATCACTTACTGACTAAGCATCTTCAAACTAGATAACTCCGTTAGTAGGGTGTACCATCTCAGGGTCTCTGATTGAGCGCACCATAAATCTTGTCTAGAACTTCTTCTCCCAATGGTTCAATATAGGGTTTCGACTTCCCATCAACCAGGGATATAATGACCCATTCCTCTTTGTTCTCAAAGTTGATGTACCCTTTATTGAACCAAAGGTCCGCATTATTCTTGTAACACCAAGGGTGCCCAAGTAGTGCTGGGAAAATTATTCACCTCAGTGAGCACCAAGACTTCGAAGTCCCCAGTAAACTTGGCTCCCTAAATAGTAATAGTTTGCATCCTTTAAGACACCGATGGGAATTTCCTTAGTCTTTTTTTCCATATACTACACATTCGAAGATGACTGTAATGTAGGTCTTCCCATTTGATGCCATACATCCAAAGTCGGAACATTAACCTCCACACCAGTGTCAATGAGTATATTGCTGAGGATCCATCCATTTGAAATTGCAATTCAATGTAATCTCCTTGTCATATTCAAGGTTGTGAGGGGGGAAGGTTCGCGTGTAAGACCTTTCTCTTGTGCTCTTCTCCAGTGTGTTGTACCTTCTCTCTCAACCAGGATCCTAGAAAAGGAATGATGTTTCTCCTACCTTAGCATTTTACACACCTCCTAGACCTCATCCAGGTCATCCTTTTGTGCCTCAATTCTCCTTCCTTGTTCCTCCTTTCCAGATTTCTCTTTTAGACATTAGATCTCCCCTTGTAAGATTCGAATAACATCCATGGTGTCCTGATATATCTCCTTCTGATGAGTGGGGTTTGGATAATTTCCATGAGCAACCTTCTCCCTCATAACAAGGGTCTTCTGTCTTGGTACCTCTCTTACACATGTGGCTTTTGCCCTTGTTGTTACCAAGCCAGGCTCCAAACCTCCATCCCTTATTACCCGAAGCATCCATTGTATGTATTCCTTCTTGATGCTAACCACCATAGTGCCTTTGTCCTTCTGGTGCTACTGATTCATATGCTCAAATAATTTCAGGCACTACTCATACTTATGCTTCTTTCAACACCATGAGTACTACAACAGATCTGGACACTCACGGTTGTAATGTTCTGTAGATCCATAGTTGAAACATGTTCGGAATGGGAACTCACCCCTTCCTCCTCCACGGTTACCTCGACCACGGAATCCTCCTCAAAAACCTCTCCCATGCATGCCTCCATCTGCACGCTCCTCATAACAGTGATCATTATTTTTAGAACCACTGACAATGCTGGTTTGGCATACCCTATGATCAATGGCCTCATGGATCTAATCAATGAGCCTACAGTCCTTCGTATCATGGGTTGCAGAGGTGAAAATTTTGTAATAACAAGATACATTCTTCATGATCATGCACTGCAGCAAGGGACACTTACTTACATCATGGTCCCCATGATAGATCTCATAATATACTGTCATAGCGCGTACCTTCCTCTGGGGGAAATTATCCTTAACGTTCTCCTCTATCTCACAATCTGTGCACCATAAACCACTGCGAGTCTCATGGACTGAGTTCGCAAACAATTTTTCCAACTATTTGGCCATAGCAGCAATCTGAGCCTCCAAGAATGAGGTAACGCCAGTATCAATACTACCAACAGCCTCGGCACGCAGGGCAGTTTCCAATTGTTACGTGAAATACATTCCCCAAAAGGAAATGAAAAGAAAATAATTACTCTAAAGTTATTTTCAAAGGTTGATTTCTAAAGTAGAAGAAATATAAATATTAAAGACCCCTTTAAAATAGACTGGGGAGTTATGTACATGGAATTCCCTTTATAAAATGGGGAGGAATAAAGATTTAAATGATTTCTCTAACTCCTTATAAAAAGGAGGGATTAAAATTTACAATTGTAAGACCCGTTAGGGGTAAATGTAATTATTTGTAAAAGAATTGTTATGAAAGGGTGTGTTGGTTACCAAACCACTCGAGGGGAATTATTTAAATCCATGATGGGGGAGAGAAATAGAGGGAGAGAGATTTATTTGGGAAGTGGATCAATAATTTTTATGTGGTCTAAGTGAAGGCAAGTGGTGGGCATTGGAGAGGGGCATTCTTGAAGGGTGTCCTAACTGGGGTACATAAAGTATAACCCAAGATGGTTCCTGGCCAGGGCAAGAAGATATTTTAATTGATTTAATTCCTCCATATAATGCGGCCATAGCTTGAGGTGCCGGATCTGGGTTACCACGTAGGAATTCATTGAGGAACATAGAGTCCTTCCTATCCCTCTATACAGATAAGTATTTAATTTTACAACTATTGTTTGTGTAATGAATTTACATTTTTTTTCGCATTTATAAAAGAAAGTTTTATATGTATATTTTGATTTTGTTAAAATAATTAAAATTCATGTGTAATAAATATCTATTGGATGTTTTATATGGAAAAGTATATATTTTTTTAACATGAAATTATTGGTCTGGAAAAAGTCACGTCACATTTTGGTATCAGAGCAATTAATCCTATAAGGCATGTGACGTGGGTTAAATAATTGTATAAATAATGTAAATAAATAAATATTAAAATTATTTAAAAGGGAAAGAGAGAGAGAATTCAATATTAAATGATTATATTTAATTACTTTATTATTATAATTTTTATTTTATTACTTTTCACATTAGACTTTAGGTTTTTGAATTTTCTCATTGGCCTTTAAAATTTTATGACAAAGGGTTAATTTGGTTAGTGAAATATTTTATTTAATACCTATAGTGTGTAATATGTGCAGGTCAAGGTAAATTGTGGGGTAAAGGGATGTGTAAATAATTGAATGGTCTCCCACATAAGAGACAACCCTCCTCGAGAAGAGGAATTTGAATTTTTCCTATTGGTCTATGACATAAGGGTAATTTAAACGGGGCCATAATTTAATTCTAATATTGTTACTATTAATATTTAAACTATAGGTTATGTAAGCTATGTCTATCATATGCTAAGTGGTTGATTAAAATAAAATTACCGCCTAACCTAATTTTAACTTTTAAATTAAATTTTACCTATATATTTAACCTATGTCCTGGGGACCCTGGAAAATTTTATGGGATTTTGAATTATATTAAGTATAATTTGAATAAATTATAGTAGTTGGACCACACTCATATTAATGCTTAGTATGAAATTCTAAACCTAGGACATATAAAACATTTAAAACAAAATCTAAATGTTTGAAGGACATATAATTATATTTAAATGTTTGAAAGACATAAAATTTTAATAAAAGTCTAACCCAGCTGCACCTTATTTTCTATCCCCCCATTTAAATTCATATATCAAGCAAAAGTCAAAGTTTATTTTGAAAAAAAAAACACACACACACTCTTCCTAACCGCCATGTCACTTTTCTTTTAAGAAAGGAATAAAAAGTAATTAATCCAAGTAAAATAATATGCCACATTACTTTAATATACATATAACTACTTTAACTTACTTATTATTTTTAGTATCCATGTCCATTTCAATGATGAAACCTCATTAATGTTTTTTCTTGTGAATAATTATTTTTAATTTATATGACTTATTACATTAGTATTATAATTTTATTTTTTTTGACCGATCTAATGAAAGGATTAAGTAAATTTAATTTACTTAAGTTTCCCTAAGGAGACAACGCTCCTTAACAATAGGAAAATGTTTTTTTTTTATTGGCTCAAGTCCTATCTATGTTCCCCGCATATAAAATTATATATATATTATACTATAAATTATTTATGCTGAAATTATAAAATGTAGTCTAACCTTATAGAATAATAACTATAATCTAATTTAATATGCTAAACTATATCATAAATAATATAACTATAACTTATATCTTAATAATTATAATAATAATAACAAAAAAACTATATACATAAAATTAGTTTGCGGCCACTTTATAAATTAATATTTATAAAATAAAAGTTTAAAATCTAACCACCTTGTTTTAAGTATTTGGATATAGTTCAAAAATCTCTACAAAAGGGAGACCGTATTAATTTAAAACTAATATTTAGAAGAAAGAGAAGCATTAATAATAGTACAAGGAGACATTGAGAAGAAAATTTAATAAATCAAATGATGCTTAAAGAAGTTGATTCCCTTATTGGTTGATACTCATTTTTATTATTTAAATTATAAGATCTACATTGCATTGGAACTCCACTTTTTTTTATTTTTTTTTTTGAGTTGATGAAGTTTTTTTTTTCTGGATTTCCTTACATGAATTTGTGTGTAAACACAGAGAGAGAATACGTTTAAAGATGGAATCTCAACACGATCTGGATTACCTCAAACTTGAACAATGAAATCAACAACTATCCAGGGAAGTAGAAGAGATTACTTTGCAATTTGAAATTTTGAAAAAGTAATTTGCTGATTCCATGAAGAAAAATACTAAGGATAATGATAAGTCTGATAAAAAATTGAGTAAAAAGAGGAATTTCCAACCCATTGATAATTCAAATTCTGTTGATGAACATTCTTCTAGTTCTGATTCTGAGTCCTCTAATTCTGATAAGGGAGGTAGAAATAATAAGGAAATTAAGCACTTTGCAAAAAAAATCAAACTGCCAGAATATTCAGGTGATGTAGGATCCGGAGAAGAAGCGGAGAGGTGGTTATCTAGTTTAGAACGTTATTTTGATTTGCAAAATACTGGCAGTAGAAATAGGACTCAAATAGCATCCTATCAACTGAAAAATGTTGCTTTAAACTAGTGGGAAGACACTATAAAATCAGAAAAACTAAGACCTCACAAAATTAAATGGAATCAATTTAAAACTTTGTTTCAAAATAAATACCTTTCAAGATTATTTCCTACAGGAAAGACAAAATGAGTTCTTTGATTTGAAACAACGTGCACAAAAAGTAAATGAGTATCGACAAATTTTTGAAAGATTAAATAGGTTTGTACCTTTCATTTTGGGAAGAGATAGAGTTGTTAGATTCATCAATGGACTTAGAGAGGATTATAAGGCTAGTGTTTGGTGCGGTAAACCAACTACAGTAGATGAGGCCTGTCAAATAGCAGAACAATTTGAAAAAAAATGAGATTAAGAGAAAATGAAATGAGGATTTTAAGAGAAAGAATAATAATTCATTATATGGGAATAATAGAAAAATAAAATTTTCTGAGACTGCACAATGTAGGCATGCTAGTTTTGGAAATCAACAAAAAAATGGAAACAAAGAGTTTGCTAAGAAAAGTCCTAATGAGATTAAATGTTGGAATTGCGGAGAAAACCATTATGCAAAGGGGTGTCCACAAACATCAAAAGGGTGGAATAAAAATGATATTAAAAATAAAAAACATTATAGTAATAAAAATCAGCAGAATGGTATTGATCAAAAGAAGGATAAAACTTCAACTATGAAAATTCATGCTGCAGTCGATACAGGTACAGTACATCATCAAATTTCTTTGATAGAATTACAAGGTAGAATTAAAGGTCAAAATGTGGTATTCTTAGTTGATTCAGGTAGTAGTCATAGTTTTATTTCTCCTAATATTGTTTCTAAATTAAATTTTTCTGTCAGAGAAATAGAGCCTATCGCAGTTGAGATGGCAGATGGAAGGATAATTAGACATACTGGAGCCATGATAGAAGACCTAAAAATTCAATTAGATGATCTTGATTCTTGTGATCATTTTCATTTACTGAAACTAGGACAATATGATGCAATCCTAGGAATGACTTGGTTAGAGAAAAACAATGTTTTGATTAGTTGTGAAAATAAACAAGTTGTTATAAAAGATAAAAATAATTCTTTTAAAACTTTACAAGGGACAAAAAGGCCCATTAAACTTAAAACCATTTCTGCTATGCAATTAAAAAGGAGTCTTAGGAAAAATTGTAAATCTTTTTGTGCAATGGTCACTCAGGGTGATGATGGAACTAAGTTAGACATCAATATCCAACCTATAGTTCAAGAATTTATGGATGTTTTCCCCGAGGAAATAGAAGAATTACCCCCGAGAAGAATTGTAGAGCATGCCATAGATCTAATTCCCGGGGTTGAACCTGTATCCAAAGCCCCTTATCGACAATCGATTCCTGAGTTAGCTGAACTTAAAGTACAATTATCTGAATTGCTTAAACAAGGAAAAATTAGACCAAGTGTTTCTCCATGGGGTGCACCGGTATTATTCGTTAAGAAGAAAGATGGAACTATGAGATTGTGTATTGATTATAGACAACTGAATAAATTGACCATCAAGAATAAATATCCCTTACCTAGAATTGATGACCTATTAGATCAATTAAGTGGTGCTACATACTTTTCTAAAATTGATTTGCATTCTGGGTATCATCAAATTAGAATTAAAGAATCAGATATTCTGAAAACTACTTTTAGAACTAGATATGGACATTATGAATTTGTAGTTATGCCTTTTGGGTTAACTAATGCTCCTGCAACTTTTATGAATTTGATGCATGATGTGTTTAGACCTTTCTTAGATGTGTTTGTGATTATATTTCTAGATGATATTCTGATATACTCAAAAAGTGAAAAAGAACATGAACACCATGTTAGGTTAGTTTTAGAAACTTTACGAAAATATCAACTTTATGGGAAGTTGAGCAAATGTGAATTCTTTAAAACTGAAGTTTCTTATCTAGGACATATAATTTCTCAAAAGGGAATTGCACCAGACCCATATAAAGTAAAAGTTATCCAAGAGTGGGTAATACCAAAAGATGTGCATGAAATAAGAAGTTTTCTTGGTTTGTCTGGTTTTTATCATAGATTCATTAAGAATTATTCTAAGATAGCTTCCCCATTAACTGATTTAACAAAAAAGGATAAACCTTATCAATGGACTAGAGAATGTGATCAAGCTTTTAATAGATTAAAGGAATCATTGGTAACTGCTCCTGTTTTATGTATTCCAGATTTTTCTAAACCATTTTCTGTAGTTACTGACGCATGTGGTTCTAGTATTGGTGGTGTATTAATGCAAGACAATAAAGTTGTAAGCTATGAATCTAGGAAATTACTTCCTGCCAAAAAAAATTATCCTATACATGATTTAGAATTGTTAGGGATTGTACATGCTTTGAAAATTTGGAGACACTATTTGTTAGGGAACAAATTTACTATAAAAACTGATCATAGAAGTTTACAACATATCTTTACTCAACCTTTATTGAATATGAGACAACATCGATGGGTTGAATTGCTTAGTGAGTATGATTTTGAAATTCAATATGTTCCTGGAAAAGACAATTTAGTAGCGGATGCATTAAGCAGGAAAATAATTTTTGTTAATGCTTTAGCTTTAGAAAGAAGTGATTTTGAACAATCTATTAAAATTAAGTTATCTACTGATGTATATTTCCAAGAACTTTATGAAGGCTTGAAAAATGAAACTAGTAATGTACATTTAAATGATAGACTTACTTCTTATCTAATTAGGTCTAATGGATTATTGTATTATAAGAATAGAATGTGTATACCAGACCTTCCTGGACTTAAAAATCAAATCCTTAGAGATTCTCATGATATCCCTATTGCTGGTCATCCTGGATTTCAGAAAACTTATTTGTCTATAAAAAAGAATTACTTTTGGCCTAAAATGAAACAAGATATTAGAACTTATGTGCAACAATGTTTAACTTGTCAAAAAGTAAAATCAGAGCAATGTAGTAAACCAGGTAAGTTGCAACCTCTTAGAATTCCTAAATGGAAATGGGAATCTGTGAGTATGGATTTCATCACTGGGCTACCTCGTACTAGAAATGGTCATGATAGTGTTTTTGTTGTGGTTGATAGATTAACTAAAATGGCTCATTTCCTTCCAACTAAAATTAAAAATTTTGCATCTGATGTAGCTCATTTATTTATGAAAGAAATATTTCATTTGCATGGTCTTCCAAAAGATTTAGTAACAGATAGAGACCCAAGATTTACTTCTTCCTTTTGGAAATCATTATTCAATGAGTTAGGTACAAGTTTGAATTTTAGTACGGCATATCATCCTGAAACTGATGGACAAACTGAAAGAGTAAATCAAATTTTAGAAGATATGTTAAGGATGTATGCTAGTGATAAACCTAAAAATTGGGAAAACTATATACATTTGATTGAATTTGCATATAATCAGGGATACCATAGCACTATAAAAATGTCACCTTTTGAAGTTGTATATGGTAGGAACTGTAACACACCTATTTCCTGGTCTGACCCTGTCCAAAGAACTTGGTATGATAATGATAATTTAAAGGAGATGGAAGAAATTATAATTAAGGCAAGACAAAACATGAAAGCTGCACAAGATAGGTATAAGAGTTGGGCTGATTCTAAACGGTCTTATAGGGAATTTGAAATTGGTGATCAAGTTTTCCTTAGAGTTAAACCTAAGCGTAGTTCACTTAAACTTGGTAAATATGCTAAATTAGCTCCTCGTTTTTGTGGTCCTTTTGAGGTATTAGAAAGAGTGGGTGAACTTTCTTATAAACTAGCTCTTCCTCCTGAATTATATAGGATACATGATGTTTTTCATGTTAGTTTATTAAAAAAATATGTTTATAATTCTACTCATGTTATTGATTGGAAAAATATATCTATAGAACCTAATTGTGATTTAATAGAACCTGAATTAATATTAGAAAAAAGAACTAGAAAGTTAAGGAATAGAGAAATAAATGAAGTAAAAATCAAATGGACTTTTTGTGATGTGGATAGTGCAACATGGGAAAAAGAAGAATATATTCATGAACAATATCCATATTTATTTTGACTAATGAACTTTGTGGTTCATTTATGTTTCAGAGAAAGATAAAGCTACTGAGGTCAGCAGCTGATTTAGAAGGGGAGAAATGTTACGTGACAAAATTCCCCAAAAGGAAATGAAAAGAAAATAATTACTCTAAAGTTATTTTCAAAGGTTGATTTCTAAAGTAGAAGAAATATAAATATTAAATACCCCTTTAAAATATATTGGGGAGTTATGTACATGGAATTCCCTTTATAAAATGGGGAGGAATAAAGATTTAAATGATTTCTCTAACTCCTTATAAAAAGGAGGGATTAAAATTTACAATTGTAAGACCCGTTAGGGGTAAATGTAATTATTTGTAAAAGAATTGTTATGAAAGGGTGTGTTGGTTACCAAACCACCCGAGGGGAATTATTTAAATCCATGATGGGGGAGAGAAATAGAGGGAGAGAGATTTATTTGGGAAGTGGATCAATAATTTTTATGTGGTCTAAGTGAAGGCAAGTGGTGGGCATTGGAGAGGGGCATTCTTGAAGGGTGTCCTAACTGGGGTACATAAAGTATAACCCAAGATGGTTCCTGACCAGGGCAAGAAGATATTTTAATTGATTTAATTCCTCCATATAATGCGGCCATAGCTTGAGGTGTCGGATCTGGGTTACCACGTAGGAATTCATTGAGGAACATAGAGTCCTTCCTATCCCTCTATACAGATAAGTATTTAATTTTACAACTATTGTTTGTGTAATGAATTTACATTTTTTTCACATTTATAAAAGAAAGTTTTATATGTATATTTTGATTTTGTTAAAATAATTAAAATTCATGTGTAATAAATATCTATGAAAAAGTCATGTCACACCAATGCTTCGCGTGGATCTGTAAAAGTTTTATGAGACAAGGCCCTTCTAAAAAGGGATGATCAATCCTTCAAAAAACCATTTTTTATGCTATGAAGGGTGAATATCATATGACAATTTAGACAAGAGAGTTTTAAAACATGTATCATACTCCCACACACTCTCTGCCATTCCTTGTTGAATCTCCTTCAAAGAACTGATGCTCTTCTGCTTGAACTCAAGAATGGGGAACTCTACCAGGAATGAATTTTTTAAAGAAGTTTAGTCCACCACCATTTGATGAGGGTCATACGTTATATACTAGCTATGTGTGCGCCCTTGCAGTGTGGTTACAAATTGAATAGCCTTTCATTATGGGGTTGTGATACCCTTTGCACGCCACAGCATCCTCAATGCCCCTATAATCTGGTAAATACAAAGACATTTCAAAGAATACTTGAGGTGGTGTCTGGGGTCCTTGTCTTGAACCAAAACCTTGGTTCCATTCGGTGTTTCCTCCACCGCCTGATCCACCAGGTCCACTAGGTCCTGTACCTCCAGAGCCACCAGGTCCACCGGATCCTATACCTCCAGAGCCACCAAAACCACTGGGTCCAATATAGCCTGTAAGAGTTGTTCCAAGTACTCCCACAATCCCACTGAACGGTGCACTGATGGTCTGTGATAGCACCTTGCTACCACTACTTTTTCCCATGCCACTCCCTGATGTGAGACCCAAAGCTTGTACACTTTCCCCTTGTCCAAAAAATCCTTTGAATGCTAGAATATGTGCAACCATAGACGAAGGTAATGAAAAGTTTTATCTCCTAGGCGTGGATCTATCTCTTCCACTAGTTTCAACTAGATCAATACTTCTTCCTGGTTCAGGAAAACCAAGCGCCAGGGCTCACTCACTAGGTGGGTTTAGATATGTTCCAATGACTCTCCTTTCTCCGTGTGACGAGATCTCACCAGAATCCAAAGGGGTCTCCCTTACACGCTTACCAAGATGGGGCAGCATAGACTGCTTAGGTTCCATGTCCTCCACGTGAACCTCAACTCCTTCCCGCAATGTTTGTCTCCATAAATCCATCACACTAGCAGCTTTGCATCATCTAGCAATCTCCCTTTTATGTGCATCGCTATACTTGATCTGTATTTCTTCCCTCTCCTTCTTTTTCATATCATCTGCCATCTTCCTCCACCCGAGCTTCCTTACCCAGCACTCAGAATGGTTTAGCTAGCCATTGGGAGCACCTCTAAACTCATGGTAACCATCAATATCTTTGTAGCTAGAGGAATAACACATAGAAACATTCCTCTAGGTTCTCACAGAAATTCAAACTTAGCAACCTCCGGACAAGAATACATAGAGATGGTATACTCCAGAGTGTAGCTAGCTAGTACTCCTCTCCACCAATGATCTACAGCATGGGTCCATGTCAGATCTACATTCTACAACCTCTGGTAGTCTTCATCGGTCCACACATGTGATCTATAATGCCATCTTGATCTAGATGTATAGGCTGAAATCCATTCATATAACTCTTCTGGGAAGAAGTAGAAAAAATTCTCATATAGATCATGGTAGAGGTTCTCTTCTACCCATCTACATGTATTAAACTTAGGTCTAGTGTTGAATATCTGAGAAAATTCATCCTCTGTGCTCTTGAACCATGATTCAACATTTTCCAATGTTATCCGATCCATCATTAATCTTTACACAGATCATGATGCATGTTATATCCCACTACAACTTCAAAAAGAGGTCCTGGCAAAGAAACTAAGATGTATTCATTTTTACTCCTATCATAAAAGGAATAAATCCCATGCACACTGGCCTATCACCCAGGAGAAGTTGAGCACTCACCCTTGGCATGCACGGGTGATGAGTCTCTCTTTTATGTGAGTTTAGTGGGAATCATTATCTATGATTATTGTAAGAGTACTTTTGAAAGAATTTGAGACATACAAGAACCATAGGGCTCAGAATGGCCTCTAGATCCTTGCAGTCACTTCAGGCCGAGTGCTTTAACAGATTCCATAACATATACTATAACAGAAAGAAAGATACAACCATTCATTCATAGCATGAAAGGAAAGAGAACTCATATGAATGAAATATACATTAAACCCATTGATATTCATATCTATTTATAACAGGTAACCTCAATATATTCATTGGTTCATTACAGAGTGTCACAGAGAGCAGACCACAGTCATGCGCATCACTGGACATATGTAGCTAAGCTAATAGAAAGAAAAATAACAACTCCATGCTTAGTACATATTTTCCTGAACTAGAATATCCACTCACAGCAATTCTGCAGAGCTTCACTTACTCTCTAACCCGATATTCTCTATGTATATCCAAATGATATAAATCTCTTTGTGTGTGTGTATATGTTTTCCTGTGGCAAGCACTTGTATTCATCACTTTCCCAGGCTGCCAACTCACCTTTTCACACCCTCAGATCCATCGCCAAGTGTCGAATGTGTTCCTCCATGCCAGTATGTTCATTCAAGCCTAAGCTCTCCACTCCATCTCATGATGATCTTCTAGAACATTCCATCTAGGTAATGCTCTTTCCTGGGCCAACCTGTTGCCAAGCTGGTATCTTATGCACTCGTAACTGATCATGCTTTTCACATGTTCTGCCTTGGGCACTCAAATTGGCTAAGTCCTTAACCTCTTTTCATGAGTCACGCACATTATTTTCTTCCTTAATCCTTTCTCTTGCTCACTTTTGGCTTGCGTGCCATTCTATAACTGGGATCCTGCACACCCACACGCCTTTATACTTGGTCATTATTCCAGGGGTCCAACATGTTCTTATTTGGCCTAGGTTTAAACATCAACTTTTCCTTTAATGGATACTTTACGATTTTATTGCTTCTCTAATTTGATAGTTTGAAAATATCTCACATGACCCTTCAAGGTCCTCAACAACCAAGAGACAAAGTATAAGATCCTCGAGTCCCATAAGAAAACACAACCTACTTACACACAGACATTGACACATGGGCCTTAGAATCTTGGTTTTCCTGATCCTCACCACTTCCACCTATCAATCATATCACAGTTAACAACCCTGAATTTCAAAGCCAATAATGTTTATGATTTTTGGTGGAACCAACCTAGATGAAACTAGTTCGCGTAATCCACTCACTTTTCCTATCCACATGTTTATTCTCTCACTTCTGTGACATTCTCTAGAAATTTCTATGATGAAAACGAAGGAAAATTCCCATGCCTTCCACAACCCATTGAGAACATTTTTCGTGAGCCATATATTGACCACTATTTACGCACTACCATACTTTTAAACCATTCCATCTCACCCACACAGGTAAAGACAAGCCTTTTCTACCTTAGAAAAGTAGTTCCCATTAGTTCTTGTACAAGACATCAGATTTCCTTGTTCTTATTTCTCCCATTCACCTTACATATCTTCCATATAGCCATCTTTCAATTCCATTATGGTTGTCCTAGGACAACCTTGGGAGGCCGTGTGCATCTGAAGGTCACGTGTTGATTTTCAGGCATACAAAATTGGTGAACCCAATGAGAAGGATTAGTTCCTTTTTGTTTCCATTGTTTCTACCTTATTTCATCCATCCTTATCCTCTCCCATTATTCTGCAGGTATTTATATACCCCAAAAATATTTCGGGTCAGGAATATGGTCGGCCCATTTTAGGTCTCGAGGCGTATTATTACCAAATGGGTATCTAGCAGTCACCCTCACTATTTGGGTGGGCTGATAACTACTCATATAATCTACCTTCCCCTCACACTCCTCCTTAAGGGATCAACAATGGTTCATCAGTCAAGATCGAGGAGATTGATCAACCTACATATAGCCCACAACCTAAGCTCTCCGACTCAATTAATATGACATTCACAAGAGAGCAAGGGTCCAATCATTGGGTCTTGTTTAGACCACAAATAATCATGCAATATGGTTCGCTCCCATCTCAGCTATTTTTAGACAAGGAGCTTTTAGCATACTTAACTCGAAGTGAGCAACACTTTCATGAAATAGACTATTCCTTGGACCAGATGCAATAGTATACTAATGTTCTTCTTCGTAGCAACTCTACTACCCCTCCTCCAACAAGAAATATATCCAAAGAGGGGTGGCCTCCCAAGGATCATACCATAGAAAGACATCATGTGCCTTTGCTTCCTAACCAAATTCAAAATGCACCTAAGCCAAATGCAACACTATTTGCAGATAATTTGAATTTTGACATTGGTGGATAGAGTTATGGAGTTAGAGATTTCACAACCTCCTCATGCTACTCCTTTTGAAAGAAAATGAAATATTCCCCACCATGCATAAAAATTTGGTTTTGCGCTCTCAACACCTTCACCTCCTTTTATTTATATGGGTGTTCCCAACCCTGGATACCTTCTCAGTAGATCGGGCATATTAGGTATTCCCTCTCATACTTCATATGGGTACCTTCAACAGGAACTAACTAGAAGTGTGTTATTGAATGCCATTCCAACTGGAAATGTGATGTTCCCTTGTTTTTCACCCTCTACTATGTACCTAGATAATTTCCCCGTACCTCCACATGTACTCTAAATCACCACAGGGGGTATGTTTTCTTTTCCCATATCATATACTCAGCCTCAGGGGATGCCTTACAACCCTACAAATGTTTATGTTGCACCATATCAGTCTCTCATTCCTCCCCCACCTCCCCATTAAGGGTCATCCATGGTAGAGTCTTACGCATTGGGCACATATGTTGATACCTCAAGGAGCACCTTGATTTTACCATATGAAGTGTAATGCTTCCACGATCCCTTCCTAACTTGCCAAAAATTAAAGGGGAGGGGAACCAAATGTACATATCATAGCATACGCAACTTCCATCATAGAGATGCTCCCATGGAACATAGTTGTAGCTAAAATTTTCCTCAATACCCTTAAGGGGATTTCTCTTTATTGGTACTACAGGATACCAAAATCCTCGATTCATTTGTTCAAGAAATTTGGTTCTGATTTTATAAAGTATTTTGATATGAACAAACTCTTGTGAACATGAACCAGAGAATTTGTCCATGTTAAGAAAGAAGACAATGATTCTGCTTCCCAATTCATTCAAATATGGTGGCAATTCCTTCGCTCCTTGCTCCAAACATGGACCAAACGGAGCTTTGCAACTTATTCCTTCATTCTCTAAATCAAGAGACCAAGGAGGAGGTCCATAATTTTCCTATTAGAAGTTACAAGGAGGTCCTATAGGGTGTTCTCCGCATTGACCAAGTGGTGATTGATAGTGGTTGGAAAATGTACAACTCAAATGGGAGACTGGAAAACCCCTCTCAAGGTTATTCAAACTACCCAGATGGTTCAAACAACAATAACCAAGGGCCTAAAGTCCTTAATAAGATATTAAGAACTGTGGTATTACGATGGATGGTGTAACTGACCAATCCAAGAATCCAAATGTTTTCAACACCAATAATGTGAATAACAAGAACAATAACGTGAATACCAATAATCAAAGGAGTAACAATTTCACCCCTTCTGTTAATGTGGTGGAATTTATTATTCTTCCTCCCCCAGCTCAACAAGTTCAGGCCTAAGAATCGGTTCAATACCTAAGTGGTTATCCAAACCAATATTAGAACTAAGGCTAGAGGCCCCTGAACGTCAACTTTAATAACCAACAACAGAATAACAATAAAAAACTATGGGATCACAACAACATAAAAATCAAAGACCTCATGATTATGATCCTGATTTTTACTATGGATTCCATAGGGTTAGAGGACATGATGCTCATATGTGTCATGATTACAACAAGTTTATACAAAGACTTATGAAATACCAAAGGAATCTCTTTGTTGAGATGATTTTGGAAAATCCTATGGCACTGACATAAAATGTTCACATGGGACCTGTTTCCCCTTAGAATGATCCTCTTGGAGTCTACAGATACCCCCTCCTAATGCGTCCTGAGAACAAAAAGCTTAATCTACATAGTACCAATAAGGGGATGCCTACAGGGACACCTGTATGGATTCCCATAGGGGACAATGATCATGAAGCATCTAATCTGTCAAACCCTTTGGTGGCTCTTTCTTTAGATGGTCAGAAGTAAAATAATATAGTGGGTTTATTGAGCTAGAAAATGAGCCTGAAGTTAATGCAATGACCTATACCTGAGTATACTCTTCACAACCTCTTCCCATCTATCCTCATATGTCATGTGATACAATGGTGGATCCTAAACCAGTAGGGGCCTATGATCTCATTATAGATTTTACCAAGACCTTATCTCACATTTCCTTTTTGGAACTATTGAATAACTCACCTATGC
Organism: Taxus chinensis; assembly: GCA_019776745.2. Taxonomy (NCBI): domain Eukaryota; kingdom Viridiplantae; phylum Streptophyta; class Pinopsida; order Cupressales; family Taxaceae; genus Taxus; species Taxus chinensis. Next base: position 560,739,255 of record CM034152.1, on the reverse strand, counting down.
ATTGAGTAGAATTTGTTAGAATCATTAGGCCTTGGCCATATAATTCACATCACTCCACCTGTGAAGGCCTAAGTTAATCACATAGACTTTGATGTCTATCCCCCAGGGCAGCCTGAAGAGAGATGCTGGTTTTGTATTCGACATTAGGAATATTCCAACCAACATTGAATTGGCACAAAGAGGTGATCCATTATTGTACCTCTAGGTCTATGGATCTACAACAACTATGTTAATCATGCGATGATAGATGATGGGGATGTCATCAACATAGTTCCTTTATCATTTCTTCATAAGCTAGGATATGGAGAAACCAATTTTTCTTCAACGTGAAACATGATGAGAGGCTATAATAGCCTCAAGGAAATGTCCATTAGGACTATAGTGCTTCTGGTTACCCTTGGAACAAAAACTGTGTTGACTAAGTTATACATTATAGATAAGGAAACCAACTATAATATGATCCTCGGTCAACCCTGCATACATAGAATGAAGGTTATCCCTTCTACGTTGTTCTATGAGGTCAGATTCCTACACCTAGGTAAGGTTTTCATAGCTCAAGGTGATCCAAATTCATTTGAAATCCATTTTTCCAATCTAAAGAAGAAATTGAGGGTTCATACTGAATTCAATCTCCTGGCCAATTAGTTGAACAAGCCCCAAGGATCAAATCTTGATTCCTAACTTGTTCCAATGACTGAGTTGGAAGCCCCTATGGAAATTGAAGGGGTAAATCTTGATGAAAAGAAAGTTTTCATAGTAGAATTTGTATAAAAAAAACTACAAATTAGATAGTTAAGATTTTAGAGAATGATTTTCCTATCATTCTTCCTTTTGATACCTTGGGCATAAGCCAGTCTCTTGGGATCACTACTCTTCTGACTGATGGATTTGAAGATATTTGTATGGTTGTGGTTTCAAAAATTGGAGTGAAATATTCCACGAAGGATCAAATTTCTATCATCCCCAATGACTGTTGGACACATAACTATGATAGTGTGAAGTGTCACTATGGCATTGAGGGCAGGGGTGATCCTTAATTCTCCATAAGGGAAGTTCATGCCTTTTTCCTTTAAGTTAAATTTTGAATGTACAAATAATGCCACAGAATATGAGGCTCTCCTTCTTGGTCTTATCATATCCAAGAGGATAGGAATTAAGAATGTTAGAGTTTTAGGTGACTCCCAACTTGTCACTATTCAAGTCTTAGAAGTTTACGAGACTAGAGTGGACCACCTACATCTCTACAAAACTTTTGTGCTTGAACTTAGAAATGGTTTTGATTTTATTTCTATCGAAGCCATACCTAGAGATAAAAATCTATTATCTGATTTGATGGCTACTTCTTCCTCTTAATTTTGTCCAAGAGAGGTCTTGAAAGAAACTTAGTTTATGGTCTTAGTTTGATCCAAACCCTTGGTTTGAAAAGTGCCAACCAACATGATTCTAGCATATGTTGAATTTGAGAATGAGCCTTCCACTATGGAATTTACATAGAATGATGAGGTTTTCCTAGGATTCCTCAATTCATACACTGATCTTCATCTTGCACACCCTAAAAGAGTTTGTTCTCTTAGACCTCACCCTTTCTCCTACTTTAGACATTTCAAATTGTATTCTTCCTCATCAAAGGGTCTTAAGATTTATGAGGTATATGAAGAGGAGTTAGAACTACCTCCAGCCCCACTTAAGTTTGAAAAGGGTATGCCTCTTTGATTATAGGGACCATAGATATTAACTTAGGGATGGAGGAGGAATAAAATATCTTGAAACTCGGTTCTTCTCTTACTCAGGATGAGATAAAATAATATACAAAGGTGCTCAAATAACATTTGATAATATTTTCCTTTAGTTACAAGGAAATGAAGGGAATCACTCCTAGCATGGTGGTTCACAACCTCATCACGAAGCTCGATACTAATCCCATGAAGTAGAAATCACAACCCATGAAGAAAAAGGTGGCTTTAATGGTCAAGGTAGAAGTAATGAATATTTTGCATGTGATTTTCATTAAATGTGTGGAATATTCCATGTGGGTGTCTAACATCATCCTGGTTCTTTAAAAAATGGTAAGATAAGCATTTGTATCAACTTTAGAGACATCAAAAAAAATTGTACTAAGGATGACTTACCATTTCCTTCCATCGATGTCATTGTAGATGCAACCGTTGGCTATGAGTTATTGTCACTTATGGATGGCTTCTTCAACTACAATCAAATCAAGATCTCCGAGGAGGATCAAACCAAGACTAACTTTACAACTCCTTGGGGAACATTTTGCTATGCATTCATGCCATTTTCCTTGAAAAACATTAGAGCCACCTACTAATGAGCAATGAGATATATCTTCCATAATCTTATACATAATATTGTGGAATCTTACGTTGATGACCTATTGGCTAAGGCCAGGAAATGTTGTGATCACCCTAAGGTGCCTCTCTCATCTTATTAATACGGTGTAATATTGAATCCATGGAAAAGTGTGTATTCGGAGTAATAGGAGGAAAATTACTGTGGTATAGCATTTCATCTTGAGAAATTGATGTCGATCCAATAAATATTTGAGTGGTTCTGGAGATGACTCCACCTTCAAAAAAATTAGGCATTAGATCTTTTCTAGGTAAACTTGGTGCAATCCATAATTTTATTCCTAATCTAACTTGCACCATCCATCCCATCTATAACTTTTTAAAGAAAGAGTGTAGTAAAGAGTGGGCTTCTAAATTTCACAAAGCATTTGATTTGATCAAACATTTTCTCATGTCACCACTTGCACTCATTCCACCCAAATTCAATCATCCCCTAATTTTATACTTTCGAGCCACCAAGGTTTTTGCTAGCTTGCATGTTGGTGGAAGAATACAATGATAATTATGAATGTGTTGTTAATTTCATTAGTCATACTCTACTTGATTACAAGACATGTTATATGCAGGTGGAGAAAGAATGCCTAAAAATTATCTTTGCAACGAAAAGGTTAAGGTATTATATGCTTAACCAGGAAATGTGGGTGATTATCAAGTTTGACCAACTACGGAGTTTCTTAACTCAAGGTGCCTTATCTAAAAAGGTTGGAAATTTTCTCACATTGATGGGTGAACTCGAACTCACATTCATTAACCAAAATTTCATCAAAGGAAAATCTATCACTGATTGGTTGGTAGACAACCCGATAGATTGCAGGGACCTAGTAAACCTAGATTTCAATAATGAGTGTGTATTTTACGTAGAAATAAATCCTCCCATTGCATTGTATCCATGGTACTCTGATATAATTAATCACATTGTCAACTGTAAATATCCTGAAGGGGTTACCTCAAAAAAAAAGGTGGTGGATACACATCATAGCTGCCAAGTATGTAATTGTATAAGAAGTGCTCTATTGCAGAGCCTTTGATGGCATGATTTTGAGATGCTGTGATGAAGAAGAATTGGAAAATATTCTCTTTGAATCCCACAAAAGAGTATATGGGGATCACTTCGAAGGGCATGCTACTACTCAGAAAATTCATCATATGGGTTATTTTTGGCCCACTTTAGAGCATGATGTTGTAGAATATGTATGTAGGTTTCATAAATTTCAAGAATTCATGCATGAGATTCACATATTTGTTCAATATCTACATCTAATTGTAACACCTTGGCCCTTTTCTACTTGGGGTCTAGATTTGATAGGTAAGTTTTCTCCCTTATCAATAGATGGCCACAACTTTATCATTACGGCCACAGAATATTTCACAAAGTGGGTCAAATCCATGCTTCTCACTATCATACCTGGGTCCATGATCACCAAATTCATTTTTAATAAGATCATCTGTAGGTATGGACTCCCACATGTCATTATCTTGGATAATGATACGTCCTTTAAAAATGAAGAGGTGCATGAGTTGTGTTCACAATTCAAAATCTCACATCACACAACCTCTTTATATTACCCTCAAGTCAATAGATAGGTTGAGGTGACAAATAAAATGTTGAAGTCCATACTCCTCAAAATAGTCAAGGAAAATAAGCATGACTGGAATTTAAAGCTATTTCTGGCCTTGATGGGCTTATAGGACGTCAGTATGAATGCCTATGGGGGAAAGCCCTTTTCCTTTAGTATTCAGATGTGAAGTGGTCTTACCGTTGGAAATTAAGCCCTAGCCTTGCATATATTTGGGAATTTTAGATGAATATGCATATCGAGAGGCATGATGTTTTCAATTGGAAACCCTTGATGAAACTCAAATTAATGCTAAGCAGTGACACATTATTTGTGCTGACTAACAGATGGACCATCAGTATAACAAAAATGTGTACAAGCGTGAAATATGTGTAGGTGATCTAGTTTTGAGACTAGATAGTTGGATCGATAAGAAGACCAGTGAAGGAAAAAAGTTTAGACCAAATTGGTTAGGCCCATATCAAGTCATGGAGGACTATAAGAATGGTGTGTATTGTCTGTGTACTTTAGAAGGTGAAGATTTTGGTGAATCAGTCAATTCACTTCACCTTAAATGCTTCTATGCATAGTTCATTTACATTTCCACCTATACACTATGCACATCCACATTGCATATCATTTTCATAATCATATTGTAACATTGTGAAATAAGAAACTTATTTTTCAAGAAACTTTCAAAAAATTTTCTGAGAATTGGAAAACATTTAATCATACTTCTTCAACTATTCATTATATCATCTCTAGACTATTCAATATTCTATCATCTTGCTAGATGAATTTTTGACATTGATCCTACCATGACCTACATGCTTAGTTCTATTCATGGTTGCTTCTAGCTTAGTTTTTTTCCCATAGTCTTTACTAAAAGCTTCTTGGTGTCACATCTCTCCTAAAAATCTCTCTTTTGACAAATCAATCTAAAGCATTTCACCCAGATTACTTATTCGCCTGACTTAACCTTTGGTGGTGAGCCCTTGTATCCTACTAGTTACATGGGCTTGAGGCTAGGGGTAGGTTTTCCTTCCCAAAATCACAATTCAAAGTCTTAAAAATCAAATCATATAAAAAAGGGAATAAACAAACAATAAATACAAAACAATTTCATTTTGTAAATAATACTACACTTCCTTACCCTACCGATCTTCGGTGATGAGCCCATGCTTCCTTACAGGTAGCATGAGGCTGGGAAAGGAGGGAAGTTCCCTTACTTTCCTATTCCTTTTCTTTAGTGATGAGGCCATGCTTCTTACTAGAATCATGGGGCAAGGCATATATGGGGGTCTTTTCAAATAAATCAATAAGTTCTAAACAATTCAACAAGTATAAAGTGCTTTAAATCCTTTGAAATTATCAGAAAATGAGTTAGATGTATAATTTATAAGATATTTCATCCATAAAATCATATTTTTTCAATCAAGAGGCCATCTATGGGTCTAAGTCTAGTTAAACTTGCAAGAAAACTACTTTCTAAATTGGATAGTTAGCCTTACCAAAAGTTGAGTTATAGTGTCATAATTGGGTCTTTGTCAAAACCTTATCTTCATATCATTACTTTCATTCATCAAAGTCATATAACTCACATCCTTCTTGTATATCGATGTTGATACCTCACATCTTATTGGTTGTGTGGGGTTAAGAATGGAGTGGTTTCATCTCGTCATCATATCACTTTCATCAAGTTTTCCAGTAAAACAGAAATACCAAATATTGTTTGAAAACCAAAGTTTTAAGTTTGCATTATGTCCTCATGTGCATCATATATATATCAAAAGAAAAAAATAGAAAGATATCATTCTATTATGCATCTGCATCATCATTATCATCCATACATGCATTCATAAAATCATATCAAAAATATTGAAGATTCAACACATCTAAGAGTACACAGATGAAGCAAGTCATAAACAAGTAAAATATTAAACAAGATATCCAAGCCAAAAATACATACATATGTATATATATATATATAAATAATATATAGTTTGTATACAATTCCATCACATAATAGAGTTTGGTACAAAATTCTCTAAGTGTGGTCAAAACACTTGCAATGAACACAAAATTGTACAAAAATTGGTATATACAATAAAAACAATCAAGATCAATAAAGGCATATGGCCTATCCCTCTCTAAGGGATCCAAACAAAGGTGCACAGTTGGGAATCCTGATATGGCTCATGTGATGGGATTGAGAGCCCCCATGCCTAGACCTATGAGAGTGAACATGAGATGATGAACTGGGTAGATATGTCAACGGTGTTGTCTCATTGCAGGAATTCTCTCATGCATTGCCTCCTCTTGGCTATCTGATATCTAGTAAGCTCAGTCCTCATCTTTTTCATATCTCCCACTTTTATCCATATTGGAGAAAACATGTTGGTATGCCATCTGATCCATGATCAGCTTCCCTGAGTCCACAAGTAGTTCATATTTAGTCATACCTATGGGGTGTGAAAATGTATCCAAAAAAATGATGCAAAATAAGATCTTGCCATCCATCAATTGTACCTACAAAACAAAAGAAAGAAATGATGAGTTAGAAAACTTTATAAAAACTATATATATAAATTACAGTGTGTAATTTACTAACATTTATAGTCTAAGTAGTAGATTGAAGAGAGTAATGTTCACTTACTCAAATCTCTTAGTCATCAGGATGGATCTACTGGTGTTGGTGGTGGTCATGGTGTCGTACAGGAACCTACTAGGCTACAAACCTCCTTTGAGACTACCAGTTGTTGCATAAAAGACTACTCATCATCCCCTCTCTCATGTGAAAGAGAATCTTCTAGATTAAGAGTCTCATCCTCAACCTCATCCTCACCCCTACATTCTTATGGAAGCCTCTCTACTAGCTCTCTACTATGTATCAGTCCTCCTCGTACCCCCCTCCTTAGTTTTTATCTCTTCCTCAGTATCCTTTTCCTCCTTACTACTATGTTTGGGGTAGCCTCAATCTTTAGAATCATCCATGCCTTAACTAGATTTGGAGATAGCCTTTGTTGTACCAATTGGGGCCCTAGGTATAACAATAGTCCACTGGGAGCTTGCCCTGCTGGGCAGCTCTAGCATCTATAATCCCCTTGTATACAATCAGAAGTGTTGAGAGGGCATTAATATAAGGTAACCTAAACTATTAGGGCACCCTGTGAATAGGATGGACCTCCACCTGGCTACTTCCTATCTACCAAATATGTGACAATGTTGTATGCCACCACAATAACAAGATCCTTACCCCATAGGCCGGTCATGTCCTGGTACGGTCATGCAACCATGTCATCTATAGTGAGATGTGGCACTAGTTTTTTGGTGTCCTATAAGGGGGCACAACTATCTATCTAACTTCTCTAATAGCCCTAGGATCAGCTATCCCAACACCCCTTCTGATAGGAGATGATGTGTTTGTATACCCATCTCATCACTAATGTAGGATGAGTAGGGCCTTTCCCTTTAGTTCGAAAAACCATGTAAAGATCATGATATGTAGCACCAATTATGTCAATTCCCCATGCGTATATGTGTCCATGTTCCTCTATACTCTGAATAATCAGGGCCCAGTAATAAAGTAACTTGTCCCCACCCTTGTCTCCAACCAAGCGCGAAGACAAAATTCCAATGATGGCCTTGCACAAGGCAGGGAGAGGAGTACAGGTAATTGATAGTAATCTCATGTTGTGCTTGGCACCAATATCGGGTGTCAATGCATATCCCATGTAAGAATCCTAACTATAATAATACACCACTGATGTAGCACTTTCTAGAGTTATTTTCCTACCCGTGACGAGAACCCCCAAAATCTTATAGAAATCTTTGAGAGTGATGGTCCACTCTCCTCTAACTTCAGGGAACTGAAAGGTGTTCTAGTTTTCATCCTAATAACTTAATAGATCAGTTAACAAGTAAACATGTGGTGCAACCATTGGTGTCTGGGATATCCTCCATATCCCGGCTCTGTGTAAGATATCTCGCTCAACTTGAGTGAGTGAATCTAAGATTGAAGGAAGTCAGTCACACTCTCTAACCATGATCCATCTGATATATGGGTCCTACACTCACCAAAACACCAAAAAGAGAAATTTAGAAAAATCTCAGACATAATAAGCTCATCAAAAACATCATAAAACAACAAAAAAATCCATATTTGGTCATTTCTATCATCTTCCCCAACAATTATGTAACCTCCCCTCTGTGTATAGAGCGGTAGTTGTGTAATCAATCCATGGTGGTTACTACAAACCGCCCCTCTGTGTAGAAGGGCAGTTGCATAACTGCCACCTGTGCAGAGTGGTGGTTCTATCCAAAAAGGGGACGTCGTACCCTAAGACCCAAAAATCTCAAAAAAGACAAAAAATTACCTTTTTGACAAAATAAAAGATAAAGACACCTAGGTGCCCCCCTTGTGCACATTTTGACTATAAAATTATTGAAAATAACCCCCCTAGGTTTAATTTTTCATATTTTTCACATTATATGTTAAAAATAAATAAATACAGATAACTTACCCGTCTCTAAGTCATTGCTCCTCCAGCTAGTTGTGCTGCCATCACATCATTGTACTCTTTGATTTGGATGTACTCATGCTCAAAACCATCACAGGTGATCCAGAGCTCAAAAATCTCTAAGTGGGTGAGTGAAAATGATTTCTAGAAATAGTGATTTTGGTTATATATAACATGTGTTAACTCTATTTTAAGTGTGTGTGTTTTGTACAGGCTAGAGCATTGGCGCAGGTATATTTCAATCCCTGTAGACATGGTAAGTCTTCTTGTCATTTTATTCTAGTTTATTTTGTCAATTGTCAGTTATATCTACACTTTATTCCCATTTTCTCTTGCAGGTGGTGGGAATCTTGGATTGGCATCACTTAAACACGTAGAGGTGTTAGGTATAATTTCTAACTCTCCCATGTGGGAACGCCATACTCAAAATCTATGTTGTACATCTCTTCATGGCTAAAACGATTCACCAAGGGGACAATATGTACGAACTAAATTTTGCACATGTTACATTATCATAACGGTTTAAAAATCCTCAATGATGATTAATATATTTTCCAATGGTGTTCAAATCCAATTTCCCATTCGCAATATACATTTCTAGCCTAGAATTTTCCCCTTAACCATTTCCATGCATTTTGTGTTTTCTTTTATCTCTTTCACATCATTTTTCTTAGCCTTTAGCTTTAAGTTATAGAATTTCCATGGTGGTTATGTATCTTCCCCGATGGTTATGCAACCATCGGTATGCCCTCAGCAGTGGTTGCGTAACTACCCCAGCTTTTGCGCAACTGCCCTTCTACGTAGACTGGTAATTGTGTGTGGTTTTTCCTGATTCCTCTCTAACATATTCTGAATGCATGTCAAATTCTTCAAACATGATTTTAGCACACATTTCTTAGTCAAATTGGTTGTTCTTGGGATCATTTGATCAGTACCAACTTCCTCTTCCTTCCCTAATGATTAATTGGAGTTAACTACCCCTTCTTTTAGAGAGGTGGCATTCCTTAGCTACTAAATGGCATAGACCATTTCTCTACCTTTTTCCAATAAGATCCAAGATTCTACCTAGAGAATTGGTTGGAGATTTTTATTGTGAGTTTCATTGTTATGTTTTTGTAATCTTGCCAAGGAATACACAATCAAGCCCAATTCACTTACATTTTATTCTCTTTTTTGCATTATAACCAGATTGCATGTAAGCCATTCCTACTCTGGCACTTTTTCACTACTTCTTCTGCATTACCCAACATAGTTCCGTGGAATCATCTGAGCACCAAATTGGAAAATAATCTAAGGGGAAAATAGAGCAAAAAAATCACTAGATTTTTCACGGTTCTACACTTCCATGTTGGGGATGTACTTAGTTTCTTGGAGCTTTATTTAATTTCTTTAGATTTCTATTCACAATTTGATTAGAGTATTCAAGTTAATAGAAAATTCATTTTTTTAGTGTCCATTTTTTTCATAAAGCTTCTGATGAAAGCTACTTCCCTATCTATCACTATGGGTTCGCAAGGGAATTTTGTCTAGAAGAAATATCCTGCATTAATTTAGAATCAATTGTAATTTCATTTTCAATTTGTAAGCTTTCATTAGATCTTTGATTTCTACTAGGTAAGTTGCAGGGGAAGAAGATATTTTCAGAAGATTTTATTTCTTTTTGTGTCTCTAAGGTAGGACAAAGAAATTTTTTAGATCTACAAATAAAAATTGGAAAAGCTTTTTTTAATAGAATAGGTCTAGATTCACTTTGCACAGGAAAATAGCCACACTAGGTTATCTATTTTTTTAGTTCTGTTAATAGTATTGTAGAGGTAATTTCAACTTATTCTATTTCTTCTGTACATTTTTTTATCTGTTTCCAGAAACATCAAAAATCCAAAAATATTATATTAGTTTAATTAGACTGTTTTATTTATTGAATTTTTATTATTCAATTGAAAAGAACAAAAACATTAGAATAGATTTGTTTTGTTTGTTAAGTTAGTTATGTTCCTTTGTTAATGAGTTATTGACAACACATAGGTTTAATTAATTCAAGGAAAGTAATTGAATCGTTTTGGTTTAAATTTACTTGTTTTAGGAAAATAGTTTAATTAGACAAAAATTAATACAATTCCCCATGTATTCTTAGTTGGCCTAGGTTTAAACATCGACCTTGCTTTTAAAGGATACTTTTCGATTTTATTGCTTTTCTAGTTTGATAGTTTGAACATATCCCACATGACCATTCAAGGTCCTCAACAACCAAGAGATGAAGTATAAGATCCATGAGTACCATAACAAAATGTAACCTACATGCACATAGACATTGGTATGTGTTTGAGGATCTTGGTTTTTTAATCCATACCACTTCAATCTATCATCATCTCATAATTGACAGCCATGAACGTTGAATTCGATAATGTTTAGTGTTATCACTAAATCATTGAACCCTCTGAATGGCCTCAAGGTGAACACAAAATTTATTATGATTGGGTAACATGGGATCTCCTCTCAAGCTATGGGACTTGGGCTTGAGTTTAACCTCCAAAGAATGTCATCTTCCTCTTCCTAAACTAAGCAATACACTACTCCTAATGCAATAAAAATAGCTACGTAGACCTATACTAACATTTCAAGAGGATTAAGGGGAGATATTTGCAAGAAATAAAACCCAAATTAGAATTGGTGATGCACCAAGAAAGGGTTTTGCCAGATGAAATTTTGGATTTCCAATGAAGAGAGATGATCATGAGGAGGACGAAGATACATCACATACTCAATTTACATACAGTACTTCATTCCTTGATAAGAAAAATGGCCTCCAAAACTTGTGAAGGAAACACTGGTTGCATAGATAACCTGCAAACATGAGCGAGGCAAATACAATCAAACAAAATGATGTAAGGACATATAATTGATCAAAAAAATATTTCCATTACTTCAATCACTTACACAGTGCATCATTATAATAGGGAAAGGCATAGACTGCCATTGTAATTTTAGAAGAAAGGCTTGGAGCCTGCAAATTCACAATAGCTCAGCTTGTGAAGAGAGGGGAAGCTTGGAAAATGTCTAACATATTTTTTTGAAATGACCCCCCTTTATATATATAACATTGATAATTTTTTAGAGAAAGAAGGAGGAACCTCAAAAACTAGGCTAGATTATAGATGAAGAATTCAACCATGCTTACTTCATTAATTACACCTCCTCTTCTCAGGTACTATTCATGGAATGATAATTATTTCAATTTGTGGAACATTGAACCCTCCAAAAATTCCATTTTCTGATGACTCTACTATGTAGATCTCACTCTCTCGATTCCATCGACTATAATTTTGTGGAAAATGGACAATCAAGGATGAAGATATGCTAATTTCAGTATAGGTTGTATTTAAACAAAACCTCTCCTAGAAAAACTCGGTGCATTAGATGGTTTGATATCTCGGTGAACTCTGAAATGTATTCAGTGAGTTATTTCTTTTCCAAAATTGATTGGTTCTGAAAATGGCTCAGCACCTTATTAAACTAACTCCCGCCTCTACTCATCAATGACCGAGCACCTCCCATTTTATCTTGAACAAGCTCCTCCACTTATCTTGTGTTATGTTCACATTGGCCAATGTCACAACTCGATGGTCGGGCTTATTTTTTGGTGTGCTATCCATCCTATGCATTTCATCCCCTGAATTTGACGATTGAATTCCCTAGGTGGCTCTTAATGTTATGATCCTTACCAACTCATAGATTGATTTGGTTCCACATGTACCGCTTTGGGTTAGATGAAATAACTTGAACACCCCACATAGCACTTCTACTACCGAGTCTTTTATTCACATCTTCATCATTAAATTAATTGGTTAATTTATTAAATATTGTCCATCACTTCATTTGATTCATATATTTCAACATTTGGCAAGATGTTTATTTTCACCGCCTCCCAAACTTTCACACATGGAATTTTTTGTATTTGACTTCAAGATTCACCTTTCCCTTACCACCAATGCATTGGCTCATACCATGGTCTCACCTCTAAATATATCAGCTAATGACTTGGTATTAACCAATGTAATGGCCCAATTATTGTCCCACAAACTTAGATTCAAGTTCAAACTAATCACTGCAAAGAAAAAGTCCATTGGGGTTGGTTTCGCCCTTAACTCGATGTGACTCAGCACTTCTAAACTTGAAGTTCAAAATTAAAACTTCATTGTTTTGGAGATTCAGACATTTCTTTGCATTTCATCAACTTGTTTGGGTGGTTTCTAAATTGATCACCCCCAAAATTCCAAACCCTACTTGGCTCCCCAAATCACGACTCGCCATCATATCCCCAAAATGGAAGAGTTCCACCGAGCTTAGGAAACAACTTGGATACTCATCATTCAAGCTTTATCCTCATGATTCCACTAGCTCAAACTGGCCACGGCCAAGCCAACTTGCTCACTGTCTATGAGCTTCGTATGTGTTAATTTTTTATTTCTCAATGTTACAGTTGAGTTATAAAGAGTTAACTCTAGCCACATGATCTCAACTTAGACTCAACTTCAACGCTTTAACCCGAATGAGCACTGCCAAACAAAACTCCATCTCTATTAGACTATCTGTGATCTCATTTCTCCATGAAAATAACTCCCTAAGCTTCGAACTTCTATTCAACGAGAAACTTTAGACATGGTTCAGCATGCTCGCTAAATGACTTTGCTTGCTCTATTGCACAACATAAACAATTAGCTTGATATGCATGTAGATGAATCCATGGCGCCGAGTTAAGTTAATGTGTTATTCACCAACTCTAGATCGATTCACTACCCCATCACTGAGTTAGGCTCTTCACAATCTCCGCCTTCCATCTGGCTTCCCAAGCTTAGATCACATGAGCTCCCATTTGGGCCATTTCCTCAAACTCAACACCAAACACCCTGAAATGACTCATAATGAGCCTGTAAACCTTCATCCTAATTCCTTGATATTACAAACACCGACATCTCATCCATTACATCAGCGAGCTTAAATCTAAGTTAACCTCCTCGCCATGGGTCGATCTCATATCCATTCGAAACTGTCACTCCCTAACATAATTCACAAGCTCCAAAACTACTTTGGTGAGCTAACCACCCCACACGACTTGGTCTACAAGTTTTCCTCATGAGCCAAATTATGCCAATGTTTCTCTACCATTTCTTCCATACTTAACATCTATTCTTTTAGCAAATTATACATCAAATATACCCCCATGTAATAACCATCCTGTTAGCTTTCCAATCGGTTACTATGAACCCAAGCCATTCTATCTCAACTCCCTTCAATCCATCTGCGAGCTTTCCGACCTATGAATCCTTCAATATCCACTTCTTCTCACAAGCTCATCTTCGAGCTCACACCTATTGAAAAAAAATTCTCATCATACCTATGATATCGGCCCAACTTGGGCTCGAACTTGCCTCACTAGCTCGTTTCCAAAAGGTGCTCAGATCTAAATGAAGTTCAAATTATTAGTTGGGAAAGTTCACACCATTCAGGCTCCATGCCAAGTCTCTATGACTAGACCATCATCAACACCTTGGCCCGAGCTCACAATCTTGGAAGCTCCTAAAAATATCTCAAGTTCGATTTCACCTACTTGTGTTTCTATAACTTATAAATATGCCACTTAAAAAGAGATTTGGACTGATCAATTGCATGCAATACCCAACTCAACTCACTGAGGTGCTCAGAGAACTAGCTTGCTCAATCACCTATATGGCCATTTTTCAACTTTGTTCTAAAATTTTGGATCTTGTATCCTAACCTTTGGAATTTTCTCAAAACCAGAGGGTAGTGGAAACAAAATAAGACCCTTTTAAATATGATTTATCTCTTTTGATATTTTTTAGCTGGAAGTGGGCCTACTAGGGTAGATTTTCTCGTTCTGAGACAAATTTGAACCTCCAAGACATAGAAAGGAAAATAATAGTCCAAAAAGATCTTGAAAATTTCCATAACAACTTACAACACTCTCAAAACCTGAAATTATACCTGATAACCTTGGATCCTCCATGAAAGAAATTTTGGTCCCATGGTGTATTTTTACCCTCATTTTCCATTTTTTTCCAAGAGGGAAAAAAAATTTGACAACATTTTTTGGCGACCTCTCAAGGATGCTTTCCTACTAATCATGATTCAAGTAGCCTTCAACATCCATTGGGCATGGATTCATTGATATTCCTAAAACTAATCCCAAACATGAAGTAGACCATTTGACCTTGTCTCAGAATCTAGCGCTATCAAATATAAAGCACATTGGAACCCATGATTTCCTGGAATGCACGACAAACTGCAGAAATTTGAGTAAAAATCTCCTGGTTTTGGACATCATTGAACTCTATTAAATTTGGATTTCTCTCTTTATTCTGAAAAATTCCACTTCTGAAATACTATGCGAGGGAAACAAAAAAACACAACATAGCAATTTAAAATCATACATGCTTCAAATGAAACATACAGAGTGTATCGGGAACTTATTCTACTAAAAGAAAACCTATTACTACCCTACACTAACTGGAAGCATAATTGACCTAAAAAAATCCATGTAACTGGTTATGGAAAATAAATTCCACTCCTCACAATGGGCAGCCATGCACATGATTTAACAATAGACATGGTTGAGAGTGAGAATGAAAAACTAAAAAAAGTCCAATTCTCCACTTTTTTTCCAAGGCATCCACTAGAAGGAGAAATTATACCTCTTTTAGTTGCTCAGCATTTATCTCATGGAGGCATTGCAACTCATTCTTGGGACCGTGAAGCTCATCCTCACATTTTGAAGTGAATGTGACTAGTTTTCACTCTTCTTTTGAACCTAATGAAGCTAAATCCCTTATGGGACACGGTCTAATTTTATGAATATCTCTTATACTCAAATCTTCAACTCTGACAAGGAAGTATCCCTGAAGACATCCATGTATGAAAGGTGTTACAGTGACATCCTTTCCCTCTTGTTTCCCATTTACAAAAAACTTATCTTCCACTTGAATGAATGGTACTAAAGTGACACCCTTTTCATCCCTTTTTTCTTCCTCGATAATAATAAGTTATTCCATGACATGTAACTCCTCTAGATTGTTTGCAGCTCCTAATCGAATCATTAGAAAATCACTGCAAGTGTTTGGGATGTGATGCTCATTTAGGAGTTTCCTTTCTTCCGATTGATCTGTAAAATCAAACACCTTCATTTGTTGCTTCTGTGAACTATTAGGAGTAGAAAGATCTTCTTGTCCCTTTTCCACCAGTACCGGTTCATTTACCAAATCAGGTTCCTCAATGAAAATAGGAAGCTCTCCATGGTATAATATTTGTTAAATTATTTTGAATCTATCCTAACTTCTCCCATGTCTACCTTTGAAATAGAAGGCCTTGTGTGTTGGGAAAGAGGTAATGGAACAACAAAATTATGAATTTCCATAGGCTCCTATCCATCCAAATACTCCTCCAAATTAGATAGATAATCTTCTTCTTCATTCTTCGGTTGTATCAAGGATTATTCTTCAATCATGGTGTCCTCCAAAATAGCAACTTGTTCATAATAACATTTTTCATTCTCAAACATGAAATTAGAAAGATCAAATTCATCTGAGAAATAAGAAGGAGAAGGATTTGAACCCTTTCATGTTTCATGTTCTATATTCAAAACCCTTAAATCTACCTCGCTTTCCTTTGTGGAAAAAGTCTCCTTATAGCTAATTGTGATACTTGGTAATGCTTTGGGTGAACTCACACAACCTTATTAAAGAAAAAAAATCTCTTGAAAATATAGGAAATTAGGATCATTGCATTCACCAGAATCACCTTGTACTCTTGAGAGTCTTTCTTCTTCAATTTACGCATGCTCTTCTTCTGGTAGATTTGGGGCCAACTCTTGCTCTTCCTCAACTGATTTTGCAACTTTTGGGGAATCAGCAGTCTCCACAAACATAGTTCCAACATGTATGTTACAATCTGAACACATAGACTAATGCTCATCATCCTCTCATACTTGTTCTTATGAAAATTTAGTCTCCATCGTCTGCTCTTGAACCTTAACCTTAGATAGGGGCTAAGTTAGGAGGGGGACTTGCTTGATATTTAAACTTGTAGCCCACTTCTTTATATTATTTGCAATCTCATCTTTACTAAGTTCCTTAACCTTATCCTCATTTTCATCGCTATAATCATACTCTTGGTCTTCCCAAAATGTATTCAAGACTATAAGAGGAGAGGTGGGTTGGGGTTAAATTATTTCATTCATTATTTGAAGTGGTGGAAGAGACAAAAATTCTTATATTGGTGGCCTTTGTAGAAATTAAGGAATCATATAAGAATGAGGAACATAAGATTCATGGTGGAATGGTAAGATATGGGATGTAGAAATGCGATTCTCAACATGGGAAGCAATTGAAAAGCCTGGGATTTTGGTTCTATACTAAAATTATATTGGTTGAGAAATAGGAAGAGGACTCTAAGGTGGTGGTACAAAATCAACCCATTGACACTATTACATTACATCAAACTTGTAGGCCTCTATTTCTTCGATCCAGCCTTCAATCTGAGGCAACATTTCAGTCATAAAACCAATCTTTTCCTACAAGCTTTAAAAACGTGGCATACGGCCAACCCATGGACAAGCTACCTTGAATCCAATATTGAATTCCTTCATTTGAGTTATGGCTCTAGATTGTACCATGCCTACTTCCAGTTTATGCATCTTAAGTTGTAATTTTACATCTTCATCTATAGGATAGCCTCCATCATCTGCATGTTCCTACTCATGAAATGTTGCATAGTTAACTGAACCATCAAACTGACCATGGATCTACTCATAAAGATATGCATGTTGCTGATTTTAATCATAAAATGGAGCTGGAGGTGGGTTAAAATAGCCTAAATGTGGAAAATAATATTGCAAGTGCAAGTGGGAACTTAACTATGATAATGAAATCATGATTACACAACTTCATGAATGGAAGAAAAATGGAAATATGTGGAATAAAACGGATGGAAATGGGTGGAAAAAAGATATTCTAAAACTGAAAGAGTGTGTTAATTATACCAATGGAATCATCAGTTGTGCTTGGGTATACCTCATAAAGCTGAAATTTCAATAAGAGCACAACAACTTAATGAAAATAATGTGAGCACAAATACACACACTTGTGAAATATATGTCTCTTGTGGTCCCACTGGGCATGCAATAAAATGTTATTTTTGGTAGCACATTGGCTAAGATATTACAATGGGATACTCATGAAATGCATAACTCTCACCTATAGTCCCACTATGCGTGCCAAAAATTGTTATCACCAAATCACTGTACCCTCTTAATGTTCTGAAGGTAAACATGACATTTGATGTGATTGTGTAATATGGGATCACCTCTCAAGTTGTGGGACTTGGGCTCAAGGTGAACCTCTAGAGAAGGCTGACTTCATCTTCCTAAACTAAGCACTACACTACTCCTAATGCAATAAAAATAGATACTTAGACCTATACTAACATTTCAACAGGATTATGAAGAGATATTTGCAAGAAATAAAACCTAAATTAGAAGTGGCGATGTGCCAAGAAATGGTTTTGCTAGAAAAAATTCCATCTTTCCAATGAAGAGATATGATCATGAGGATGAGGAAGATACATCACATACTCAATTTACATACATTACTTCATCCTTGATAAGCACAATGACCTCAAAAACTTGTGTAGGAAATATTGGTTGCACAGTTCACCTACAAACATGAGAGAGAAAAATAGAAGCAAAAAATGATGTAAAGACATAAAATTGATCACGAAACACTATTTCCATTACTTCAAGCACTTGTATAGTGCATCATTACTGCAAGGAAAGGCATAGGATGCCATTACAATTTTATAAGAAAGGCTTGAGAGCCTGCAAATTTGCAATAGCTCAGCTTGTGAAGAGAGGGGATGCTTGGAAAATGTCTAACCTATTTTTTAGAAATGAGCCACCTTTACATTTATAACATTGTTGGGTTGTTAAGAAAAATGAGGAACCCTAAAAACTAGGCAAGACTATAATTGGACAAGTCAACCATATTTACTTCATTAATTGCACCTCCACCTCATGGGAACTATTCATAGAATGAAAATTCTTTCAAATTTTGGAACACTAAACCCTCCAAAAATCCATTTCCTGATGACTCTACTATTTATCTCTCATTATCCTAATTCCATCAACTATAATTTTTTGGAAAAAGGACAATCAGGGATGAAGTTATGTTAATTTTAGTATAGGTTGTATTTAAACAAAACCTCCCCACACTAACTCATTACATTCAATGGTTTGATAGCTCGGTGAACTTTGAAATGTATTCAACAAGTTATTTATTTTCCCAACTTAAGCGGTTCCAAAAATGGCTTGGCACCTTATTAAACTAACTCTTGCCTCTACTCATAAATGGCCAAGCACCTCTCATTTTAGCTTGAACAAGATCCTCCACTTATATCGTGTTATGCTCACATTGGCCAATGTCACAGCTCGATGGTCAGGGTTATTTTTTGGTGAGCTATCCATCCTACGCATATCATCCCCCAAATTTGATGATTGAATTCCCTGGGTGGCTCTTAATGTTATGATCCTTTCCAACTCATAGACCAAGATGGTTCCGTGTGTACCACTTTGGGTTAGATGAAATACCTTGAATTCCCCACGTAGCATTTCTACCACTAAGTCTTTTATTTACTTCATTTCCATTACATTAATTGGAAATTTATTTGAAAACCATCCACTGCTTCATTTTATTCACATATTTCAAAATTTCATGGGTCGTTTGTTTTCACCACCTCCTAAACTTTCACACATGTTGTTTTTTGTATTACACTTCAAGATTCACCTTTCTGTTACTACTGATGCATTGGATCATGCCATAGTATGAACCCTAAATAGCTTGGCCAATGACTCAACATTGACCAATATAATGGCCCACTTATCATCCCATGAATTCAGAGTCAAGTTCAAACTAATCGCCACAAAGAATGGATCCGTTGGGGTTTGTTTTTCCCTCAAATCAACGTGAATCGACACTTTCAAACTCAAAGTCTGAAATTCATAATTTAGAGTTTCAGAGATTCAGACATTTCTTTGCATTTAATCAACTTATTTGGACAATTTTCGAATTGATCACCCCTGAAATTTTGAACCCTACCTGGATCCCCAAAGCATGACTCGTCATGATATCCCCGAAATGGATGATTTCCACCAATCTTAGGAAATGACTTGGCTACTCATCATTTGAGCTTCATCCTCATTATCCCACTAGCTCGAGATGGCCATGGCCAAGCCAACTTTCTCCCTTTCTACTAGCTTCATATGTGTTATTTTTTGCTTGCCCAATGTTATAGCTAAGTTGATAAAAAATTTAACTCTAGCATCACGATCTCGACTCAGACTCAGCTTTAACTCTCTAACCTGAACGAGCATTTCTAAACAAATCTCCATCTCTGCTAGATTTTCTATGAGCTCAATTCTCTATGAAACGAACTCCCAAAGATTCAAACTCCTGTTCAATAAGAAACTTTGGACATGGTTGGGAATGCTCACTAATTGAATTTTCTTACTCGGTTGTGAAACATAAACAATTGGATTGATATGCATGTAGATGAATCCATGGTGTCGAGTTAAGTTAATGTCATTCACCAACTCTAGCTCAATTTTCTACCTCATCATTGAGTTGGGCTCTTCACAATCTCCACCTTCCATCTGGCTTTCTGAGCTTAGATCACATCAGCTCCCATTTGGGTCATTTCCTCAGACTCAACACCAAACACCCCAAAGCCTACAAATATTCATCCCAATTCCTTGATGTTTCAAATTTCAATATTTCATCCATTGCATTGGTGAGCTTAAAACTGATTTAACCTACTCGCCATGCATTGAGCTTATATCTGTTCAACATTGTCTCTCCCTAGCATAACTCACAAGATCTAAAACTACTTTGGTGAGTTAATCACCCCACACAACTTGGTCTTTGAGCTTGCCTCATGATCCAAATTCTGCCAATGTTTCTCTTCCATTTCCTCTAGGCTTAACATCCATTCTTTTAATGAATTATACATCAAATATACCCCAGTGTAACAACCATCCTACTAGCTTGCTAATCAGTTACTACAAACCCAAGCCATTATATCTCAACTCCCTTCAATCCATCTACGTGCTCACCGACCTATGAATCCTTCAATGTCCACTTCTTCTCACAAGATCATTTTTGAGCTCACACAACTATTAAAAACATCATCTCAGCATACTTGTGAACTTGGTCCAACTTGGGTTATAACTTTCCTCACGAGCCACTGTCACGAGTTCGCTTCCCCAAGGCACTCAACTCTGAACCGAGTTTCTCATAATATTAGTCATTCAATTTCACATCATTCATGATTCACACAAAGTCTCCATGACTAGACCATCATCAACACCTTGGCTCAAGCTTGTAATCATGATCCTCCCACTGATGTTGAGCTTTTGAGTTCATGAGCCTAATTAACTAGCTCTTGCAAGATTCTGAAAATAGCTTAGATTCGAGCTCACCTCCCTGTGTTCCTGGAAATTATACATATGTCACTTGTAAAGTGATATGGACTGAGCCATTTCATGCAATACCCAGCTCATCTCGTTGGGTAGCTCATTGTGCTTCTCAGTGATCTAGCTTGCTTAATCACCTATATGGCCATTTTTCAACTTTTGTCTAAAATTTTGGATCTTCTTTCCTAACCTTTGGAATTTTCTCAAAACCATAGGGTAGTGGAAACACAATAAGACCCTTTTAAATATGATTTATCTTTTTTATAATTTTTAGCTGGAAGTGGGCATACTAGGGTAGATTTTCCCATTCTGAGACCAATTTGAACCTCCAAGACGCAAAGGAAAATAATAGTCAGAAAAATATCTTGAAAATTTTCGGAACAATGTACAACAATCTCAAAGCCTGAAATTATTCTTGATAACCCTAGAAACTCTATTAAAGAAATTTTGATCTCATGGTGTAGTTTTACCCTCGTTGTCCATTTTTTTCCAAGAGGGAAAAAATTGACAACATTTATGATTTTTGGTGGAACCATCTTGGAAAAAATTAGTTCTTGTAATCCACTCACTTATCCTATCCATGTGTTTTCTCTATAACTTCCATGACCTTCTCTAGAAATTTTGATAATGAAAACACGAGACAATTCCCATGCCTTCCAAAACCTATTGAGAGCATTTTTTACGAGCTAGATATTAACTGCCATTTACGCACTACCATCATTTTAGACCATTCCATCTCACCCATGCAGGTAAGACAACCCTTTTCTTCCCAAGATGAGTAGATTCCATTAGTTTCCATATAGGACATTATATTTCCTTGATCTTTCCTTATTCATGTTTCACTCGTTCACCTTGCATAGCTTCATATAGCCATCTATCCATTTCATTGCAGCTATCCCAGGACAACCTTGGGAGGTCATGTGAAAATGAAGGTCACATGTTTATTTTCAAGCATACATATAACTCCAATACAAAGAGCATGAAAAAACATGCACTTTTAAAAAGTTAGCACCTAAAACAAAGTATCCAGTTGAAAATTACACCAAATTAGAATTTTGACCCTGTCACACGTCCCCAAAATTCTTGAATATAGTAATTCAAAGTTTAGATGATGCAAAGCATGGGGTGGAACCCAAAAAGTGTTAAGAATGTGTCAGAACTTGATAGGTGAAGATTAGGATTCAAACCCCGATAGGTTTAAAGTAGGGGTCAGACCATGACAGGTGTTGGGAAGCTGTTGGAATCCAACAGGTGTTGATAGGGGTCAGAACCCAATAGGTGTTGAGAAGGTGTCAGAACCTAACAAATGTTGAGCATGTGTTGGAATCTAACAAGTGTTGAGCAGGGCCCAGAATTCTATAGGTGTAAAGTAGGGTTTGGAACCTGGTAGGTGGAAAGTAGGGAAATAAACCCAACACAATACAAATGAGAAAAAATCAAGGAACCTCTAGATCTAATAAAACCCTAAGTTTACCATACAAAAAAACAAATACCCACCAAGTTTTTTGAGAAACCAAGAAGGTTTATTTCTATTTCAGCCCAAACTTGCACAAATTTTTTAAATTTGAAGAAAAAAGCATTCAAACCCTAAATTTGAAGAAAAAAGAAAGGAATCTCCAGATCTAAGAAATTTGTATTTTTTTCATATAAAACAATAAATACCCACCAAGTTATTTGAGAAACCAAAAAAAACAAAAAGGGATTCTTTTATTTAATCCCAAACTTGTATAGATTTGATAAATTTAAAGAAAATGACTTCAATTACATTTCCCTTTAAGGACCCATTATGACCTAAGCAAGCTAAATTAGAATGTGTAGGTAAAACCACAAGGTGGGTAAAATCCTACACCAACAAAACCCTTCATCTAGCCAGCCCATCAGCTCACGTAGCCCCTTCAAATTTGTTTCACCCTCATCTTCACTGAGAGGAAAGTTCTAACATGTTTTTTAAGAATGTTTCACGTGCAAGGGAATAGATAAAATATGGTTTTAGTATTAGAGAAAGTTATGAGGTGTAATAGTGTTCTCTAAAGCATTAAATTGGCTATTTTTAGCCATATTACAACATAAGGACATCCTCTGGAAGTTGATAGGGAAAACTCAAACCTCATGGAAGTTGTGAAGGAGAGAAATTATATTATCTGAGGAATTTAGGGAAAATATGTAGAGTTAATTGATGTTGGGAACAAGTTAAGAAAAACCAGGTCATTTTGGGCACAAGGAACAAAGGCGCCAATGGAGAAAGTCACCTTGTTATGATGATTCTGGGAGTTCTAAGAGAAGTTTGTAATCTCATTAGATACTCAATGGAATTCTCTTGGAATTATATAAAATATGGAAACATCAATTTTATTCTAAGCTTTGAAGATATTTCATGATATCTGAAGTCACTCTTGTTTCTCTTTCATGCTAAAAGGGTGAAAGGTGCCAAAAATAAAAATTTTGGATGAATAAATTCTTTAAAATGATTATAATGAACTCATTGGATTATTTGGAGTCAAAATTATATAATATTTTACATCTGAACTCCAAATTTTTCTCCAGGGGTAGAAAAGAAAAGTTGTGTGTTCTAATTTCACATTGGATGATGATGTCAACATCACTTAAAGGATTAGGTGCACTTTTCAATTATTTTTATCCCCTTGCACTTATCCCTAAGGTTTAAAGGTACATGGGGGACACAAAAGTGTTCTCACCTATGCATGTTACTTTTTTGTCTCTTAAAACTTGTGAATTAAGTGGTTGGGTGAGCACAATGTAAAAATAGACCACTTTCTCATGATGAGCTCCCCTTCCTACAGTTTGGAGCATGTTGTGCTCCCTTGGATTTTCCCAAATGTGAACATTACATGATGGAAAAAAATCCTCCCTCTTCCTTTTACAATTTTCCATCACTTAAAAGTATCAACTTCAAGTGTTGCAAGTGTTAGAGGTGCAAGCTCAAGTCTAGTCAAATCTAGCCCCCTTCTCATGTTCCCAGGACCCCATGGCACATTTTGGAGATTTTTTTTCCCCCTTCGATTTTCCCCAAGGTGAAAAGGGACATAGAGACAAAAAAGTGTTCTCCCTCATGAGGTCTCTCTCTCTACAACTTGGAAAACACAACTTTCACCCCTAGGAAACATCAAACTTGCATCCTACTCAAGCCACTTCTCCTTTCCTCATTTTTTCATGACCCATCAAAAAAAATTATCTGGTGATGTCATGTTTTATTTTCCCTATAAAAAAATGGACATGGGGGAAAAACAATGTGCTCCTTCTCTCCACATCAACCCTCATTCAACCCCGATTAATCCTATTTGAGTCAAGCTTGAGTTAAAGTGTGCAAGTGAGATCACAAAGATTCATGTTCAAACACTCCACCATTTTTGAGTTGTAAAGATACATTTCCCCAAAAATATCACTCTTCTCGATGTTATGCTGCTAAAAATGTGTCAGAGACCTCATATGCTAAAAATGGAAAGTTACTTATATCTCTCAAACCCCTTGTCTAATCCCCATGAGATTTTAACTCCTTCACAAAAATTCATTTCAAATGATCCCAAACTTGTATCCAATTGTGTTATACATTATTTTTAATGGAAAAACAAATTTTACCAAAATAAAAAACACTTTTTTCACATCTATGTATTTTTGACGATTGAAATCCTCTAAAAAATGGAGCAAAGAATCATTATGAAATAACAAAACTTTTGAGACCACTTACATTCCATTCCGACATCATAAATACCCGCTTATAAAAATATTAAGCCTTCTTAAGACTCATATTCTATAAATATTAAGTATTATAAATAGTTTATTCTCAGAGTTTTCATTTCTTCTTACACGTTAGGAAAACTCAAAAGTGTCAAATTGAGCAACCAGTGACTAAAAATAGACCGTTATATTAAGGATTACTAAAAATATTAAGTGTTAGGATATTTTTCAAGAAATAAGGATGATGATCCTCTTGTGCTAAAGAAAGAACACTTGGAAAGGTTTTGAATAGTTGTGTAATTGTTAGTGCAAAATCACAGCACCCCTGGATGCAGATTAGGTTTCTAGGTTGATCACTCAGGCATCCAGTGTGATTGCACAACATGGAAACCTCTCTCCAAGCGTGGGACTTGTGAAACTGAGAGAGGAATCTCCAAAGAAGGCTGGTTCCTGCTCCTAAACTACCTACCACAAGCTATTCCAGTGTAGGCAAGCTAATCTAATCTTACAATGCCAAGGAGACAGAGAGAGAGAGAGAGAAAGGAAAAGAACAAAATCCTACACTAAAACGGTGATACACCAGAGAAGGAGAATGTTGGACATCTGTCAAAACTGCCATGGGACAAAGAGAGGTGAGCAATGGGAAGGATGGACAGATGCATCACAGGCCCAAGGATAGATTTCACACAGAAAATGTCCCAAAAACTCCATGAACACAGCTCCAAACCTGCAATGAACATTCAAACCATGCACAAATACCTACAATGAAGAGAGGCAAGAAGAGAAACAAGCAAAAACGAGCAGGACTGATATAAAATTTTTCATCAACAAACATGTTTTGTTCTCCAAAGTTTGCACAAACATCATTTCAATAGTAAAATGCAAAAATGCATTCCCGAGCAGGGAGGAGGTTCGAACTCCATTTTGAAACCCTATAGAAGAAAGAAGGAGGCAGAGCAGAAAAACGAACAACTTGTTTGGTCCCCCTTTATAAAGAAGCCCCTCTTACAATATATAGGAAGAACGAGAGAGGGACGAGAGGAAATTTAAATACTCACAACCACTTCTAGTACATTTAAATCATCTCATTATGGATCAGCAACGGATCCTGTGGCAAACATCGGGCCTTTCTGCTGCATAAAGCTGGTTTTGAGCGTCACTTCTGGCATTACCATGTGTCAGAATCGTTTCTTGATTTTCTCCCTCCAGACTCCAACCAAACTGCAGAGGACCCAGAATCATGTAGATAATTTCACACATTGTCCTGTTGATATAAAGGCTTGCATCCGAGCTCTGGATCGA
>CM034152.1:560690767-560712780 GCA_019776745.2 Taxus chinensis | reverse complement strand
TTAATCTAAGTATCCTATTGAGGAGGATTGAAAATGAGTTATAAAACAAATTTTACATGTACCTTCAATTTTTCCTAAAGCAGTGCACCAATGAGCCAAGTGGCAAGAAGAGTTTTAATGAAAATGATCCAAAAAACGTATGGGTCATGAGGAGAATTGAAAATAACCTCATTAGAGAGTTTTTTGGATCCTAACTCTTAACGGGGTGTCTGAAACATTTTGAAAAACTTCCACCTTTTAGAAAAACTCTTGTACTACATTAATGGACAAGTTTTCACATTTTTATACCCCCATAACTATTCCTTTATTATTGCACCATGAATTAGTCTCTTTTATATTTCTTATTCCTTCTATTTTAGCTCCCAAAACTTCACAAGGACCCTAAAACCCTTCGATTAAGGTGACTAACTCCTTTGGAAAATGCATTTCTAAGTGCCTTACTAAAAAAGATTTGATTTTTCTTAACTTGTTCCTGACCTCAAATTTCTCCACAGAATCTTCTTAAAATACCTTAGAAAACTTCATGGATCTCCCACACATGTCATGGATTCTTTTAATCTTCCATGTAAGCTTCTAAAGGATGTTCACCAGTGACAAAAATACCAAAAATGGCCATTTTGAAGCCTCTGAGAGCATTGTTCTTTCTTATAATAGCTTCAAGAACTAGGATAGGTAAACTTCTATGCACATAAAAATAGTTTAAAACCATGTTATCACATTCCTCTTAACCATAATGAGTGTGAGAGTTGAAATGATGGTTGGAGAAAAGGTTTATATTGACCGGTAAAGGGGATTTCAAGTGTGGGTTTGGTTTTCATGACCAAAATTTTAAAAAATTGATGCTAGAAATGTAGCATGACAACAATTGTGTTGTAATTTGGTATTTTTGAATAGAAGAAAACATTAAAAATTGCATTGAAGAATAATATTATTTTCCACTAATTTTTCCAATCCAAGAGAATCCATCATATCATAAGGCTTGAAAAAATTTGCCCCAACATATATTGTATATGTAAGGCCACTTACAAAACAAATCTTGAAAAATATATTCAAATAATCCATGAGTGTAATTAGATTATTTTCGAAATTATCTTTTATATTCTTGAACTATTCCTATTTGTTAGAGTTTGGTGAGGGATTTGGTAAAAATTTCATAGACACTAAAACCAAATAATTAAAGCCACAATTTGTTAACAAATGTATAATTAGTTTCATCATAATTTTTCACATACCATTTATACTATTATGAAACCTCTTGTTCTAATAGGGAAGAGGAAATAGAATGGGGGATCACATTGATAAGGTGGTGCATACCATATGTAATCATACATGGGGTATTTTTTATTTACAAATTTTACACCAGTATACTAGTAGAAATAGGGGTATTAGTGTAAAAGGGGTCTGCAAGAATAGGAGGATGTAGTGGTAAATATAAAAAATTTAGGAATAATATTTAGAATCCTATGATTACACAAATTTTCAACATTTACTACCAAATCATATCCTTATGGGAAGTAGGTATATTATCTATGGAATAAGTATTATGGAGACTGAAATCTTATTATCTCCTATAAATCCAACTACACAAATCAATTATATTATATCTAAGAAAATATATCTTTGGGGAATATGAAAAATTTCTCTCAAAGTATTTCTCAATTTTGATTTTACTATTGAGTTTCTTATTTTGTTGAGTGGGTCCTTATACCACTTGTTTGAGATCAAAGATTCAAGATCACATATTGACAACTTTTTCATCCATGTTTTTACATCCCCAGAAAAATTGATCAAACACGACCTTGCACAGAAAATCTAAGGGTTGGCTTTGTCACGCGAGCCACATTTCAAATCTGGACAGTTGATCCCGAATCCAAGGAGTAGGTAGACTCAAAATGGAGGATCAGGGTCAAAAAATGGGGTCGAATGGTATTCAAGAGAGATGAAAGATCGACACTAGAAGAGGATTGAATCAATGGGCTACAAAGTTTCACACTTTCGCATATGATTAAACTAAAGGCTGGAACCGTGACCCAAGTATAAAAAAACTCGCAGAAAGGTTCCATGTGTCAGCTTGGCATAATTCTGAAAGATGCATCTAAAGAGTAGCTCCTAAATGAGTGTGAAACTTCCACGTAGTCCCAAGTTCAAAAGTGGGATGGAGCAGTCCCAAATAGGCAATTGAAAAGACACAAGTCAGTGGAATCCTGCCATGTGTCCAAATCGGCGCAACACCAAGGGCTAAAGCCAAAGGCTGGAGACCCAAACAAGTGCAGGCCTCTACATGTCCCCATGTCTAGGGGGCAGAGTCAAAAGCTAAAAATTCAAAAAATGGGAACAAAGAGGGCCTAAAATGACTAAGTATAAAGGTGTAAGTGGAAGAAGCCACGTGTCGAACATGGCACTTCTTCAAAGGTAAAATCTAGAGATGAGTTTCCAAATGAGCACGGGCTTCCACGTGTCCCAAGTCCAAAAGGGTCACAAAAAGGTCTGAGAAAGGTTGAATAGGCAAAGAAGAGGTAGTGGATGGTACCACATGGAAGGAGCCAAAGTAGAGAATCAGCATGGCCTGTCCACTTCAAAAGTAAAACGAAGAGCGGGTTTGACTAAATACAGGAGTGTGGACAGAGCCTGTTTCACCCGGCATGTCTAAAGGTTAAGACTCTATGGGTAGACCAAATACAAAGCCTCCAAAAGGGAAACTTAAGGTCCCAAAGCACAAATAGAAACTGAGCAAGGAGCAATCTGGAAAGGGCCATGTGTCTCTTCGGTGCACCTTTCAAGAGGTGGATCCAAAAAATTAGTTCCCAAATGAGCGCCAAACCCGTCCATGTGTCCTAGAGTTTGAAGAGGTAAATTTGGCTATTGAAAAGTCCCAAAAGGAAGAGGAAGGCCTCCACATTTCTCGACCACGCAACTTCAAAGGAAAAATATAGGGGTCAGTTTTTTGCAAATGAGTGTGAGGCCCCCACGATGTCTTGGGTTTAGACAAAGTGTCTCCGCCAATAGGAAGGACTCAGGAAAAATATAAAGGAATACCAGAGGAGCCCACAGAAGCTGCCATGTGTCAATCTGGTGCACAATTTTAGAAGTAAAAAGGAAGGGGCCGAATCTTCAAGGCACAGACGCTACCATATGGACCTGGTATGGAACAAATTCTTTTAAATATTGTGCATGCCTATGAACCTGATCTTCAAATGACCATATCTTTTGACTAGAAGCTCAGATTTGGGTGGAGAGAAGTAATTTTCGACATATCTCGACCTCATCTACGCCATGAGAGCCTGAAACTTTAATTTTGATGAGGTTAGGTTGGTGAAAATGGGAAAACATCTTACAGGCCATTAAATGTAGAATCCAATTACTTTAGCTACTAGATCATATTTTATTGAATCCGTCGTTCTTCCTTCTTCAACATGCACCAAACATACATAGGCAAGAAGACTTGACAGATTGTGGTAAGATCCACAGTGCGAATTGATGGTTGGTGGTTGAGCTTTAAGAGCAGAGATCAAGTTTCTCCTCTTTCCCTTTGATTTTCATCATCTATATATTGTAACACTTCTCATTTGAGAAGGGGGAGACATTCTGGGATGTGGGGAAACTTCCTTCAATATGTTTCCCAACTCCATTTGAGATGTAAGCCTTCTCCTACACCTTGTGAGCCTATTTTTGCCTCTGAACACCCATGTAATAGTTTGTGTGCCTTATAGAGCAATAAAATATTGTTTTGTGGCATCTTTCAACCACTTGATATTGTTTTTTTGTTTCTCTGTGACTCTCTATCTCATTTTTTCTCCATGTGTATGTATTTCATGTTTGCAGGTGTAAGATGTTGTGCTTCATGGAGTTTCAATGGCGGATTTGCATCTGGGTCTATGTCACTTCTGTCTGACCTCCCTCAGTCCCCTTTTCCCTATTTCATTATCCCTCAACAGAGTATCTCTGCCGCTTCCTTTTCTAGTGTATCACTACTTAGTGTAGGCTCTCTTTTCCCTCTCTCTCTCTCTCCTTTCTCCTTGGAATGGTTAGATTAGGATTAGATTAGGTTCTTCCTGCACTGGAGTAGCTTGAGGCAGGTAGATTAGGAAGCAGGAACCAACCTTCTCTAGAGGTCCATCTCAAGTTTTGCAAGTCCCACAGCTTGAGAGATGGTCCAATGTTGTGTAATCACACTGAATGTCCCACTCACACCCAAGCCATTCGGGGGTGCTGTGATTCTGCACTAAAAGTTTTGGCAGGCCCGGTCAGACATTGAAGTTGGATTTTTCTCATCTCTCCAAGGTGTCTCATTACAACATCAAATCATAAGCCACTGTGTACCACACTAACAAATTTTTGCATGCTCAGTGGGATAGTTCTAAAGAAACTTACCACTTTATCTTAGCAGGTTGGTGTGTTCCTATTAAGGTGTCAACCTTTTGAGGCACATGAAAAGTACATCTAGTGACTCCATCTTGATCAAGAATCCCATCTCTAAAGTTGTAGACATTTCCATTCCATTTCCACCCATCTTCATCCATTTTCTTTCCACATATTTCATTTTCTTCCACTCCATGAAGTTGTACAATCATGACTTCATTTCCTTCATGGAACTCACACTTGCAGTAACAGTAGTGCAGTCTACCTCCAATATATTTCTCAACTCCTCCAAATCAGCATTATGATCAGATTCAAAACCACTATGCTTACCCACATGCGAGCAGGGTCAAAGCTAGTTTGGCTATGGAGCTTATAAAGAACAAGGGGATGCATATGATGATAACATCTACATGGAAAGTTTTGATTTACTGGAGAAGATTCAAGAGATGGAGGCTATCATGGTGTAGTCTAGGGCTATAGACACAAATGAAGGCATTCAAGATTGGTTTCAGGGCACTTTCTCCATGGGGAGGCCCTTTTCCAAGACATTACAGCCCTCAGGAGAAGCTTGACTTCATGGTTGAAGTGCTGCCTCAACTTACATAGTGGATTGAGGAATATTGAGGCATATGAGAAAAGTGTGAGACAACCTTGTCAATGGGTAAGTCATTCACGAACTCCCTTGTCCTTCATTTTCTCTTTCTCAAGCTTTATCATTTCAGTAGTGTCAAGAGTCAAGCCCCTCAGGTACTGCCCCAAGTGTTGATTTCTCTTCTCCATCTTCTGATCTTCCATCCCATCTCAATTCTTCTGCCCTTTTCCCTTCCAAGACAGTCATTCCCTCCAAACAAAAAAGAATTTCCACTTCCCTCCCCACCAAAAACAATTGCAAAATTGGTTGAACCCAAACCTATCCACTCCTCCTACTTTCCCAAGTCCATGTTGGGAAGATACTCAAGAATCTAGTCAAGGAGAACAACAAGAAGAGGAACCCAACAGAGAAGAAATGATAGAATATCTGAAGAGTTGGGCTACCAGGTTTGGGTTTACAAAGATCCCCTTGATGGTTAAGCTAACAGAGGAGGTCAAGGTTGAAGAGACAGTGGTGGCTAAGGCTGAGTTTGCAGCAGAAAAAGAACAAGAACAAGAAGGAGAAGATCATCAATCTATTTACTCTGAATGCAGTGTCCATAATGCAACTTTGTCTAAAGAGGATGTTGATCTAATCCAAGTTACACAATCAGTCAATTAAGGAAGAGGAACAACCAGCTCCAAGTCCCATTTAAAGAGGAGAGATATGGAGGTGACCAAATGAAAAAAACATCAGATTTTGAGGCACTTTCAAGGGCCATGAGTTGGTTACACAATAAATTAGGAGACCCCTCTCCCATTGCAACCTCTCATAAAAACCTTCTAATTTTTTGGAACTTTATCCTAAACTCACTAGCTTAAAGTGTGTGAAGATGAAGCTTCATATGGTGAAAATAACAAAGCGATTTTAAGATCACCATGCAAGAGGGAGAGACCTTGCTACAGTAGGACAGTAAGGAGTTTTATTTCCTATTAGACTTAAAAGAATGTTTTGATAAGAAGGATCCAGTTTGAAATTGTAATCATTTTCTCCCCCATCATTCATTCTTCCAACCACAAGAACTTGTTGCCATGGAAGAGAACATGCAAGCACAACCTGCAATTTGCAACATGCCTCTTGATTCAAAGTTGGAAGATTTTGATCTTCCAAAAGTCACACCTACTGTAGAGGAAGGGAAAGAGTATGAGGCTATCATCCCTCTCACATCACCCATCTAGGAAGGTCTAGCAAGAAGACTCCATTTTTGGATGTTAAATATCATAGCAGTGGGAAAATTCAAAGGACCAGACCTTTCCCAATTAGGTACTTAGCTTCATTGGAGCCAAGGGAGAATCCAAAACTAGTCATGCCCACTTCTAAATCATGAGGATGAGTATCAAAGCACCAAGGGTCACCATCAACACCTCGAGGAGCCCAATGAGTAGTCAACTTGAGGAGGTATTTTTGTTGTCGAGTTGATACCTTGATGATATGGGTGGAGGATCGGCTTAAGGTCATTTTTCACTCATACAAGTAGCCATATTTAGCATCAAATCATTTACATGGCTGCCCCTTTCGAGAAAGGGAAGTCCATTTCTTCCTACTTTGTGGCAGGATTTGTTTAAGATTTTATTTGTTAGGGTTAGTATAGGAGTAGGAGTAGATTTTGTTTTCAGCAGAAGAAGTGCTTCTGCACACTCTGCATGTCTCATTTGAGGCATGTATTATTTTTTGTCTTTGTACATAAGTTTTTTTTGTATTACTCTAGAGGTGTAGAGGTTAGGCCCTTAGTATTCTTGACAACAGAGAGACCCATAGTTTACGTTGTAAAAGTTGCTAGTTTCAAATAAAATAAAAATATAGAGAAACTAAAATCAGATTCGAGATAGTCCATTCTCGGAATAGGTAAAGCCCTAGCGTGGTGAGTTCAAGGGTCAACAGGATGCAAGTAATTAGGGAGAAGTTTCAAAAGCAAAAGGATTAGTATGAGGCTATCATTCTTGACTCCATTCCCAATGGATGCTTCAAGGCTACTGGTCCCTTCATCTAGCAGGCAGATGTCCCCGTGAGTCACCAAATTGTTATCCCAATTTTCCCCCTAGAAAAATTGGTCAAACACGACCCTGCAAAGAAAATCTAAGGGTTGGCTCTATCACGCAGCCAAATTTCAAATCCAACAATTGATCCAAAATTCAAGGAGCAGGAAGACTCAAAATGGAGGAGCAGGGTCAAAAAATGGGGCTCAAACGGTGTCAAGAGAGATCATTTCTAGATCTGACAGTAGAGTATTGAATCAAGGGGCTCAAAGTTTCAGACTTCGCACATGATTCAACTAAAGGCTCAGAACCACCTAAGTTTAAACTGACAGGGAAAGCACCATGTGTCAGACTCAGTGCAATTCCAAAAGATGCATCCAAAGAGCAGCCCCTAAATAAGGGCAGGCCTTCCATGTAGTCTCAAGTTAAAAAGTGGGATAGAGTGGGCCCAAATCGTAATTAAAAAGTCTTACATCAAGTGGAAGCTACCATGTGTCCAAATGGTGCACCTTCAAGGGTGGAAGCCAAAGATAGAGACTCAAACAAGTGTTAGGCCTCCACGTGTCCCAAGTTAAGGGGGTAGAGTCCAAAAAATTCAAAAGGGGGAAAAGAGCGGGCCCTAAAATGACTAAGTATAAAGGTGTCAACAGAAGAAGCCACGTGTCGACATCGGCGCTCCTTCAAAGGTAAAATCCTGAGTAGGGTTTCCAAATGAGCCACGGTCCTTCCAACAGAGTGTCCCAGGTCCAAAAGGGACAAATCGAATTGGGTTAGAATAGTCAAAGCACAAATTCAAAGGTGCAGGCCAGTGGAAGACTCCAAGTGTTCTAGCACTGGAAAGCTACTTCAAAAAGTAAAATTTGGAGTGGGTTTCCAAACGTTAAGCAAACTCAAATCCTCCACAAGTCCAGGGTCAGACATTATGGCCCCACCAAGCAAAAAGGACTTAGCCAAAACACAAAAGAAATTGAGTAATCCTGCCGTGGAAGGAGCCACATGTCTCTTAGTGGCACATTTTTAAGAGCAGATCCAAAAGGTAGTTCCTAAATGAGCGCCAACCCACCATGTGTCCCAAAGTTTAAAAAGGTAAATTCGGAAAACGTTGAAAAACCCAAAAGCAAGTGAAGGCCACCATGTGTCTCGACCATGCAACTTCAAAGGTAAAATCTAGGGTAGGTTTCAAATGAAGTGTGAGGCCCCCATGTGTCTCAGGGTCAGACACAGTGTCTCCGCCAACATAAAGGACTCAGGGAAAAATATAAAGGAACATAGAGGAGCATACGCAGAAGCTATCAACGTGTCAATCCGACACAATTTTAGAAGTTAAAGGTAGGGGCCAAATCTTCAAGGTGCGTGAGGCTTGCCACGTGGACCCATTCTATGGAATAGACTCTTTTAAATATTGCTTTGGACCCATGACCCTGATCTTCAGACGGCCATATCTTTTGACTTGGAAGCTCGGATTTGGGTGGGAGAAGACTTTTAGGAAATATCTCGAACTCATCTATGCCATGCGAGCCTAAAAATTTAATTTTGATGAGGTTAGGTGGGTGAAAATGGGAAAACATATTTTAGGCCATTAATTCAAAATCTGATTTCTTCAGCTACTAGATCAGGATTTGATCTGATATCTACCATTCTTCCTTCTTCAACATGCCAGACAGACATAATAGGAAGAATTCATAGATTGTGGGTGGATCCGTAGCATGCATTAATGGTTGGTGGTTGAGCTTTAAGAGAAGAGTCATGTTTATCTTCTTTCGCTCTTATTTTCATCATCTATATGGGGTAACACTTCTCATTTCGAGAAGGGAGAGACATTATGGGATGTGGGGAAACTCTGTCAAAGTTGTTTCCCAAGTCCATTTGAGTTGTAAGCATTCTCCTATGCACTTGGTGAGTGTATTTCTGGCTATGGGCACCCATACAATAGTTTTTGCACCTTATAGAGCAATAAAATCTTGTTTTGTGGCGTCTTTCAACCCTTGGCATCAGTTCTATTGTTTCTTTGTGCCTCCCTATCTCGTGTTTTCTCCCTGTGTATGTATTTCACATTTATAGGTGCAATATGTCATGCTTCGTGGAGTTTTTATGGTGGATTTTGATCTTGGTTTGTGTCACTCATGTCTGACCTCCCTCAGTCCCCTTTTCCCTCTTTCATTCTCCCTCAACAGAGTATCTTGCCACTTCCTTTTCTGGTATATCACCACTTAGTGTAGGCTTTCTTTTCCCATCACTCTCTCTCTCTCCCTATCTCCTTAGAACGATTATATTAGGATAGATTAGATTCTTCCTTCACTGGAGTAGCTTGTGGCAAGTAGATTAGGAAGCAAGAACCTGCCTTCTCTAGAGGTCCATCTAAAGTTTTACAAGTCCCACAGCTTGAGAGATGGTCCAATGTTGTGCAATCACACCGAATTCCCCACTTTAAAAATCAGGCCATTGGGGGGTGATGTGATTTTGCACTAACAGTTTCATCATCCAATTAGCAAGTAAAAAATTCTACAAGAATAAAGTACTTTTATGATACTTATATATTCCCCTTGTGTTGTCAATACTATAGATGGTAGCTCTACAATGTATTCTAGGCTATAGAAGTATCTACATATGTAGCTTGAGAAGTAGCAATATTTGAAGAAGAACCTAGGAATTTTTTTGTACTTTTGTTAACAGCATGGGGAATTTTTCACAAATCTTGGAAAGTAGTCCTTAAGTTTGAACATATTGGTGAAAATGTGTCAAATCCAAAATTCCAGTGCATTTTTATGGACTCTAAATATATTACAAAGGGATATGAATTATAAATTATTCCCATATATTTTATTTCCTAGACCAAAGTGGAAAATAATGACATATCTTTGACTTCCCCAAGGAATAAGAAGAGGGGGGAAATTTTGATGGTGGAAAAAATGGTTGCATAATGAGGAAATTAAAACAGGGTGTTAGAAGAAGGTGGTATAAATTTTTACTACTATGAAAAGGAAACTTTTCATTTGATAAGGGGGTTCTTAATCCACTCTTTATTTCCAATGGATAATTTGGTTTGGATATTTTTAGGGAATCAGCTTAAGACATGATGTGGTTTTGAGCATCTTATAGGATTTGCAACAAACAACATTTAGAAAAGAAGAGGGAGGAATTCTTAAAGATGAAATAATGAGATGTGTTATAGACATGGTGTTCTCAAGATCACTATATGAAATTGAAATTTCAAGTAAATATTGAAGCATAGAGTGGGGAGGAGTCATGGAACAACTGCATAAGAGAAAAAAAGAGCTATGAAAGGTGTTAGGGAAGATGAAGCAAAGTGGGAAATGGATATTCTAAGAGTGATTATTTGTTTAGCTTATGAATCAATAAGTGTACAATAAGAGTTAATGTGAGGGGGATATTAAAGGGTGCAATGAAGGATAATGCCAAATTTCAAGACAAGGAAACCCCATTATGAGGAAAAAAGAAATTTTATAAGAACAAGAAAAAGAAGGAACATGTCTAGAGGGAAGGGTTAGTAACA
This sequence comes from Taxus chinensis, assembly GCA_019776745.2. Lineage (NCBI taxonomy): Eukaryota > Viridiplantae > Streptophyta > Pinopsida > Cupressales > Taxaceae > Taxus > Taxus chinensis. The sequence goes on along the minus strand of CM034152.1, from coordinate 560,702,300 downwards.
CATATGTGGAAAGGAACCTAGCTAATGTATTGAATAAATTTGGGCCAAAAAACATTTCTGAACCTTAAGAATTTTTCCTTTCAACTATACACTTGTATGGTCTCTATTGTGGAAAACAAATTTATTATTGTGAAAGACAAATTTTTGCCACAAAATATTTTATCAATATTTTATGGATCCTTCCTTATTGTTTACTTTTGTGTCTAATTTATATATATTTGGAAAGAGCCACGAATGATTTTAGGAGTTGTGGAAGTAAAATAAGAATCACGGAAGACTCAATTTGTAGATTTATGGAAGGTGGACTCAAGAGTGGAGAGATGGTGCAAAGAGAAACATGGATTTTAGTGGGAGAGGAACAAGGAGTGAGTGGAGGCACAAAATGACAAACTATGGAAGAAAGAGAATACTGAACTGTGAGTATAATCATGGAATATTGCATATATACGGTGAAATAATAGGTTTAGAGGCATAATTATTTAGCTTTATATCCATATAACTCTATTGTGGAAGAATTGTTTAGGATTTAATTGGCTACAACTATTATTTAGGCTTCTCCTAAAAATTTTGGTAGGTGACTATACACAATGTTAGATTTTATTGGGATGTGGAAGACTTTATTTTTGTTTTTTTGTTGTGGAAGGCTTGTCAAATTAATTTTCCTAGGTTTTAGGGGAAAAAAAAATCTGAATTTGGGTTGTTTTGTTACCATTGTTGTAACATTTATGTTGTAAATAACACTTACTGATGTTTAATGAAAGGGTGAGGGGCTCATTAACCCTTTTTTTTACCAATTAAAAACATTTATATGATGTACTATGAGGTTTAAACTGATTACAATTATTACTTATTTGGGAGAGGTCCTTTGGTGGTGGTTTATGTTAACTCCAAGTTAGTAAGACTACATAGTCTAACGGAAATAGTATAAATTCTATCTAGTATGTCTAGTTTAAGGGGTGGCATTTAGACTTATCAAAATCATAAGTAATTTCATCCTAATGTTTTATAGTACTAAATATGGAGTATATACCATACCTGTTTCCCACTATCTTGTCTCTAAGGTTGGTTGTGAGTAACTTCTTATGGTTAAATGCTAACCAGTGCACCTAAAGTAAAAGATGATTAAAGGCTTCCTATGTTAAAGATTTGAAACTAATTAGGGATTCTTCCAATGTATTTGAGGTTACATGGAAACTCAATTGTTATATAAAATTATCTAATGGATTTCATATTATGGTATAACCCCTCAAGCCATGCAAGTAGATAAAATCAATTATCATTAGGCCTAGAATGAAAAAATTCTATGAGTTTTAAAATTGCTAGTTCACACAGTTTTTTCCCCAAGAAAAAGAGAAAAAAGCAAAGTAAATATGGAGGATATGGGGAAATAAGGTTTAGTGTTTCTGCTTCTATTAGCACTTTTTTATCACCAAGATCTTGAATGGACCATAGAAAGAGATTTGATACCAAATGTGACAAATCTTCCTACAACAAATTAAGCCAACAATGATTAATAAAGGAAATAATTTGTGAAATAGAAATAGCTTAATTGTATTAAAGGATTAGATTTGCATTACAATACCATTGGCCACTTCAAGGGGGAAACCTCCTTTAAGAAAGATCAATAAAATTAATTTATATTTTCTTTGCACTAGCCTATTCATCACAATTATACTAGGTCTACTCAAGCTAACTTCTACTTTCCATATATGCTATGATTATTGTGGGTATCTCAAGGGATGGTTTACAAAGCATATGCATCCATAGCCTCTATTATAACAAATATTATAAACATAAAGTTAAGAAAAAGGGGTCATGATAGAATAACCAAGCTATCTTGACATTTTTTAATCCATCAATGGTATACAATATTGAAGACATCATACCAATAAATACAATGATTATTCAACCACTCGAACTAGTGCAATCAAATGTCTTTCTACTATGAACTTCAATGATAAATATAGTTGGTTTATACTCTAAAATGCTTATAATTACTTAGTAATTATCTTCTCTAAATTATTTTATCCCTAGAAATGTGAACTCTATATCTAAATTTCTCTTTTATTTTTTTGAAATAAACTAGTTTTTGTGTATATATAGATAACTAAAATTCAAATTAGACTCCTATTGGCACACAAGCTAAATTTTTAAGATAGTTTTTTGTTGGGTGCTATAAAATGTAGAAAGTAACTAAAACTAAAATGGGCAGGGTTAACTGATACATGTGTTGACAGTCGCAATGTCGAGATGAAGGAATGTGGAAATGTGAAACAACTCTTTCTTTCACCGAGTGAGAGGACTTGTAAACAAGACTACTAAACAAAATATATTAGACAAATATGATAATGAGTTACATGGAAAGTACTTATCCTAAGAATCTAAAGGGAATTCCTTGAAGGGTGTCAACATGTTTGATACAATTAAGTTCATTTTATAATGATAATGATAATAATACAAAGGATAATAAATATAATTTAGACTTCGAGATGGATAGGAAGGTCATGTTCATATTTGTAAGTAATCTAGGTGAGGGTTGTGGCAATATCAAAGTATTCAAATTAATCATACTATAACTCCTCAATTGCTTCTCTTATTTATTGGATGATCTTGAACTTCTCTTCAATGTCCTCAAAGTTTATGAAAATTTGATGGCACACAAGGCAAGTTTGTGGAGGATGTCAAACTTCTCCCACACAAATAGTTGTTAGATGATCAGAAGATTCTATATGTTAGTGATAGGATGAGACAGATATGGATCAATCATCTACAAAATATCCATTCTTGCAAACAACTTGTTTGACTAGAATCAGGTTGATAAAAATGTATAAGATGATAAAATGATAATCACAGGGATTGACGGTGATCAAAGACATAATGTATGTTTTGATAAAGTATGAATAAAACATACAAAAATGATTGTAAGAAGGAAAGTGATGTTGTAAAGGAAAAAAATGAAGAGTTTAGGATGCTGTAAAACTTAGAAAATGATATTCAAATGTGTTTATGAGGCCAAAATATGAATCAAGGGGCTATGGACACCGATCAACGGTGATCAAGTAGAAAATTTTTGTTATGTTAAAAGGATTAATAAAATAGACACTGATTAAAGACAGTATGAGGCTCTAGCAACACATAAGGATGGGCTACAAGGAATTTGGGAAGTATCTAGCATTTTTAGAACATGGAGGTTTACAATTGTTTTATGAAAATGGATGGGAGAAGTAAATGATTGAAGGAGTCTGATCGACGTTGATCAGGTGTCCGATGGAATGATCCCTATTGAATATCCTAAATATTCCATGACATGGTCTCAATTATTGAACTGAAAGATACATTTTAAGGAACCTATGTAAGATTGGGGGACACTAATGATAATCTATAGATTATAAATTAAAATAAAATTTGTGAACAAAAATGATAAAAATGATAGGTATTGACATTTGTTTATCATTTCACAGAATGATAAAAGAGTTTTTTTAGAGGTGGTGATCAAACAGAGTCCATGGGAGTCCTACAGGGATGTTGAAACCCTTGATCAGCAGGATGTTGATATTTCTGGGATCATGATGATGTCATTTGAAAGGTGTAACACTTCATTCCTTGAACGCATAGATTTTGAATAACCTAGAGAAGGGAGATACATGGGTTTGATTAAATAGAATCAACACCGTCCGCAACGATTGTTGATGATTATAGGTCTTTGTTGATTTCACCGTAGAGGTTAAAACAAAACAAGAATAAGAATGGAAAATGATAAAAACCACTTATCCATTTTGGATATTAGGTTATTGGTGAAACAGTGAGAGGTTGTGGAATTTGAATTATAGGAGTTTAGGGGGTTAGGATAAGTGTGATAAAATGGGTTTAGAATGTTTTGAGTGGTTAGGGGAGGTTAAATGGGGGTTTATGACTAGGAAATTATAAGATGTACTTAGGTATATTACATGATAATTAAGATAGGGATAATAAGATATGTAATTATAATTTTATTGATGTGCAGTTAGGTCACCTAGGGTTGAAAAGGGGGTGTCTACATTTTTCCCTCTTTTGTTAGTCTTCTTATAGGCATAGGTTGTGACGATGAAAAAATAGTGCAAGGATTCCCCAAATTTTGTGATAAGGATATTATGATTTTGTTCCCCCCCTCAATTCTAATGGTTGAACGTTTTTTGGTCATTGGATTGAAGAGATTTGATTATATTTAGAAAGGTATTTCTCTAAGATGCTCCTAGGCTTTTGATTACAGTCTGTAATGACCAAGCTGAGAGGAGTTTACAATGATGGTAGTAATCGTAGAAAACACTTAGTATGGGATGTGTAATGTGGACCAATTATAAATTCATGTTTTGTGGAAATATTACTACGTCTAGAGGGTATAAAGGGAGCACTCTCGTGAGGATGTTTTGAGCCATGGGACCAAAGGGTCAAAGGAAACATCTGCAGGGTCTTTGAGTTTTTATATATGGTCAAAAAATAAATTTTTGATAGTTTGTTTAGCATCAAAGAAAATGCATATATATTTTTGATAAAAAATTTATTTGGATCTGGGTAACCAAAATTGAATGTTTTTGTGTAAAAAGGTATAAAATCACTGGCAGTAATTATGGATCACCATATTTTGGACAGAAAGTCAGTGGAATGATTTGTGGTCACTGGTGTTTCCTAAAACCAAAAAATACATAAGCCCAGACTGTCACACAAATAGTTCATTTGTGACATGTTTGAGTGTTATTTGAGAGCTCTGAATTTTGATTTTTGAATGTTTTTTGGAGAGATGGAGGCTAGTGGAAGTGGAAGGAAGAGGCAAGAGGACTTGGATATGGGTAAGTAAGCTTGATTTTTTGTTTTTTTTTTGGGCTTTTATCTTGTTCTTGTGATTTTTTGAAAAATTTCTGGGGTGGGAAAGTTGTATTGGTTACCAACTTTGGATCGATTGCAAATGATTGGTAATTCTTCTAGTGATTATGTTAGTGAAATAATTGCTAATTAGAATTTGTAATAGGCAATGATCAGTGTGTTTTTGCATAAATTTCTTAATTGATGTTTCTACTCTTTCATGTTTTTATAGGTGAGGGAGACTAACTATCTCTCAAGATAGGGTTCTAGAGATGTTTGACAGGATCTGATTTGATGTAATTGACATGAGAGTGGGGATCATGTGGTAGCTATGGGACTAGGAGGATTTTTCCACTACTGGTAGGATTCCTTAGGACTCGTGGATAATGATATCCTTGATTACTAGATGGGATCTTGAGCACTAAGGACCTTCTAGTTCCTAACTAGTGAGATGACAATTATCACATTAGAGGATGTGTACAAGATCCTTAGGTTACCTATTTAGGGTGAGGATGTGGTACCGATCACCCAAGATGCCCATCTTAATACAATAAGATGATTATAGGGTGATGATGTTAGATAAGATAGAGGTATATAACAGGGGGCTTCTATATTGAGTCCTATTATGATGTAGATGTGTCAGGTAATCAGATTGATGTCAATTATTATGTTGAATATATCATGTTATGCACTGCCATATTTACGAGATGACAGTGATCTCATGGAAAATTTTGGGTGTCATTGTTGCAGAGATTATGGATCCCCAAAGTAGTGTATGTCATAGGTATTTCACGCATTGTTGTCTTAGGTTTAACATGAGCTCTAGATGTTTGTTAGAAGGACAGGATTTTTAGATTTGATGTGGGGTTTCTACTACACTACTAGGCCTTATGTTCCTCAATGTTTTCGTGAGGCCATAATGGCTACCATGGAGAGCAAGTAGACCTAGACTGAGTAAGTAGTTAGTAGTCTTGAGATGGTATTTTGATTAGCTGAGAGATGATGGGGTTGAGAGAGACCATACTTATTCTATGATAATATATTATGGAGCTTATTTGTAGATGATGTGCTATGGAGGATGTATGTGAGGTAACCTATATGGTCAAGGGATGGATGTATAATTGAGAAGGGTTAAGGAGGGTAATGTGGGTGCTGAGGGAGGAGACCAAATAATGATAAAGGTCGTATAGTTTCTTTAAGTCCGGAGACAACTTTGTGATTCCCTTAGTAGACTCTAGGTAAGCCAATAATATATTGGTGTGATAATTTTGAGAGTTGATTTACCTACGCCATTGTTAGTAGTATGCAGGTGGGGATAGATGAGGATAGTATGAGATATTGAAGGTTTTTGAGAAGGATGATGTTGGGGTAGATGAGGGATTGTATGGATTGGTGGGTGTAGCATTGGGCTGCTTGTGTAGATAGGGTTGGTAGGAGGTGGCAGTGAGGTGGAGAGGAGGAGGAGGAGGGAAATGTTGGAGATGATTTTTCCATAGGTTGTAGGAATCTCATGATGTTTTATAGATGGAGAGGGATAGAATGATAGTGGAGTGAGATACCACTCACTAGGAGCACGTTAAACTACATCAAGAGATATATCATATCTATGTAGATCGTGATACATATCTTTAGCAATGGGAAAAATATCACCAGCAATAGGAGGTTCTAGGTGAAATATGGAGAGGTGGGTACGACATCAGAGGTAGTTGGTAGTGTGTCCCATGGAGTAGGGCCTAGTATGGAGCATGTGGTTATACCTATGGGAGGAGTTGCATCGGTAGGAGGGAATATGGGACCTCTTGGTTATGTGACCATTGAATAGTATAGGGAGTTTGGTGAGGAGATGAGATATTATGAGAACTTGGTTACAGAGTGTCTCCCTAGTGTTCCTTATTATGTGGAGCACAAATCTAGTGAGCATTGATGAACTCAATAAGAAACATTGGAGAGCACAAGGATTGTCACATATCCACATAGATCTAAGGCTGGATGTAGGCTCCAAGGGCCGTAGAAGGAAAGGGTGGTGATCGTCTGTCATAGTTTGATTTAACCACATAATATGTGGATTTTGTATAGGAGCCTTTTAAATGCATTTTGTAGAGACTTTTGAGGATATATTTGATGATGATGATGATGATGATGTTTTTAGATTCTTGTGTTGATTGATATATTTTGAAGTTGATATTCATGATGTGATGTTAATATAATTTTAGATATGATGTTAAATGTGATGTTGACATGATTCTTAGATGTATAGATGTTGATTTTGATATATGACATGTTGATTTTGAGATAAGTCTAGATATATTTGATGTGTTGTCAGATGTGATGAGTATGGGTGTTATTTAATATATGATATGTTAATTTTGTTGTTGATATGATGTGACTATCAATATAATTGTGTTGATATATGTATTCCAAAATGTACTTTAGTCATGGTTGGTAATAAAATGTGAATTTTTTTCTTTTAAACTGGATTTGATGCATATATAACATGATGGTAAAATGTATAATAATGATAATGCACTTTGTGGCCTTATAAGAAAAGTTAGCACATAACTAATAATAAGGAGTCACATGTAGGACCTTGGATATGGATGAAAGTGATTTTTTATACCTTTCTAGAACATGGAAAGGGTTGACATATATAGTTTTTACGGGAGAGTAGGTTCTCCTTTTGATGTTTTGTAGGCTCATGCCCCAGATATATTTTATTGAAGTAGATTGATCAATGCATGAAGTCTTCTTTAATGGGGAATTTGATCAATGTGGGAATCTTTCTTAGGATGCTTTATAATATTTTAAAGGTTGATCGATGTGGGAATCCTTTTTATAATGATATGGGTAGCCATCCTTCTAGGGAGTAGTCTATAATTTTACTTTTATGATTTTTTATTTTGATAAGTCGTACTTTGAGGGATTGGTCTATATTTGATAAGAAGTTGTCCTTTGAGGGATCATTCTATATTTATTATTCTTAATATTTTTCTTTCAAGGGATCACTCTATATTTTGATAACGTGCATCCATAAATATTCTTGATTTTTTATTATTACACTGAGGGCAGTCCTAGTGGACCATTTTGAGGAGGGGAAAACATGTGTGTACAGACTACACATGTATACCCCTTAACATGTTTTCACTTGGTAGATAAATGGTAGATGAAAGTAATGATCATGGGGATTCTACTGATGAGGAATGTGTCCATGTGAAATATGTGATGAACAACATCATGGTGTTGATCTTTAAGCTTTCCATCATAACGTAGTGATGGTAGACCAAATGATTCCAAATCATTACAGTTGTAAAGTGATAGGTATGTGATGGACTAAGTATTTATTTGACTAACTATCATGGAATTAGTATGTTAACAGTAGAAGGAAACAGTGCAAGGCAATTCAAAGGTTCGCTTTTCAAGTGTACCATCGAGGGAGCTAAACGAAAGTTACCCGACCCTGAGTGATAACATATGGAACGATCCATGAGGAAAAATTCCCCATTTACTATTTACTCCTTTTTAGATACTACCAGTTTGATTTCCTGTTAAGACAAGATCACCACTGTTGAATTACATTCTTTAAATTTTTCTGTCATATACCGATTTTGATGCTTCTTGCTCAAAATTCTGATGTTCAAGAGTTTTCTTAAGAGAATTTTCATCTCAAACTCAATTATAGTTTAGACATATTGATGATAAAAAAATCCAATCCCAAATTTGAGATGAATTCCCTTTGATGGGATCAACATGATGGATCTAGACTTAGGGGTCAGGAGCCAATGGATATGTAAATAGTGATGAACAACATCATGGGTGATCTTAAGCTTTCCATCATAACGTAGTAAGTGATGGTAGACCAAATGATTCCAATCTGACAGTTGTAAAGTGATAGGTATTGTGATGGAATCAAGGATTTATGTGACTAATATCATGGAATTAGATTATGTTAACTAGTTAGAAAGGAACAAGGCAATTGCATGCAAAAGGTTCCTTTTCACGTGTACCATCGAGGGAGGCTAAACGAAAGGTTACCGACCCTGAGTGATAACATATGGAACGATCCAATTAAGGAAAAAAATTCCACATTTACTCCTTTTTAGAGTACTAACATTTTGATTTTCTGTTAAGACAAGATCACCAATGTTGAATTCACATTCTTTAACGTGTTTCTTATATGCCCTTTTGATGCATTCTTGATCAAAAATTATGATGTTCAAGAGTTCTTAAGAGAATTTCATCTAACAACTCAAGTTATGTTAGACATTATTGATGATAATCATCATTAGAGATGAATTCTTTGATGGATACACAAAGTGATGGGATATAGACTTAAGGGGTAGGAGCTCATTGGATATGTAGACTAGGGAGTAAGGTGTAGCACTTGTAGGAGTATGAATGCTAGTTTGATAACTCCAGAGAGCTAACATGATTTGAAGATGTCAATTCCTACCTACCTGGTTGATGATTTTCATAAAGATTTTGTTAAGTTTTTTTATATAATTTTTTTCTTATACGTTCTTTTGTGGATAATAAGGAGATGAAAAGATTAGTTTGATGTTGAAAGTTTCACATAATTTCTTAACTTCCTTGGTTTTTAAACACTTTCAATTATCTATGATTAGTTTGTGAGGGATACCAAAGTGACATATGATATGTTGATAGATAAATTCGATGATTTTATTTGCTTTATTAGAGACCGGGGGAATAGCCTCTACCCATTTAGTGAAATCTTCAGTAGTTGTGATAATCGATAGATGTCATTGTGATGAATGAGGGTTGTTGAGACCAATAAGTTCAAGTGCCCATTGTGATAAGGATCGTAGATATTGATTGAGTTTTAGATATTGACTAGGAATGTGAGTAAGATTAGAATGTTTTTGACACTTAACATTTCTTGACGTATGCACAAAAATATTGATTGAGAGTGGGCTAATAATATCCCATTCTTAGGAAGCACTTAATGACAACCATACTGTTAAAATTTCCACCACATATACCATCATGGAATTTTTGGATAGCTTTAGTGGATTCATGGGATTTGAAACATCGTAACAAGAGGCCTTCAAATCCAAATTTGTAAAGAAAACCACCTACGATGATGTATCGGGTAGCATGTTCAAGAAAATATTATTTGGCATTTTTTAGATTTGTCAAAGGGAATTTTAGATTCTAAGAGATATTCATAATTTTGAGTGTACTAGAGGTCTATTTTATTTTTTTATGATATTGATATAATGGAGTTCGTTGGTTTGAGATGGTTGATCAAGTCTATGCGTAATTTTCAACAAATAATTTAGAATCATCAGTTGATATATTTAATTTAATTTAATTTAAAAATTAATGTCTGAAAGTAACCAAAAAGGAAAGGGACTACAAGAGGAGCAAAGAGAACAAGACAATGCATGAAGGGAGAAAACAAATACAAAACAAAATACGAGAAGCAACAGGAAAGACACAGGAAGCAACAGGCCTATGTACCAAGCTTAGGAGGTTCTAAACCTAGTAGATCGTGACTATTGTGTGAAGTCATGTGCCCGTTTATGCCTCTGGTGTTGTGTAGAAGGCTGAAGGAATGCACCAATACTATGTAACCCAAGGCTGCCATGATGATGTTTGAGGAGGCCATATCTATGTTGGGTCATCTCCCTGATAAATAAAGCAACACACCTCTGGTCTTCATAATGAATAAGGGCATGTAATGAGCCTTGAGTTTCTCAAAAGAGACAATAGTACCTACCACGAATCTCATAGTACATAGGGCAATGAAATATAAAGTGCTCCTCTGATTCATGTTCATTGTTGCAAAGTGTGCAAGTGCATTAGTCCCTAGGAATGTAGTGCTCTGTCTCCATGTGAAGATTATGAGAGAAAACTCGTAGTTGACCCAAGGGGAATCTCAAACCCAGTGGGAACTTGATGTATTTGGGGGGAATAACATGCCCATCTTTAATTTGGAGATAATGCTCCAAATAGTGGTGCATTTTTATTGGTAATGGTTCTAATGGTTCAATCCACGTTGATCTAATGTAAGCTTTGTAGATCTCCTCTCTAATTCCTCTATGAATTTCCCTTCTAGGCATGTGGGGAGAATTAATAGAGAATGTGAGAGGAGGAAGGTGATTAATATCCAATCCAATTCTTTGGAGGAAGGTTATACAATGTGCATACCAAGTGGTTTGGATTCCCAATTTACATAGCCTCATGGATGATTGGAGAGCCTTGAAGGGATATCTATTCTTCCCAATTGGTGTATCTGACATACATCTTAGTCTATGGAGTAGCATCACAAGATGAAATATAGTTGAGATTCGAAGAGGGTGCGTGCCAAACTCAGCCAAGATGATTGCATATGGAACTGAGCATTTTTCCCGAAGGGTCTTAGATAGCATGGAGACGAGAACTCTATCAACACGAGCCCAACTATTGTGCCGAAGATCAGGGCCCCAAATCTCACAACCATACAACACTGTTGGTGTCACTAGAGTTTGGAAAATATGTAATTTTGTGTTGGCATCTTGAAATTAAGCTGGAGCAAACCTTATCTCTCAAGTGTATTGAGGGCTGCATTAACCTTTACATAATCTCTTTTCTGCTGCATGAAGCATGTTTAAATGAGGGACCGTGAAGTCACTCCAAGATAGGTGTAACGAGGAGACTACTTCCACCAAGTGTCCTTTGTACAGAGGTTAGTTGTCTG
>CM034152.1:560369889-560690267 GCA_019776745.2 Taxus chinensis | reverse complement strand
AACCACAGTGAGTGGAACACGTATGGTTTAGAGGCCCAACTATAACTATAAGGTTGACATAGCCATAAGATTTAGGAACTGGATATGAAATATGAGATATGTCAACCTTATGAATGATTCAATCTTATGGTAACCCGATGAAGGAAGAGGCACAACACGATATGAATGATTCACCGAAGATTGATCAGGTTACTTGTCATGCTTAAGGAGAGGATTATTAAATATTTTAAACTTTTTGTTTTCATTGACCGACGTAGATGCTAAAGGCTCAGGGAGCTCGATTTAATTTTTGTCAATAAGATCTTGAATGAGATGTCATAGTTTTAAACATAGATTAGTAGGGTGCCCACTGCATTGATAATAGTCACATCTAGTATTTTCATCATAATTATGACCTTTAGGGTGAGATGGATCTAGATTCAATGGTGGTGGAAGTTTAATAACATTTTTTTCGATGAGTTATGACAATAGAATACGTGGAGCATAAGGAAAGTTTGTGAATGTATACTTTAGAGATCACCATTGAAGATTTTCAAGAGTAGAGATAGTGTTTACAATAGATTTTTTTTCAGTTAGATTAGGATATGGCTTGAAATTTTATTTTATTTGAAACCTATTAGAAGATGAATCCTGATCATGATATTTGAGCTTTCCCATAGATAAGAGTTTTCTTTCCCATAACTTAATAGTATGGCATATTGATCAAATGATGGAGAGGTATCAAAGATAACACTCTCTTGCAATGGAGGTAAAATAATTTGGACAAAAACATCTTGCAATTCACAATCTGTGAGTACATTATACATCATATCTAAGTTGTTCTTATATCGTAACACATAATCCACTAGATGTTCATTACATCCTTATTTCATTTGTGTAAGTTAAGAATAAGATATTTTTGAACCAATATTAATTGAGAAATTTGTGCGAAAAGAATTAGCTAAATGTGTAAATGATGTTACCGAATGAACAGGTAGATCGTATAACCAATTAATAGCATAGTCTTGGAGACGTTGTGGAAATAGCTTAGCTAATAATGTATGATCATCCGCATAATCTAGACATGCCACATGAAAAGATCAGATATTCTCTTGAGGGTCACCATGGCCATTGAAGGTGGGAAGCTTAGGAGTGAAAAATTATAGATGAAGTGCATAAGAGGAAATAATGGGTGTAAAAGGAGTGTGACGGAGTAAGGTGGAATCAAGAGATGGATATGCACAAGAAGTAGCCTGCTCGAGTTAACGTATTTGAATTTGGAGATCCTGATAGAGAGAGGCTAGGTTTTTGGTGCCAGCGGAAGAGACTTGTCACATGTGAGAAATAAGAGGAGGAGTTAAGTGGTTGGTGGTAGTAGGAAAAGATGTGGGAACAGTAAAATTAGGGGGAAGGGCGGAATTAGGTGGTTGAGTAGTAATAAGCATAGAAGCGGTAGTGGATGTGGGAAAATTAGTCTCAACAATATTTGTGGCCTCCTCATGAGCAATGAATAAGAGCAGATCTAGATCTTGGGGATGTTCAACAAGATGATCTTTTATCTCCTGAAGGTGGTATTTCGTAAAGGTTTTATAAGATTGATTCATGATAAAATATTACAAAATGTCTAAAAGCGAGGTTGGGTCTGAACAAATGGGTTCATCAAATGATTTAACAAAAATAGAATTTTGTAGAAACCCTAATATTGTAGAGTTATGTATGATAAATAAATGTTAAAGTGTAAATTTTGACACAAGAAATAAGCTAAATACATATGAAACCCTAAGTAAAATAGAGGGAAAGAATGACTTAGCTGATTTATCCCTGATGTCGGGGCTGATATGGATTGGAAAACCGATGAACAGGAAGGGAAGACCATCACAACTGAGAAAAATAAATTTATAAATTTTGAATGATCCTATACTAGGGCTCTTGGACTAGGGCGAGGGAACCTAGGTGCCAGAGACCTCTATTGGGAACCTATGACTACACAGGAGCTTAAAAACTAGTTTTTTTGGTATCTCAATATGGTCACTAGTAGTCATTATTACTCACTTGTATGTCACACTATGATCATTAAATTCACATGTAATATACAAAGAGATTAAAACCCTCAAATACATCAAATCCAAAAAATAAAATATGCAATATGGGGAGTCGAACTGACCCTGGCAGTCACCCACCTGAGTGAACTTACAATCGATCATTGTACTACATCTCAGACTCCATGTAGTTCTTGTTTGTGTGTGATAGAATCGAACCCTAGGAAGCCCTTCTGCAAGTGCAAGTGATAGCGGGTGATAGATAGATGTACCAAAGTTAATAGATGTGTGGATGGAAAAATGAAATTCCCTTTCCTATAAAGCATATGTAGAAAATGTATTCCCTTGTCCCTTGATTGAGTGCTATATGGATTCCTTTGATGCTCTTAGATGCCTTTGGATGCAACCTTAGGTGATGATAATAGATGCTTAGAGTTTGGTCCCTTATTATTGCCACATAGCTTTTTATTTATATGATTCTTTTGGTTGAATTTCGTAATTGACAACTGGAAGGCCAACCCATAAGAAAATAAGATGCCCAAAACATAAAAGAGGCCAAAAAAGAGTGAGTAAGATAGAAAGAGGTCGGGGAACCTAGAGGGGATGAGGGTTCCTGGGATCTGGTGTCTAGGGTCATAAAAGATAAGCAAGTGAAATACCGACTAGGCTATTGGGTGTAAAATACCAGAAAGAAGATCATAAATGAAGGAAAAATGCCAAATATAGATGGTAATTACTATTTTTCTCACTTAGGAATCATATGAATACAAGTATGTTGTTAAGACCTAGAAATGTACCCAAGTTTGTGATTTTGTTTCTACATACCCTACACATTCTGTATTCCCCCTGTAGGAGTTATATTTCATGTTTACACATCACTTTAAACTTTCCTCATTTGGGACGCATTTCATTGGTTCATCTCACGTGTCCCAAATGAGTAAGGGGAACATCAAGTGATTATTTTACCCTACCAACAACTTAGAAACTAGACAAAGGTCATTATTGTTGATCAAAATTTCTCATTCCTATTCAAATTAGTGAAATATGTACTAAATAAATCCAAATGACTCCAAAATGTAATGGTTTAGGGTACATTGATGTATGATGGATGCAAAATGGATGAGCGCAAAATGGATGACCTCGCTGTAAATCTGATGAACCTGCAAAACAAAGGTAACTAAGATGAAAATGGATTATATGGTAGATGAGGGTGTTACCCGATGAAGTCAGTTCCAAGAAGTGTTAACTTCCTTAGCAGATGTCAACCCCCATATAGATAAGATATGATAAAAGAAATGATAATGGACAAGATACTATGTAGAATCTAATGCACAAAAAAACTAAAAATTGCAGAAATGGATTAAAGGATGTGAATATTATATAAGTAAACACAAAATAAATTGTACCTGACTGGGTCAAAACTGACCGAGACTGCAAAGGAATAGGTTGATGGTGACTTGAGTAGATGGATCTAGATAGCGAATAAAGCGTGGATCTGAAGGATGATGAATGTAGATCTGATAATGACAGAAACATGTAGATGTTGACAGAAACCTATAGAGGAAGACTTGAAACACAAAAATAGAAAGAATGTAAGAAATGGAGATTGGGATAGATTGGACTGAAAAAAGGAATCAAATCTATGGTGACTAGGTTGGGTTGGCGGCGACTGGAGACAAAAAAAACAGTTTGGGGTGACAGAAAATCAAGATGGAAGATCTAAGAATGGGAAATAGTAACAAAACAAAAGCAGACATTAAGAGGGATTTGAAAATAGGAAGTATGATGACACAGGACTAGGTTAATGGTGACTTGGGTGGAGTCACAGTGACCTAAATGATGCAAAACAAATCCAAAGGTGGATGAGATGAATGAGAAACCTGCAAGTAGAATGACTAGAAGAACAAGCTGAGGATGGAATTCTGATAGTATATGAACCTGCAAGATGTTAGATTCTAACAAATAATAACAATGATAGCATATGATAAAATGAAATAACACATAGTCAAAGTAAACCTCCTAAAGTCTCCACAAGGGATGAAATACAAGATTCAATGGATTCCAAGAGGGTTGACATGGCTGCAAGCATGCTTAGATTCAAAGATAAGTTCTCACGGCTAAAAAAATCTTGGGTTTTGTCTCGTTTTAGAAGGGGGGATGAAATCATTCTTATAGGGTCGACAACAACCCAGTTGGGTCGCCATTGACTTTGGGTAACCATTCCTTAGAGTGGTGAATCACTGATTCATTCGAGATATGGGGATTTTAGGGATTGGGATAAGTTCTTTAAAGCATGTATGAGGGTAAGAGTTTCTTAAGGAAGTGTCGTGAATAGGTAGGAGATAAAGATGGGTTAGATAAAAGCTAGAAAAAGCATACGGATGTGGATTTAGGTTGTTAGGGATAAAATCATCCTAAAAAGAAAGTTAAATCAATATAATTAACTAATAGAGATTAATTAACATGATTATTGAAGATTAATTACAAATTAAAAGTGTTAGGCTAACAGATGGTATTTTAAATAAAATAAATGAATTAAATTAAAATGGGTCTAGATATGACCATGATGAAAGATGTGCACATGGGAAACCAAGGGTATCGATACCAAATTTTGGTGTCTACATTTTCCCCTTTTGTCACGTGGTTTATACTGGGTAAACCGTAAGACAAAAACAATGAGAGATAATGAGTACGATGAAGACTAATGGAATGTTGATGATGAGCTCCCCCACAAATGAGGGATCGATAACACAAGGGGGAATCGATGAAAAATGTGTAAGAGGTAGATGTTGAAGGACATTTAAGAGAAGAAAGATGGGTAAAATGATAAGGCAGCGCAAGATGCCCCAAGCAATAAGGATTTAAACAACAATAGAACTTGTGGTGGTGATTTTGATATCACATTGGTAGGTAACAAAGGATGGTCTCAATGGAGACGAAGGTAATGTTCTACTGACCACTGAGTGGGAAAAATCACTTAGAAATGGAGGGAATCCAATGGGAAACCTCTCAAATGGATGCAAGCCATGAGGACCAATGGGTAATAGGTAGACATCAAACTATGTGCAACTAAATGAAATAATGCAAAATCCTTTATAGATGAGGAATAAATAAAAATTTATGCATACGTAAAGGAAGAAGATGGGAGTAATGATGCCCCTTTAAAGGGCACAAAAATGGCCTAAAAGGAAAAATATAAAAAGTGATGAAACAAAATTCCCTAAGGTGAAATAAATATGACCACAAAGGTGGAATTTGAGAGCAAACCAGGATAAATATATTATGCCCCAGCAAGGGACACAAAAATAGGAGGGCAAGCAAAACAAGCATTGCCAAGGTGAGTCGATGGTGACTAGGATCGATAGATAGATGAAGGTACTTGCCTCATAGGGGAAATATTTTAGGATTTCTGATGTGAACTTTATCATTTTTACAGACATCTCTACTTTGAGAGATAACCCTTAGAGGTAGATGATGAACTTATACACTACATTTTGGTGATATATTTGTGTGTGTGTGTGTGTGTGATATATGATTTTCTCGTGGTTTATAATGTATATTATGTGATGTTGATATTTTATTGTGATGACATGATGTGGATATTATTTGATGATGAAATTCAACACATGTGACTATGTTTTATGTGACGATGATGTTTGATGTTTTTGGTGATGAGGATATGTTTTATATTAATGATGGTGATGATTACATGTTTACTTTGGGTATGATTATGATGATGAAAGTTTATACATGGATAGTATGTGATGTTGAGAAAAAAAATTGAAAATAGATATGATGAATGATGGGTATTGGTAAGGGTAGGTAGGTTGATTTAATATATAGATGGGTAGCATAAAGGGGATTTACATAAATAAAGATATACTTGTAATAAAACAAAGAGAGATAAAAGATAGATGTGGAAAGGTTTATTACAAATTAAAAGTGTTTGTTAGTGCCTAACAGATGGTATTTTAAATAAAATAAATGAATTAATTAAAATGGGTCTAGATATTACCATATGAAGATGTGCCATTGGAACCAAGGGTAAGCGTACCAAATTTTGGTGTCTACATTTCCCCTTTTGTCACGTGGTTTATACTGGGTAACCGTCAGACAAAACATGAGAGATAATGGAGTACGATGAAGACTAATGGAATTTTATGATGACTCCCCCACAATTGAACGATAACACAGGGGGAATCGATGAAAATGTGTAAGAGGTAGATGTTTGAAGGACATTTAAGAGAAGAAAGTATGGGTAAAATGATAAGGCAGCGCAAGATCCCAAGCAATAAGGATTTAAACACATAGAACTTTGGTGTTGATTTGATATCACATTGGTAGGTACAATGATGTCTCAATGGCAGAGAAGGTAATGTTCTACTGACCACTGATGGGAAAAATCACTTAGAACTGGAGGGCCAATGGGAACCGTCTCAAATGGAGGCAGCCATGAGGACAAGGTAATAGTTAGACAATCAAACTATGTGCAACTAAATGAAATAATGCAAAATCCTTTATAGATGAGGAAATAATACAACTTTATGCATACGTAAGGAAGAAGAATGTGGTATGATTCCGCTTTAAATAAAGGCACAAAATTGGCCTAAAAGGAACATATAAAAAGTATTAAACAAAATTCCCTAAGGGAAATAAATCTGACCACAAGGTGGAATTTGAGAGCAAACGGATAAATATATTATTCCCCAGCAAGGGACCAAAAATAGGAGGGCAAGCAAAACAAGCATTGCCAAGGTGAGTCGATGGTTACTAGAATCAAGATAGATAAGGTAATTGCCTCATAGGGTGAAATATTTTAGGATTTCTGAGTAACTTTATCATTATTTAACAGACATCCTTCTCTACTTTGAGAGATACCCTTAGAGGTAGATGATTAACTATACACTACATTTGGTGATAGAGTTTTTGTGTGTGTGGTGGTGTGTGGTGATTATGATTTTTCTCTGTGTTTATAATGATATTATGTGATGTTGAATTTATTGTTGAGGGGACCATGATTGTGGATATTATTTGATGATGAAAAAATGCAACACATGTGACTATGTTTTTGTATGTGACGATAAGTTTATGTTTTTGGTGATGGATATGTTTTATATTAATAATATGGTGATGATTACATGTTTCCTTTGGGTATGATTATATGCATGCAAGGTTCTCCCTTGATCGTCTTTGATGTTGGCTCCACAACATTGGAAAAAGCTGCTTACTGATGGGTAATTGGTAAGGGTAGGTTAAGGTTGATTTAATATAGAGATGGGTACCACAGCAAAGGGGATTTTCCCCATAAAGATATCCGTGTAAGAAAACAAAAGATAGATAAAGATAGATGTGGAACGGTTTATAATACAACGTGACTTAATGATGGTGACCATGGGTATGAACGATGTTACTCATATCGAGGAACATGGCGATAAAGATGCCTCCAATAACATTAGATATAAACAAGAGGTGGATCCAATTACACAAGCACATCGATCACACCTGTGTTAATTATCCATGACCATTAGTTATTCCAATATCATAAAGATTCGTGGATGGATGAACTCATAAAAACCCATTTCCAAACACAAAAAAGGGGTTTGTGATGTACTTGTACATGGGAAGAGGGTTTCCATAATTTTTGTGTTTCCCAAAATCTATCTCCATCCTTGAGGTGAAAGAGAAAACTAATCAGTTTGGAAGTTTTTTTCTAGAAAGAAAGTTATCATGCAGGAATTTTCTTAATGCTATAAAATGGAAGGAATCATCAAAGTGGAAGGCCTTCAGTGCATTGATGTAAATAATATCCATCCTTCAAGGTTATGGTCTACTTTATACATGATAGCCATCCTTCAAGGGATTAGTCTATTTATTTTGATTTATTTTTATTTTATTTAACAGATGTCCTTCGAGGGAGCAATCTACTTTTAATAACTTTTACTTTTGATAAAAAGCATCCATGAATTATGATTTTTTTACATGGGGGAGAGCTAGGAATAGCTAGGTACACCACTTAGAATGGGACAATGAATTTACAAGAGATGCCAGTGTCCCCTTAGCATGGTTCCAATAGGTAAATAAGAGGGCGTTGGATGTCATGATCGCGAAGTTCTCACCAAGAAGGGAGAACGTATCCATAAGGAAAATGTTATGGATAGAGTCGTAGTGCCCATATTTAAGGTCATGCCAAGGGAAGTGATGGTAGACCACATAAATTCATATCATTACAATGATAGATGGAAGAGGCTAATGATGGAGGAATGATCTAAGGATATGACTAAGAGCTCATGATAGACATGATAACAATATAATGGTCACAAGTGCAATGCGTTAAGTGGTTCCACTTTTAATTTACCATCAAGGGAGGCCAAATGATAGGCTCCTAACCCATACTTATGTGTAATGATGTATGTTCCAATCTAGTTGGGGGAAAACTTTTCATCTTGGATCCTTTCTAGAGTAATAACATTCTGTGATTACTCTCTCCTCTATCTGGAATCATCCATCCATGGTAGGTCAAATGATATCAATTTGTTGAATTATTACTTTTACAAGATACATGTATAAATATGTGTGTACCAATACCAAGAAGAGTAGAAATATGCCAAATGTGAATACCTCCTAAAGCTACAGGAAAGACACCTAACATAGAGACCCAATCTTGAGGTGAAATAAATACCACGAGGTCACCAAACACTAAATTTGTGATAGGATAGGGTGATAATTTATAAAATATGGGATTCTGTGAGTGAAGATAATAGTTATTCACCACCCTTGAGAAAGAGATAAAATATGTGTCCCTAACGGGACAAATAAATGGCTTCAAAATTGGACTTAGGATGAGAAATGGGATAAAGGATTTGACAAGATGATATGATAAATTGGATGAGATATATATGATGAGATGTTATGGAAAATATGTGCTACCTTTCAAAAGTGAGGAAGCGAGAAAAATATGTGTCCCTAATGAGATGAGTAGATGGCCACAAAAGGTGGGCTTTGGATGAAAAATATGGTACCCGAGGAGAGTCGCATGGCCACAAAGGTGAACTTTGGATGAGATAATTTTAAGTAATATTGGATGAGATGAGTTGGATGAGATGAGTTGGATAAAATATACACAACAACTTGGAAAAGAGGAAGAGAGAAATGTGTCTTTAGGAGATGATAAAATGGCCACAAAAGTGGGCTTAGGATGAAGACATGGTACCCCTAAGAGAGACACAAATATGGCCAAAAAGGATAACTTTGGATGAGATAATTTTATGTAATATTGGATGATATGCATTGGATAAAATGTGTGAAAACACCTCAGAAATGAGTAAGAGAGAAATATTCATCTTTAGGAGACAATTAAATGGCCACAAAAGTGGAGTTAGGACGAAGACATGGTGCCCTTAAGAGAGACATAAATATGGACACAAAGGAGGATTTTTTATGAAACCATGGTGCCCCCAGGGGAAGCATAGATATGGCCACAAAGGTGGACTTAGGATGAAAATATGGTGGATATATAGGTTGGCTAGGGTTAATTGGATAAGATTGGATGAGATGGGTTGGATAAGATAAGACAATAATGTCCCCCAATGTTGACGGATTTATTAAATAGATAGGGGTATGAATTCATGTGGATAAGACGTGTGGATGAGAAAGAGGATGAAAAAGGATTAATAACAAGGGGAGGATTCTCCCCCAGTGAAAGAGATTATATTACATTAGGAAACTTAGATTTGGATGAGCTAGTGGATGTCGAAGGAGATTAGATGGGGTCATTAGAAGTAATGTCAATGATAACCTTGAAGATAGATAGGATGGATGATTGGGGATCATAAGGGTGTTTTGGAAAGGAAAACGGTATCAATTAATAAGGGAGGAACCTCTTTAGGATGAATGATACGCATAGGATAAATGATAAGAGATGATGTGGGTGAAGGAGGAGACTTAGAAAATTTCACGGGTGGAGATGTAGAAATAGGAATTGAATTGGTTGTGGATAAAATGGTAGATGTAAAAGGAAAGTCCTAGAGAAGGTTGTCTCTCTCAATAAGATCATGGATGATGGTTTGAAGGGCCTTACAATTTTCAGTTTCATGTCCATGTGTATGATGGTAAGATAAAATATGATTAAATTCAAAGCACGATGGCTTCTTACTATTTAGGTCAAAGCCCTTAATAGGTGGAAGCGTGATGCTATAAATTTGAATTAAGTGTTGAAGGACCTCCGCATATGATTCAACAAAATTATTATGAGATTCCTTGTCTTTGTGAGATGTCTTGTATTTAGAATAGGGAGATGTTTTGGATTTGGATGTGTGAGATGATTTGAACATTTGGGGTGGAGTTTGAGTATTTTGGTGTTTTGATGTCTTGGATTCTTGTTTAGGGATGGTCAATGTTCTAGAAGAAGAAGTGTTGGATGGTTTTGATTTGGTTTTATTAGTAGGTTGAAGTGTTTTTTATGGAGTGGTGGGTCCTAGAAGAGATTGACGTAGTCCTACAAATATATGGTGTGGTATTGGATAGTTTGATCTTAGGTGGGGAGATGTTGCTTTTCTTGTGAGGACGTGAAAGAAACCTTTGAGGAAAGGTGCTGAAGGTTTTGGATTTTTCTTGTGAAGAATTAGCCCTTGGAGGAATGATAATAATCTCAACTGATGGGTCTAAATGTTGTGTTGTGGTTGGTATAGGTGGTGGAAGTAGTTTTTGTTTTATGGAATCTAAGGAACTTGAAGATTGGCTTGATGTGGGGATGTCTAATCTTTTGGATGATATGGGAGGATCACTTGAAGTTATTGCAAGTTGCAATGCTTTCCAAAATTATTCAAATGATGAGAGTGATGTGGGGAGAGAAGATGTGGTCATAATGGTTAATGTGGTTGGTGTGGGTAGAATCGCAAAAAGAGGAGCTAGGATTAACTCTAAGGATGGTATGATAGGTAAGGGTGGGATAGATGCAGGTGATGTAGTAGGTGTGATCAAATCTGACGAAGTGGATGTGATAAATGATGAAGTAGATATAGGTGTAGAATTAATGGTAGGTGTATATGTGGATATTGATGGAGAAAGAGGTTTTTTAATTATGCAATTGATGAGGTCTAGGTGAGATGGGGATGGTGTAGGTGAAGGAATGGGTGTTTTATTAAGGAGGAAGGAATTTCCTTGGTGTTTTTCTTAGGTGGGGATGTTTGTTTCATAAATGTTTCAAGGGTTACCATTGATATGTTTGTCAATTGAGAATATGTAATTGGTATGGTAGTGGGTATAGATGTAGGAATGGTTGATTTTGGAGGATTAAGTGTAGAATATTGGGGGGAAATGGGTGATGTGACCATGGGAAAATATGTAGGGATATGTGCTAAAGATTCCAAGGTAGAAACAAGTTTATTTTTTGATGTAGTAGATATAGGGGTAGTTGGGATTGATGGGGAGATGGGTATAATTGGGATATTTAGGGATATTGGTGATATAATCATAGGTGTGTTTGATGTAAATTTGGACAAGGGATTATATATGATAGGTTGGGTTATGATAGATGTAGTTGATGTGGATGTGGTAAAGGTATGAATTTATGTAGAACAATTGGTAGGGTTAAATGTGATAGGTGTGGTAGCCATGGATATGATTGAGGTAGATGTGGGGGCAGATATTGAAGAAGTCACATGCATAATGTCTAGTGTGGAAGTAGATGACGAAGTGGATGAGATAGGTAAAGATGAAGATATTTTATGTATAGTATTGAATGCATAAGGATTGAATTTGTAAGAAGTGGAAGGTGGAGATTGATTTTTTCAGTGGTGGATTAGCAAATGGTTGCTTGAAGATGTTAATGGGTGGAGATTGCATTGGTTGGGGGAATGTGTGATGATGGAAAGTAGGAGTGTACTAATACAGTTGGGATTAGGTGGGAATAATTGATTTTTGAGGATCATGAGAAGTAGGAATGTTAGTGATAATATTGGATAGAGTAGGGATAGTGTTGATATAGAGTGATGAGGGTGGAAGAAAACCCATTAATTGAGTGGATGGGTAGTATTGAGATATTGTGGGATATCTACAAAATAGGAATTTATACATGGGGATAGAAGGAGGCCCAAGAGTCCTTGAAGGATCAGCAGATGGAGTTTTAGGTGGCCTAGATGGGATGGGATGACTATATAAGAAAGGATTGGTCTCATCTACGGTAGTAATGTACCCAAACTGTAACACACACTCAATATGTTGCAAATATCTTTAACTCAAAGAAAATAAATATTCTTCTTCATTATTAAATAATGAATTACAATGCTTCATAAATAATAAAACAACTCCCAACTCGATTTTCCAAGAAATCTCTAACTATCTTTGACTAAATCTACTCTAGGTGGCGAAATTGACTATATTAAGCAATTTACTAAAACCTATTATTCTTGGTAAGTTTGCATGTTTATTCATATGGGAACAAAAAATTCCATTCATATTATACATGCCTAAATTAGGGGAATTTCCAACTTTCTAATCTACAATGCATTCAAGAGATTAAAATTAACTAATTCCCTAAAATAGGAAAAAAACTAAACTAGAACTTAAACCCTAATTTTTTTACCCCCAGATGGCAGATTTCAGGCCTGAAAATGAGTTGAAAATGGCTCCAACTAGCATGGCAGGTTGAACGATGTGTATGTCTTGTCAAAAAAAAAAGTGGTTTAAAAAAAAAGGGACTCAAATTGACACACGGATCAAAAGATATGACCTTTTTAATGTTTTGCCAAAATTAGTGCATCATTCTTCCCTGCTTGAAAAAAAAGCAGCTCCTGCAAGTTGTCTTCTTCAAATTTCTGCCCATTTATCTTTATCCAACTTCCTAATCTTCCTCTTTATGACCCATGTGTTGTCCTCTTATTCCAATCCTTTCCAATGTACCAAATATTTATTGTATTGTCCCATGTCGCGTGTTCATTGTTTTCTAGTCTAAAATTTGATCCACTTCTTTCTTTTTCACCAGAAATTTCTCCCTCCAATCTACTACTTCTAATAACATCCCCTTCTTCACCATCCCCATGAAAATAATATAATTTTGAAATATTAAACACTTGAGGTATATCAAAATTTCCTAGTAATTCCACCTCATAAGCATTATCATTTATCATTTTCACGATTTTGTAGGGACCAATCTTCTTATACTTTAGTTTTTTATAGGTTCATTTTGGAAAACCTTTCCTTCCAAAGGTATACAATAACCAACTCACCCACTATAAAAAAAAATTCTACTTCTATGCACATATGTTATTTCCTTTACTTATCATTACTATTCTGCAATGTCTTTTGCACTTCTTCCTGTAATTTTCATATATGTTCAGAAAATACTTCTACATCATCACTGACTCTGCCATCAATTGGTAGTTGTACTAAATCTAACACCTTGTTTGGATGACTCCCATACACAATATAAAATGGATATTTTCCTATGTTTCTATTTACTGAGCTATTATAAGAAAACTCATCTTGTGGTAATGTTAAGTCCCATTGTTTTGGTTTTTCCCCAATTATGCACCTTAACAGGTTTCCCAAACTCCTATTTACCACCTCTATTTTCCCATCAATCGGAGGATTATAGGCACTACTGAAATTTAGTTTATTTCCCAATTTCTTCCATAGATTCCTCTAGAAATAAATTTAGAACCTTGTGTCCCTATCTGAAGTAGTAGATTTTTGAGCACCATGCAACCTAACAACTTCTCTAAAAAAACAAATCTACTACTCCTGTTGCATCATTAGTTTTCTTATAGGAAAGAAAATGAACTATCTTATAGAACCTATCAACAACCACAAAAATTGAGTCATCAACTCTTTTTTTTTTGGTAATCCCAAAACAAAATCCATACTCAAATCTTTTCATGGTCCTTTAGGAATAGGAAATGGCATATATAACCCTATGTTTTATGCATGCCCTTTCAATACTTGGCAAATTATACACCTCTCCACATATCTTACCACATCTCTTTTCATCTTTGGCCAATATTATTTCTCTTTTACCAAATATATAGTCTTATCCTTACCAAATTTCCCCAACCAATCCTCTGTTATGTAGATCTTTCAATATATTATCTCTCATAGACCTAATTGGAATACATAATCATTGTCTATTAAATAGATAAACCATCCTAAAAAAGGTACTAATCCTGGACATCACTTGCATCACTTTACAATGGTCTACTTAACCTTTCAACAATATCCTTGAAATCATAATCAGAAAAATACAAACCCTTTATTGCTTCAAAACCAACCACATCATTCTCCATAGTTGCAAATAGAGTTACACACCTACTCAATGCATTCCGCAACTTGGTTATGTTAACCTGATTTATGCTTTAGAGAAAAAGTATAACCCTGAAAAAATGATACCCGCTTTACATGCCTACTAGTCACATTTTGTTTTGTATTCACATACTTCAGGGCTATGTGGTCTGTAAATAACACAAACTCCTTAGGCACTAAGTACTTCCTTTAATGCCTCAGTGATTGTACAATTGAAGAAAATTCCACATCATAAGTAGAGTATTTCTTACTTACCTTATTCAATTTATCACTAAATAAATCTATTGGCTTCCTTCTTTGACTTAGGATAGCGTCAATTCCCACAAGTCAAGCTTCACAATCAACCTCAAACACTTTATCAAAATATGGTAGTGCCAAAATAGGTATTTTTCTCACCTTCTTCTTCAAGAAGTTAAAGCTATCCTCAAATACGTTTGTCCACAAAATATTTCTTCCTTTTGTGCAATCTATTATAGGTACTACAATACTACTAAAATTCTTAATAGTAAAATTTTTTCTAAACCATGAAATCTTCTTACCTCTGTTATACTCTATGGAGTATGCCATTCAATAATTACCTTTATCTTTTCTGATTCCATCTGTACTCCATATGATGAAATAATAAAACCCAAAAATACCAAACACTCTTGCATAAATGTGCACTTCTTCAAATTTGCATAGAACTTATTTTTCCTTAACACTTCAAATATCACCCTTAGATGCCTCAAATGATATTCTTTAGTTTTATTGAGAATCAAGATATTATCAAAATAAATCACCACAAACTTACCATTGTACTCCCCTAGCATAGTGTTCATCAACCTCATAAAAGTGTTAGGTACATTAGATAACCCAAATGGCATCACCAGCCACTCATATAATCCACCCCCATGTTCTGCATTTTTTTTTTCCACTCATCTTTTTCTCTGATCCGAATATGATAGTAACCACTACGAAGATCAATCTTGGTGAAATATCTAGATCTAGCACACACATCCATCATATCATCAAGGTGAGGTATAGGAAACCTATACTTGATTGTAATTTTATTGATTACTCTATTATCCATACACGTTCTCTATGTTCCATCCTTCTTTAGATTTAATAAAGTTGGAGTTGCATACTAACTCATTCTCTCCCTTACTACACCCTTTCTCACAAGCTTTGTCACTTTCTTATTCAATTGTGTATGCAATTTTGGGCTCATCCTATAAGCTACTTGATTTGGGAGTGAAGACCTTGGGATCAAAATCAATATGGTGTTGAATATCTCTTTTGGGTGGTAACCCATCTGGTAGCTCATTAGGAATAACATCAGAAAATTATTCTATTAATTCTACTACCTCTACTGGTATTTATGCACTTTCAAATTCATCCTTATTTATGAACAGCATATAGAAAAACCCAGTTTCCTTTTCCTCCTTCATAAATTCTTTTACAAAAATCATATTTTTAGCCTTTCCCTCATCTTTAAGAGGTAGAAAAAATAGTTTTGTGTCATCCTTCCAAAAAGTATATGTATTCTTCTCCCCGTCATGAACAAATTTTCTCTCAAATTGTCGTGGTATTCCCAATAGCATATGACATGCATCCATAGGAATAAAATCACACCAAATCTCATCCTTATAAATTTTCTCTATAGAAAAATTTATTAAACATCTCTTATCAACAGTAGATTCATTACCCTTCTTAAACCATGTAATACAGTAAGGGTTTGGATTCTTCTCATAATGCGGCCCTAGTTTCTCAATCATCTCATTTAAAACCATATTCTTACAACTACCACCATCAATAATAACATTGCATACCTTTCCTCCTGAAGTGCATATTCTTCAAAAAATATTTGTGTGTAGCCATATCCCCCTTGATCTCCTTTCTTAGAGAAATCATCATCCTTTTGATCATCATATTTTCTCCCACATCTGGTGGAATTTCTAGGTCTTGTTCATCTTCTTCTTGTTCAACTTCAACAAGATTTAATCTTAGAGGATTTTCTTGCCTCTTTTCATGCGTATAATAATGAAGGAATTCAAATTCCCTATGCCCCTTTTCA
Organism: Taxus chinensis; assembly: GCA_019776745.2. Classification (NCBI taxonomy): domain Eukaryota; kingdom Viridiplantae; phylum Streptophyta; class Pinopsida; order Cupressales; family Taxaceae; genus Taxus; species Taxus chinensis. The sequence continues at coordinate 560,673,902 of CM034152.1, read as the reverse complement.
CCACATCTATAGCAAACAAATGGTCTTCGTGGATCCTCCCATCCTCTATCGCCAACATATCCTCTATCCCTAGGAAATCCTCTACCTCTTTGTTGATTTGGGAGATCTTTTCTTGTATCTTATTTCTTTTCCACTCCATGAGGTTGTTCTCCTCTACCTTGATTAAAACTGGCTTATCCCCAAAAGTATGATGAGGCCCCCTATTCATCCTAGGTGATCTCATAAAACTTTGACGGTTTTGTCTTTCTTCGGCCTTTAAAGTTATTTGATAGGCATCCTCTATGCTCTTGATCATGTGCATGCTTATCTCATCTTGAATAGAAAATTTTAATCCATTTACATACCTTCCAACCATTTTTTCCTCAGTTTCTTCATGCTCTACATGAATGGAAAACTTTTAAAACTCATCGGTGTATTCTTGCATGGTTTGTAAGTTCTGTCTAAGATTCTAAGACCTCCTGTAAAGGGTTTGTGCATAATCTATAGGGAGAAATTTTAGGTCTTAATCCTTTCTTTCCCCTTTCTTGACCACTCTTTTTGTAGGTGATCCCACCATAACATAGGATGACTTTTTAATTTTTTGCATGCAAATTTTACATTCTTTTCCTCTAACATAGCCTTCCACTCAAAAAAAAATTCCCATACTAGTCAACCAATTTATCAGCTCCTCTGGTTTTAGGCTACCTCCATATTCTGAAACATCAACTCTTAGCCCATCATTATTTCCTTCTAATTCTTGAAACATCCTTTCTTCAAAAGCTAAGGGTGGTCCTTGTGTTTCCTCCTCTTCACAAACTTCTTATTCATTTGTTTTATCTCCACCTTGTTTTCCTCTCTAGATTATAATCGTAGCAAGCTCAGAAACTTTCCTCTGTAGATCCTACCTTTTTCTATTCATCTAGGAAATACTGCCCCCTCTTCCTCTTTCTGTCATTTTATTCCTCCACCAAGACTAGAACTTTCTCTGATACCAGATAATGTAGCCAAAGTGTAACACATAGTTAATATACTACAAATATCTTGAACTCAAAGAAAATAAATCTTATTCTTCATTATTCAATCATGAATTACAATGCTTCATAAATAAGAAAATAGCTCCCAACTTGATTTTCCAAGAAAAATCTAACTATCTTTGACTAAATCTACTCTAGGTATCAAAATTTACTATTTTTAGCAGTTTACTAGAACTTGTTATTCTTAGTAAGTTTACATGCTTATTCGTATGGGCACGAAAATTTCCATGCATCTTCTACATGCCTAAATTAGAGGAATTGCCAACTTTCTAACCTAAAAATGCATTCAAGAGACTTAAATTAACTAATTCCCTAAAATAGGAAAAAATCAAACTACAACCTAAATCCTAATTTTCTGCCCCCATATGGCAGATTTTGGGCCCAAAATGTGTCAAAATTACTCCAACTAGCAAGTCGGGTTGACCAATGCATTCATCTAGTCAAAACAAATAGTTTCAAAAAAATCAGACTCAGACAGACATCCGTATCAAAATATATGACCATTTCAAGTTTTTTCTAAAAGTAGTCCATTAGGTAGTGGTTTGAACAAAAATTCCTTGATGACGGACATTGATGAACAGAGGTTGGGTGCTCATAGAAGAGGTAACCATATGCATGGATGAGCTAATGGCCATAGTAGAATTTGATTGGAATGACATGATGGGTTTTTTGGCTACAATATTTTGTTCCATTTTCTTAACTAAGGAGCGTGTAATAACGAGCATGAAACAAAACAAGAAAATGATAGCGATGCTAATTATGGTAAACAAATCAAGCACTCGATATTTTATTGTTTTGATTCATTAAGAAAGTGTGAAAAATAAAAAGGTAATGAATAACGAATGTACCTAGGAAATGGTAATCTAGGGTTGGTTTCAGATAATTATGGTTAGGGTTTCCTCAATATACCCAAAGGTATGTGAGGCCTGAGTTTATGTAGGATTTCTTACATGGCCAAAACACCACAATAGATTTCTTGTTGGGTGATGAAATCCCAATCAGTTCCACCTGGTAGGAAATGTTTAAATCTGTGAATTGATTTGTGAGTTTGGTTGTGTGTGATAGAATGTGAAATGCAACCAATTCGACCCCTACTTAGCTAGATGAACAAACAAGGATGTAAAAGGTTTGTTTTAAGCCAAATCCAAATGTTAAAGTTAGATGAGGACAAACACATAAGAAAGGGAAAATGTGATGTAAAAACTAGAAAATAAGACAAAAAGAAGAATACCTGGAAAACACTTTTCCTTTTTTATTTAATCTTTAAAGAAATCGAAGACTGATCCAAGAAAGTCAAGAATCCCAACACAAACAAGAAAAAGCCTCTACTACAATGTTAGTAAAAATAGGAAAATGGAAGAAAGTGCAAGAGACTCACTTAAAATGTTTGTCCCACCGGGTGTGCCAAAATGTTGATCGAAATTTCTTGTTCCTATTCATATTACTAAAATATGTACTAAAGAAATCCAAACAACTCCAAAATGTAAGGGTTTAGGGTACCTTGATGTATTATGGATGCAAAATAGATGGGTGCAAGGTGGATGACCTCACTTCAAATATAATGAACCTACAAAGCAAAGGTAACTAAGAGGAAAATGGATTATATGGTAGATGAGGGGTTTTCCAGATGAAGTCGGTTCTAAGAAGTGTTAACTTCCTTAGTGGATGTCAACCCTTGTATAGATAATATATGATATAAGCAATGATAATGGACAAGATAATATGTAAAATCTGAGGCACATAGAAAATAAAAATTATAGAAATGGATAAAAGGGTGTGAATCTGATCTAAGTAAACACAAAATAAATTGTACCTGTCTAGGTCAACGGTGACCCAGACTACAGAGGAACAGGTTAACAGTGACCTAAGCAGATGAATCTGGATATCAAACAAAGTGTGGATCTGAAGGATGTTGAATGCAAATATGATGATGAAAGAGACATGTAGATGCTAACAGAAACCTACAGATGAAGACCTAAAACATAGAAATAAAAAGGGTGCAAGAAATAGAGATTGGGATGGATTATACTAAAAACATGACTTGGGTCAATGATGACTGTGCTGGGTCGGCAGTGACTGGAGATAGACAGAACAATTTGGGGTACGGAAAATCAGGATGGAATATCTAAGAATGGGAAATAGTAACAAAACATAAGCAAAAACTGAGATGGATATAGAAACAGGAAGTATGATGACATAGGACTGGGTCGGCAGTGACCTGGGTTTTGTGACGGTGACCTAGACGATGTAAAACAAAGTTTTTTTTTATTAAGGGCAAATATTTTTGAAGGGACTATACCCTATATACAAAAGGGCTCAAAAGCCAGATAGTAAAGATGAGAGAAGCAGCCCAGAGAAGGGCAAAACAATCAACCAAGGAAGGCTCAACAGCCAAATATTACAAGATAGGAGAAAAAAGGATCTAAACGTACAAAGATCCAGAAAAAAAGAAGGCAAGATCAAAAAGAAACCAAAAGAGAACCAGCATGAAGAGCTCCACCGAAAAACAACTCCAGAACCACCCGATGATAGCCACATCGCAGCCAAAAAATAGCATCACAACATCCTGTTACTTGATGGCTCTGTCAATTTTGGTCTTGATAGCCTGCAATGACATGAAGAAGGAAATGGCAGTGGCCTAAGAGGAGTCTTGCAAATCTACTTGGGAAATTGCAATGTCCCTTTTCTCTTTAGGGCCCCATATGTCCTCATTAATCCCACTTAAACTGCAAACATTGTGGACATGTTGTTCAATGAAATTATAAATGCTTTTGAGGGCAGACAATATGCAGTCATGATGTAAAACAAAGTTGAAGGTGGATGATTTGAATGATAAACCTATAAGTAGAATGACTTAAATTGCATACTAAGGATGGAATTATGACAGTATCTGAACCTGCAAGAAATTATATTCAAAAAAATAATAACAATGATAGCATATGATAGCATGAAATAACACATAATTAAATTAAACCTCCCAAAGTATTGGAAAGTGATGAAAGATAAGCTTCAATGGATTCTAAGAGGGTTGACATAAATGCAACGATGCTCAGATTTGAAGATAAGTTCACATAGTGCAAGAAATCTTAGGTTGTGTCTTGTTTTGGAAGGGGGGTGAATCAGTCTTATAGGATCAACGGTGACCCAGCTGGGTCACCGCTGACTACGGGAAACCATTCCTTAGAATGGTGAATGATTGATTTATTTGAGATATGGGGATTTTATGGATTGGGATAAGTTATTTAAAGCATGTAGGTGTGTAAGGGTTTCGAAGGAAGTGTCATGAATAGGTAAGAGATAAATATGGGTTAGATAACATCTAGAAAAAGCATAGGGATGTGGATTTAAGTGGTTAGGGATAAAAGAATCCTAAAAATAAAGATAATTAAATATAATTAGCTAATGGAGATTAATTAAGGTAATTAATGAAGATTAATTAAGGTAATTAATGAAGATTAATTATGTATTAAAAGTTTTAGGCTAATAGATAGGATTTTAAATAAAAGAAATGAATTAAATTAAAATGGGTCTAGATAAGACCATGGTGAAAGATTCACACACGGGAAATCAAGGGTATCGATACCAAATTTTGGTATCTACAATTACACAACATAATCAGAACAAACAAGAGCCAAATAAGGTTTAAAATTAGAATTAGTCCAAAATCACAGCAAGAACAGAAGCACCTTATACAGATAGGAACAGTGGGTGCTAGTGTCTCACTTGGGAAGTTTTGTCGTAGGGGCATAAATACGCACAATATAAGATTAGCGAGTTTCTAGTAGTAGGTTTCTCCAAAATTTAGTAATAGATACTTAGAGGTTTCTATCAGATACAACAGAAAAAAAAAATTAGTAGTAAGTTACATACTTTGAGAAAGGGAACTAACTACTCTACTTTCTCGTGATCAAATAAGGAATGACACATAGGTCATATACAGGATGACGATATGCATAGAATGATATTTTATTCATGACCTATTTCTATTGGGTTTTTTTACCATTTTTAGTGGTAATTATCCATGGGAAAGTGTTAATGTTTGGAGGGAAAATCCTACAACTCTCCCAATACTCTTCCCTTGGTGATAGGATGCCTAAATAGTCAGCACTATTCCATCCATCTCCAAGGTAGCAAAAAAACTAGAACAAGTTTATCTCTTCTATCATGGCATACAGGTGTATTTTATCCTTGATTCACTTATTTTTCACTATGCATTCATATTTTCACATTTACCAATTTCAATTTCAATTTCAATTTCATTTATTATGAGCAAGTCCGACCTTACTCCAATAAATGGTAACACACAAATGAAACAAGAAGCAATCTCAAGAAAAAGATAATCAGGTAAAGGAAATATTCAAGGGACAAAGACATGAATGATTTTTACTACACACACTAGGTCACCCTTGGGATCCTTATCCCCTCTTATATTCCATGATATACATCCTACAATCTCCATTCAACACAATGTCATGTACAATCCTCATTCGGCACACTATCAGTTATAACTCCCTTAAACTCTCCACAAGGTATGTTCTTCCTACCTACTTTAATTTATCAAATATTCATTCACTAACATAAATTGGGGGTAAATGTAGACACCAAATAATACACTTGATACTTACATCACGCTTCTAAGTATGTCATGATTCTTAAGTAATAAAACTAGACATTAACAACACTTCTTTTACTTTTACATTGTTTTATCCTTTCCACACTCTTGCTACTTTCTTTTTTGGAATGACCTCTTTACTTTTGGAGATTGGAAAACATGTGACCCAACTCTATATTTTATTTTATATTCTCCTAGCATCTTGAATAGTACTATGCATTAGGGACAGGATCACCCAGGCACTACTATCCCCTTTGGGTGCTTCTTTCCTTTTCCCTCATTTTCTCAAATTTGAAATGTCACATTTATTTTTTATATTTTCTAAAACCTTTATTATCACTATGGGTCATATTTTTAGTTTTTAATGATGAAATTTAAACAATGGAATCATATATATACATGACTTACTCACTATTATTCGGGGAAATTTGGGATATTACTTCTTGTTCACTGTATAGTAATGGTTATTTTTGAATTCCATCTCACACATTCATCTTGGGGGGGAATTTCTTGTAGCTTGCTATCTTGGTGTGACTAGAACAATGGAAAATTATCTTTAAAGGATACGATTCAATCACACACACACACATAATAGAACTACATAGAGTTTGAATTATAGTGCATCAATTGGTGACAATCACATTAGGGTGACTCCCGAGGTCAGTCTGACTCAAGCATATGAATTATTTATTTCATCTAATGTTTTCATGAGACTTTCATAGGTAGTAAGGGTTTTTTTTTTAGGTTTGGATGTGATATTGAAACCCTATAATGAATCTAGAGATTAAAAAAAAAGTGAAAGGAAGAAGGAAATTTCAAACCCTAAAAAGATTAGAAGCATAGCATTTTCTAGGAAACTAGCACCTAGGTGGTCCTATCCTTATGTGGGTGGTTCTTTCCAAAGGAATTTCTTATTCTAATTTTCCAAATAAAGCTTACTCAATCTAGATCTATCATGTTCCACTTATTTTCCATCCCATAATTAGTCCATATCTTTGAATAGAAGATAAGGCATTCTTATATCACTATTCCTTACACTTTCTTATCTCTTGCATGATAGATCTTACTTGTTACAGTTGTATCTATTTGATCTCAATACTTTGATTAAGATTTAATTCTATTAGGTTACTCTATCACAAAATATTACCATAAAATAAATGAAATATTTATGGAAAATAAGATGTAACGTTAAACCCTTTTTAAATGAAATCTTCCCATAAGAATACCTTTAGCCTCAATTTTTTTTCAAAGGATAATATTCTCAAAATATTTTTCTCTCAACCCAAACTTTATGGGAAATTATTTCTTATTGAAATTCAAGACAATAAATAGAATAGAGTGTTACTTCTTTCTTCCCTACTTCCAATCTTTCCATAAAAAATCCATAAGGAGTGAGTCGAGGATTGATTATCAATAGTATGGAATTACAAAAAAATGTAGAAAAACAAACAAGAAAGGATGTTTTCACAAAAGTATTTATAATGAATTCTAATTCAATTCTCATAAAAAATCTATTTACAAAGTTAAATCTAATAACAAATATTTTATGGAAAAATCTGCAACTACTCCAATAAAACAAAAGGAAAACTAAATACACGCCAACCTAGTCACTACAGTCTTTTGGTAACTTGTCCCAAACTTGTTGGTGGTTTTTTTATGTATCCTCATATTTTTTCCCTTTTAAATGAAAATTTCAATGCAATCTAGGTACAAATACATGACAGAAGAAACAAGTACCAACGAAAATACCATAAAATTTGGTTGATCTAATGCAAGGATGTGGCTAGTATGCGGATGAAAAGATTATTTGGATAGTGTATTGGCTAACTATACCAAGATCTACCAGAAAATGGGTAACGTATCCTCTCTCAAATTTTGAAAATAATAAAGTTTTTAATATTGTAAAAGAGACTTATTTATAAGATGTTGGAAGTGAATAAATCAAATTGAAATTTTAGTTTAGAATGGATGAATCATAACTTATGGAAGAAATCAATGGGTTAGACTTAGTAAAGAGGACACAAGTGGTGAAGGATAAATCCACAAACATATTCTTAGTAAATTTTACCAAGTAATCATGGGGAAAATTAAATCACAACTGAAGTGTGCATTTATGAATACATATTTTAATTTGATTTAAATGGTGACAAAACCACCAGTATGGATTGACCAATAATTTAAATATGGTTGAGAAAAAAACTCAAATTAAAATGAAAAATATCATAAGCTAGATTTTATTCTAATATAGGGAGTACTAGAGATATTTCAAAGAGAAGTGGGGGGGGGATATAGACTATTTTTTTATTTGAATGGAGTTTTATCATCACTGTAGGACTATTTGATCTGAAAATGAAGCCAAAAATTTTAACTGGATTTGAACCCCTATAGGAACTTATTAATTAACTCCACAATAGTTATTAACTTTAAGGAAAATTGCAATGCAAAAAAATCAAACACACACACTACAAGAGAGTTGATAACGGAGTTTGGCCAAACAAATTCCTACATCTTCAGGTTCAAATGTTGAACCGATTCATTAAAATTCCAATTTTCAATTCTAATACAAACTTATAAATGAAGTGATGAATGCACAATAATGAACCAAAATGATACCAGTTGATTCAAATGAATACAAATTGTCCTCCTAAAGAACAAAATCCATTTGATTCCCAATGAATCCAAACTGGTCCTCCAAAGTATAAAATTTCCTCCACAAACACCGAGTAGAAACAACCTGACTTACAAAATCCATTACAGAAGAACAAATGCCCATTTGATTCGCAATGAATTCAATCCGGAACACAAGGTGATCACATACCCAGTTGATTCCCAATGAATCTAAACTAGACAATAAGATGATCAAATACCAGTTGATTCATAATAAATATTTACTCGAAAATAGAAGAACAATAATCTCCTCTGGATCCATCAAGTAACAATAACCCATCTTATAATGATCGGTGCAGAAGATTAGATCTCCAAAAAAATTCCTCCAAGGAGATGCATGCTCGACAATGGCTTCAAATGGAATCAAAGCACTCAAGGGACTTCCACAACACAAAACATCATCAAAAAATCTACAAACTAGGAAAAACATAGTTCCACAATGAGTGCCTCAAAATTCTGGATAACTTTCCCGTTTCCTCCGAGAGCCAAAATTTCTCCTAAGTGCCTCTAAAATGTAGATTTGCAAAAACTTCCTTAATAGGCCAAATCACAATAACTAACCTGTGTCATAGACCTATCTTAATATCCCAAAAAAGGGACAATAATAGTTCAATAGGAGCATCTCAAAATTATGGACAACTTTAGAGTTTACTTTGAGGCCCATAAATGTTTCTAAGTGCTTCAAAAACACAGATTTACAAAACTTCTCTAGTAGGCCTAAGGCCCAAGCACAAACCCGTGTCATAAACAAATACCAAAATGCCCTATTTATACACTAGCCCTTAAGAGTGTATGAAAATTGATCCATAACTTGGGTGTGGTATGTTTTGTAGGAGGATTTTGCATCAGGAATGGTGTGGCTGGTTTAAATCTCCCCAACCACTCCACCAATTTACATTTACCCCTTTGGGAATAATCCCACATTGACGGAGTTTAAAGGTGCTGGTGGGTTTAAATGTGGAGGTACCGCCAAGGTGTCGCCCAACTTGAATGTAGCTAAGGCCACATAACTCCTTATTTTTCCACCCACAACTATGCCATGTGTCCAAATTCAGCTATCCCATGTGTCCAAATATAATTATGCCACATGTCAACATGTAATTTGTCCACTTGGTACATCCTCCGCCTATTGACCACCAATTGACCAAACTTTGACCAGTCATAACTTTTTCATATGAACTCGAATTTGGTCCATTCAAAATGCATCAGAAAGGTCTTGATGAGATCTACGTAATGATACTAACTATAAAATATTTCAAAAATATCAATTTTTTCATGTGTCACTATCATAGTGGATGGTTGACTTTATAGTGTTTGAACATTGACCAAAATTTGACCACCGATAACTTGAGCATAAGATCTCAATTTTATGCATTACAGGTACTGACAGAAATCAAGCTGAATTATCTAACATATTTTCATGGTTGAGGTATATTTAGGGAACTCTAAACATCATATAATGTCCTATGGATCACACCTCCCTAGTTAGAAGCATATTTATCCACAAATATTTGTAAATCCCGAACCTGGTGTTATCGATAAGAGGTCTTTGTAGTTGAATCAAAAGTCTCACACTACCACTCCACAATTAGACAACTAATGGCTTGATCTTAGGACTTTTGGCATCAATTTCATGCCAATAACACCTCTTTTTTATCTTAATTTTGTTACACGGCCTACGCCTCTATGGAAAATAAAGTTTGGTTCCATTTTAAGAAGACACGTTCTTGTTAATCTCCACTTCACTACACAGACTATGTCTCTACATGATGCTAAGTTGGAGATAAGTGTCTGATGTTGAATTTCACCCCACTACATGGCCTCTACCTCTACACGGTGCTAGGTATTCAATTATTGATGATCAGATACCACTCTGTTGTAAGGCCTCAAACAACCTCTACAAAGAGTGAAGATCTGACCCAATGTCAGATGTCAAAAATGATTAGCTACCACTCTATTGCACTGCCAAAATCAGCCTCTCACAAATTGAAGATCTAAGATAATATTCACAATATTAATAATGATGAATTTCACCACGTTGCATGGTCTCTACCTCTACATGGTGTGAAGTCTCAAGTTGATGATGATAATTAGGTACTACTTTGTTGTACAGCCTCAATCAACCTCTACGTAGAGCGAACATCCTCTTGGAAACTAGGACACTGATATGGGGGTGAATCAGTGTGTAATCAAAATTTTACATACATTTCCATTTTGTTAATCTTGTTATGATGAACACAAGAAATCATACACAAGAAAATAATAGGAGAGAACAAATAGAGACACAAAATTTAATGTGGGAAACCCAACTAGGAAAAATGCCACTGAAACCAAGAAATTTTATTAGGGCCAATTTGTCATATGTTTATTATATTGATTTCATGGCTTAGATTCAACTCAACCTAGAGATGTAACTCCAAAATATGACCAAGCTGTCACTCAGTCTTTGACAAGCTTCAACCTATCTAGAAGCTTCAACTCCCAAGTTTAGTTCAGCTACAACTAACCTTTAGTGAGCTTCAACTCCCCAACTACTAAGCTACCACTTAGACTAGCTCAATAAATTTGGTCACACTTAGTTTATTGTCTTCCACAACTAATAATGACCTCTAAATTGGCTCTCTTTACTTCTTATTTTTTCCCCCAATTCATCGTTCTTATGGTTACTTACTCAACACCATATCTGTGTCATACAAAATTTCTTTCATGCACAAGTTCCAGTCATACTCCACTTCTTCAATTTTCTGCATTTTCCCTTATGTATGTTCACTCTTCTAAATAACTTGCTTACATCATCTATTGATCTGTCAAAAACTCATACTTCATTGTTCTTTTCTGCTTCTTAAATTTTATCTGGAAAGGCTCTTCAAGATTTTAATAATCTATATTCCCCTAGTATTCACCCATTCACTATTATGTCAAGATTTTTCTCTCAACATACATGTTGATTCATTTCTCCTACTAATATCTAGGATTCAACTTTGATCTCAACTTTACTCCTCTCTCTCATGATATTGATATGCTGTTTTCCTTATAGTGGAATGTGTTTATATCTTCATAAGCATCTACCTCATTTCAAACCATTCTTGCATAGTCAAATTTACCCTGAAAAGTATTCACATTCAAAACAATAGTATGTATTCATTCACTATCATGTACTCATACCTTTCTCATTCCTTCAATATTATGTATATATAACATTTCATGTCACATCGTTTAGTCAAGTCTTCAAGACAATTTTCTCTACTTACACCGGCTCTTTGTTACATACTAAAAATTTGTTCATATCCACATAATGTTGCACTTCCACATGAATATCTATATTCCACTAATATATTTAGATCCTTCACATTCTTTTATACACCTCTGAAATTCTATACCTTCCACTGGCATATCACAGACACTTTTTTTCTTATATATTTTAGAATTTTCTTCATACATCCAATATCTTCACTATTTTTCAAACTTTTTTGTGCTATATTATAAACCAAAGAACCAAAGTAGATGACATTTCACCTTCACTGTATCACACACCTAGACAACTTACACTCTTTTCTTTGAATTTTCAACACACATCACACTTAAATTTTCAACTTACACCCATTAACTTTCATGCCTTAGAGTAATTTACACTATTTAAACCATATAAAACTCTTCATTTTCAAACTCTTGGCATTTATGGTTTGAGCTATGACCCTTGAGCTTCTCCTAGAATTCATTCAAGCATGTAATTGATAAATACCCTTGAGATTCTCCTAAAATTCATTCAACTCAAACTAGATAGGCTCATATCTCTTCAACTTCATAGGAATCCAAATCAATCACTTATAGCAATAATAAAAGGTTTTGAGCTACACACATATCCTAAGATAATCATTGTTAGGCACTAAGAACATTATATGATCCTTATTGCATCCCCGTTGATCTCAAATTGATCAGGTTTTAATGTTTCAAGACTCTCTTACATACATTTATAGTCATTCAACTGACTGTGATAGTTGAGACAGATTCATTTACTTCTAATTTCCCTACAGTCACATATTTTCCCCCATTTCAAATCCAAATGAGATCACAAAAAGGTGAATTATTCCATCTCTTACTGTTTATAATCTTTTCATGTAAACACCAATCTTCAATAATGAAGAAAACACCATTCAAGATGTTTGCCTACCCTATACAGAGATTAAGATCTTGTCTTTGAGAAACTATCAAGGAATTATTCTTCAAGACTCGATAAAAATGTTTGATTATTTTTGGAACAAGACCATGACCACCATACAAAGTCATCTTCAAAAAATTAGAAATTTTCATTGGCTATGTTTTTTGTTTCGAATATTTTTCTCCTACAAGCCCTAGGAAGAGTATTTTACCCACTATACCAGCCCAAGGCCCTTAGAAAATTATTTTCTTGGCCATTTCTTAATAAATTTCAAAACTTTCACCTCATGTTGAATTGTGAGAGTTCCCTTCATTTTTTCAATGCAATCAAAGAGATTGAAACATTTCAATTCATCCCCAGACAAAAGAAAAAAAAATAGTTCTCAGTATGACAGTCATGGTGACATTTCTTCACTTTGTGGTACAAAGGTTTGATCGAAGGTATTGTATATTTTATATGGGATTAATGGGATATCATACACCCTGTGGAAATTCCAAACAACAAAATAACTTCATACCAAGGTCTCCAAAACACTTATCAACTATGAATAAAGAGTATTGTTTGCACCATTGAAAACAGCAAGCTTAATGCCCTTTAATGAGACCTCTAACCTACTTTATGCTTCTTGGTGGTAGAATTTAAGTCTTGATTACCACCATTCCATTCAAGATACTCTGAGATTAACAATCAATCCTTTTTAAAATAGTCTTAGCCACTAAGGCTTAAAACATGAGAAGGGCTCCTAGAAGGCTGAGTTTGAGATAAAAAGCAACATGCCATCATTTTTCCACATAAAGACCATTATTCCATATAAAAAGTACTTGATAGGAATACAACTTAAATTCCATTCTCAAAAATTCGGTGCATCCATAACTTTTATAGTTATACTATCTCAGACCATACCTACAGACACACCACTTTTATGCCCTGAGAAGACCTTACACTTAACCAGGCATACATGGAAATCATTGATGACTCAAACACTTAGAGATACCATTATTAAACCATGAAAATATTTAACTAATATCATCCAAGTGATTTGAGGACAAACAAACAACTTTTTCCATTGCTGACTCGGGAAAGTTCTTGGGAGAGAGAAAAACATAGCTAGAAAAATGTTCATAACTTCTATGATACTTATACATTTTTCCTCAAACCTTTTACAATACATAAGGCTTGGAGTTTTATCCAAAAAATATTATATCATTTATATGAATAAGCCTTCATATTCTTGTTTGGGTGTTAAAACGATAGGAAGCTCATTTTGTATTTCTCAATAAACCAATTTTAGAAAAACTTGTATACTTCCACATACCTCTTCAAAAATTAATGAAATTTGGCATGAAGAACTAAAAGAAACCCCTCTACACATTCAATGTGTTTCTTATCCATAAATTTTCCTATACATATCAAACCTATCTCATTTTCATAACCTACATTGTCAATCCTCAAGGCCAACTTTGGTGAAATTTTGAAATTTTCCTTCATGAGCTAAAGTAAACCTTTTCGGATGCTCATACATGCCCTAGGAAATGTTACTAGGCTTCTCCCATACTTACTTTGTCTTGATATGAATTTAAATTAGATATTACACCTCATTAGCCTCTAGAACTAGGCCTAAATGAGCCAGTTACAAATATGACTCCTACCATTTGACATGATACTCACTCCAAAAGATCTTGCTCATGTTAAACTCATCATGAATGATCTGTAGATAACCTGTTCTAAGTTTTCCAGCCATGTCCATACCTCCAGTGGAATCCTACCTCACTAACCAATCCTAAAGAACACTGAAACCATCCTGAACTCTATTTATGAGCTTCAATACTCATTAGAATGCACTATTCATCATCCTTCATGTCCCTTACAAAGCCTAACTTCACCATTCACTCCTTTTCCATCAATACCAATTGACATCAATGACAACACCATTGACCAGGGTTCAACAAATCCAAACTGATGTCAAATGTCAACGATAATCAACTACCACTTTGTTGCACGGCTACAAGCCTCTACACAGAGTGACGATCCAAGCCGACATCAACGAGATCTTGTAAGGGTGTCTGTATAATAAGAAAAAATTTATACCTTACAACATTATGAGTTAGTTCATAATTTTTCCGTTTCTGACAGGGTCTTACATTTGTGTATCACAAGTACATACAATGCCCATAATGGGTTTTAAAATGCACCTAACATATAAATGCCAAAATATGTATTCTCAAAACAACAGTCATTATACAAACAAGGATGAAACCAAACATGCCAAATTTCATCAACCTGTACAAACTGTTGTCAAATATCCAAAGCTTATAAATATGAGTTCGTACCCAAACTGTAACATGAAATAAAAAGCTAAATAAGGAGATATAAATTCAGTATTTTCAAATTTTAAATGAAAGAAAATCTACTAAGTATGATAAACATGTCCCTCATTATTTTGGACTCCAAAAATAATATTTCCCATAGTGTACTTATACAGTCTAATTAAAACTGAACCAACTGCACACTCTAAAGCAAACAAACTATTAGCTCAACCTACCCTAATACCAACCTATTTGGAGATTAGCAGGTTTGTAGGCATGATCACTAGCTCTGAAGCAACATGATCCAAAAACATAGCAGAAAACACTTCTACTAAAACAATGTTTACCCGGATACTGAAACTTTATCAATTCCCCATAATTTTTATCAATTGAACTGACCAAAAATCAAAAATGAAATCTAATCTTATATGTTTTTAAAAATTGAGTTTAAAAAGAATATAAACATCCATATCAGTTAACCCACTGAAATATTCAAAGATTCCATTATTACCTGATTTTATGAAAGTATTATTACCGATTTTGTAATATGCAAATTCTAATTATAATGACTAATTAATTTGCTAAAATAATCTCAAAAAATCAAAATCATATCAGCAATAAATGACACAAATTTTTCAACGGAGTTCACCCAATTGGGCTACGTCTTCAGATTCATAAAAATGTGAATCAATCTATCATAAAATCATTTGAAGTACAATTTACCCTTCCAAAATGATTAATAGATCCCAATGACCTACAAAAGAGTTGATCCAAATCTGTAGGCTCTACAATCTCTCATAAATCCATCCCCAAATCTATCTGTGGCTCTACAATTCTTTCCACAAGCATTCTCCATGCAAATAATCCATAAAAACCCTAAAACAAACAAATAAAGACTCTTCAAGGAAAAATAAAAAGACCCGAATGATTGTCTCTGAATTTAGAGAAACTCTCCATTTTTTCTCAAAGTCTTGTTTGGCCTCCAAAGGCTTCAAAAATGATTATTTCTGAAATTATGTCTAAACTTCCCTTGTCACAGACCTACAAAAATTCCTTTATATAGAGGTGAGCTCATTACATACCTCGTCGAGCTCATTTGGTGTAACGACGAGCCATAGTTTTATTAGGTGGTGGGTCAAGAGTTTGAATCTCCTTGCCCACCGCCCACCGGTTATTATTCAATATGTGGGTAAATCCCACATACATTGGGATAGGCTTCAAGTGGTGATTTAAATATGCTCCATTGTCCTATTTAATTGTGGTTGTTACCAAGTACATAACCATTTTACCACATAGTGGCGGTGGCAGTTTGTTTGAGCCATGTGAGTTATGTGGCGAGCTAGGAAATGTATGAATGCCACACATATGGCCAAGTTGAGTTTGAACACCACGTTGGGTGGTGGTTAGCATTACATTATTGAGAGCCCACGTAATTTTTTTCTACTCACCGAGTAGGATGTAACTCACCCTACAGTATATGAAGCTCATCGAGTTGTTAAACGACCCGACTGAGTTAGCTCGGTTCTCCATGCAACATTACAATGTAATGTAATATTGAATCCCACATTGTTCATGCAATGATAACACAAGACATATATAATGAAAATTGTTGCAATGTCATGGTGAAGAATGGTGATAAAAACACCCCTCCATCAAAAGAGTGTGTTGATCTTAGCTAAGGGTCCCCAGCCAGTAAATAGTGGGGCCCACCTATCTAATCATGAGTTTCAAAGACCGACATCACAAACAAATTTTTTCCACTTTTTCCCATACTTCATTTTTGCCATGTTGACCTTATCGAGTCTGAACCTTGACCATACTTTGACCAGTGATATCTTGATCATGCAATCTCCATTTCCAGCACTCTTGGTATCGTCAAAAAGATCTCAGAATGCTCTATGGTAATGTCATGGTTTAGGGAGATTTAGGGAACAACTAAAGTCCCAAATTGTCTTATGTATAACACTTCCCCACTAAGAAGGATTTTTGTCCACAAAAAAATGTTTTCACCCACCAAAAATTGTCAATCCCCTTCATGCATCTCACAAACACATAAAGGACACCTTAGGAATAACAATATGGATTAATCAAATCAAATGTTGAGTAGCTAGTCACAAAAAAAATGATCAATCAAAATAGACAATCATAAGCCACAAAAAGGAAATTGTCCACTGATATTTTGTGACTCTATCAACTTCTATAAATATCTTAGATGAGTATAAAAAGAAAAATTGATGCCCAAGTAATAGGTGAATTCCTCACTGAATCTTGTACACTTTCATCCCACTATGATGTCATTATAAACAATTGATCAGATAAAAACACCCATTCAACAACATAAATTAAGTGTCAAAATGATACTCTATGATACGACCAATCACTGAAAAATATAATTACACCAAAAATAGATCAGTATAACAGACATATAAACTTCCCACAATAGGCTAGTGTCCACTGTCTGATTGGCTGGTTGACCATGTCGAGTCTAAACCCTTACCATAATTTGACCAATGATATCTCAGGCATACGATCTATGTTTCCATTATTCTTAGTATTTTCAAAAAGATATCAGAATTCTCTATGATATTGCATGGTTTAGGGAGATTTAGGGAACATCCAAAGTCCCAAATTATCCTCTGGATCACACCATGCAGAAAATAGTGGGGCCCACATGTTTGATCAAGAGTGTTGAAGACCGACATCACAAACCAAATTTTGGCACTTTTTCCCCATACTTCATTTTTACCACGTGTTAATGTCTGATTGGCTAGTTGACCCTATCAAGTTTGAACCTTGACCATACTTTCACCAGTAATATCTTAAGTATAGGATCTTCGTTTCCAGTGTTCTTGGTACTATCAGAAATATATCGGAATTTTAACCATACTATCATGGTTTAGGGAGATTTAGGGAACATCCAAAGTCCCAAATTTTCCTCCAGATCACTATATTCCACATATTGCATAGTCTAAATTTTGGTTGTGTACATATTTCCCCCTTGGAGTAGCGTTTATGCCATTAATAGGAATGAGTATGGTGTATACCAAATTGGTATAGTTTGAAAAGTTATATAACCCATTTTCATGGTGAAGTGATATGATTTGAGATACTCCATCACCTGTGGTAAAAAAATAGGAATCAAGTGCAACAATATAGTAAAATTAAAAATAATTAGAAAAAGAAAAGAAAAAATTACTTACCCTCTGAGTGAAGGAGAAAATGTTATAAGATCCACCTTTCTAACCCTACAAAACTTGCATAAGTGTTAACAAAATATATTATCTGTGTTAAAAATTCTATAAATATTTGAATATATTTCTAATTTCAAAAATAATTTTTTTATTTGTGATTTTTCTATTTTAGATCTATGAGTTTTAGGTGACCATTTAATACATAGACATAGATGATTTGGGGAGTTCTCAATGAGGAAGTAACTGACCCAATGTTAATCGGTGCACTTAAGGGAAATATGATTTATAATACTTTTTGACCCATGCCTTAGGTTTTTTTATTTTTGTATAAAAAATATCCTAAGGGGATGGAATAGCACAAAACTATAGTTAAAACATTTTTATAGGGATATGGATTAGGAATCTAGGTTTTATTTTTTGAATATTTTTATTTTATTTAATTTTTTGAGTTTATATGGTTATGGTGTCGCAGCTTCCATCAAGGGAAAAACAACTACAATGATTTCTCAAATTGGTGGTTACATAATTTCCACTTGAAAGGTATTGAGCCTTGATATTATTTTTGTTTATTTTTTAGAATATATGATGCAAAATCTGACACATGTTTGTTATTTTGATGATATAGAGGGATTATGTGAGGTGAAGTAGAGATAGAGATAAAGAGTATCTAGCTTAGGTTATTCATATGTTTACCCAAGTAGATATTGATCATTTGTAGATGGTACATATATGTAGGTTGACACAGAGTAAGCGAGTTCCTCTAACTAGATTATTTTTGTGTTATTTCTTAACCTATTGGAATAAAAATCACAACACTTCAATTTTCTTAATGTTTTCAAAGAGTGGAATATCACAATATATAATGTATATAGGATTTTTGGATTACCTATCACTAGGAGGAAGCTTTCCATTAAGGAGGATAACTCACTTGATGAAGTTCATAGGTGGGAAACTTATATTGGGGATGTAGGGGCACTCGATGTGGGTTTTGTTATCACCAAATCACAGCACCCTATGGTTTGCACAAGTGTGTGTGCTTGAGCTCACAGTGTGATTGGATAACATGGGTACTATCTCCAAGTTGTGGGACTTGCTACTTAAGATAGACCTCCAGAGAAAGCTGGTTCTTGCTCCTAAACTGCCTACCACAATCTACTCTAATGAAGGAAAAACTACTTAATACTAATCTAACTTACCAAGGGTACAGGGAGAGAAAGTGCATGAAAAAAATCCTACACTAAAGCAGTGATACACCAGAAAAGGAGAGTGTGAGAATAGTCTTCCAATGTGTGGAAAGTAGAAGCAAAATGTATACTAGAAGGGGTGATAACAATTCTCCACAATCTAGCAACTGCATTCAAAAAAATATTTCATGCACACACAATGATAATGAATCCTTACAATAATGTAAGATAGACACAATATATTTGTAAAGAGATTAAAGGGGCAAGAGGAATGCAAAAAAACATAGCAGGGGAAGATACATCCACAAACTCATATTTATTGCTTCATGATATGCACAGTTCAATCTATTACAAAATAAGGGCCTGGATCACCATGCAAGGAGTCCACTATAAATACATGTAGCATATTGGTTTCACAAAAAAAAAATTGACAAAGTTTTTCCACCCAAAACTACCTCCTTTTACAATGAGCCCAACACCAATTTATAGATTTCTAAGAGGAGAGAGAGAGAGAGAGAGAAGAAAAATGAAAATCCTGAAATCTATCCTTTAACCACTTAAAAGATGTAGTAAATGAAGTGAAATGATGTTTTTTGCTTGAAAAAGGATCCACATATTGTCCCATGACTTGCAGCAATGAGAAATGTCAGCCCATGCTTCATCTAATGCATCCCAACTACCAAATAAAACATTGTTCTGAACCTGGCCACGTTTTCTACAAGATCATCATTGATTTCTCATCAAATTCTAAATTTCTTGATTTCTATGCGTCCTTCTTGGAAACACGATTCCAACAGTACTATTTTTGTGCATTTTTTTAGAGAAATGCAAAATTTATGTCCTTCTAAGTGCGGGTAGCTATTTTGGGTTTGCCAAGCATTTCTGTCATTTAATGGGAATGAGCATCTAATTGACTGAGGCTGAAGAGTTTTCCTTTATTTTCATAAATCTAACCTCATCAAAATTAAGAAATCCAGTCTCTATGGATTAGAGGACATCGTGCTCGTTCCAGAAAGTCAATTTTTTGAAAATTGGAGCTCAGGGTCAAAATTTATGGCCGTTTGAAGTTTGGGGTCTAATTTGCATTTTTTTCCCTTGTATATAGCTATATCAAGTATTTTGGATCCTTATGTCCTGGCTGTCCTAGACAAAATCCTCCGATCCACCTGTAAGCCTCCTTCTATGGAAAAATTGAGTTTTGATGTCCCATGCATCCCGCCGTTGACCGGGGTGTGAGGGCCATTGACCTTTGTTCCATCTGCAATGCTTGGATCCTTTGTATTGTGGTAAATGTAGATTTTCATGTCCCGCACATACCTATGTCTTGGCTGTCCTAGCCAAATTTCTCTGCTCCACCTGCAATGAATTGACTTGTGGTGATTTTAGGTTTTCGGGTCCCGCGCATCCCAACTATCCTGTGGACCGCCTGGGACAAAATTTTCTGCATTTTTTTATTCCTTTGTTGTGTGGTGATTTCGGATTTGTGCATCCGAACTGTCCCGCGTGAACTTGTGCATCCTAGGACAAAAACTTCCACTTTATACTAAATGAGGCCATTTTTTCAAATTTCTTCAATTTTGTCTAACTTCTTGGATTTTTTCTTGGATAGGGAAGTTAGAGAAGAGCCAGAGGGACCCCCAAAACCTGATTTTTGTCCTTTCACTATTCTACTTGCTCAAGCCTGAAGAAATTATGCAAGTTATCTGAATTTACCTTGAGGGGTGAGTTCGGGATAACAGGTTCCAAACTAGTAGTTAAACTAGTGAGGATGAAGTAGGCCGCTATACCCATGCTATATAAAGTTTTCATTAATGTTTTAGCCTCCCATTTGATGGGAGAAAAGGGAAAGGAAAAATTCTTATATTGTTGGGCCCCCAATTTTCAAATCATAGATGACCATGGTAGGGTTATTTCTTAGTGTCATGACATTTTGACCACTACATATCCTGACTTGTATCAAATTGTTAGATACGGGTAATTTTTTTTAAGCCACCCCACTCTAGTTAGTCATGGGTGTATGAGAGAGTTATCCCCTATTAGAGGGGTATTGAGATTTTAAATCTACCTACCATCAGGGTAGCGAGATGGGTTGAAATTTCTCTTGTCAGGGTGATACCCCACGTAGCTAGCATATTGACCATAAATGACATGATTTCATAGAATTATGATGACATGTTGAAATTATAGATAGGAAATGGGATGTCATTAGTTTCTTCTTTGGAGATATAGTTGATTTACAAGAAGGGTATAATGAGAGATACATATGGTATCATGGGTGCCTTAGTAGTTTGGTAAATCACATGTTAAACATATTTTAGGTGTATTGGTTGTGCTTAGAGGGTATAGAGAAACTAGAGATAATAGGCTCCAGAGGTTACAATGAAGACCCTATTAAGGCAAAATCACAGCACCCCCAAATGAGTTATGGATCTACTTTTCTAAGGTAGGGTCATTTGGTGTGATTTGCATAACATTGCATCGTTCCCCAAGTCGTGCGACTTGTAAATGTGAATGATCCTCCAGAGAAGGCCGGTTCCTCTTCCTAATCCTAGTGCTAAACTACTTCTAAGGAAGGAAATGTGACTATCTACTCCTAATCTAATAATTCCAAGGAGATAGGGAGAGAGAAAGTGCATAAAGAGGGAAATCCTACACTAACTAGGTGATAGCACCAAGAAAATGGGAGTGTTGGTCACAATATTAGCTACCTAAAGTGGAGAGAGGTGAGTAGAGGAGAGGGTGGACAAGATGCACCATAGACTAGAGATAAATTTCACACAGAACACTTCAAAACCCATTAAACACAGCTCCCATGACCTGTAACAAACATCAGAATATGAAAAGTATACCCTGCAACGATGAGAGGCGAGGAGAGAAAATAAAATAAGCAAAGGATGGATAGATGCATCACAGAACAGAATTTATTACTCCAAAATTTCACACAATACATCGTTAGTGGGCAAGAGGCAAGAGAATGCCATTACAAATCTGTGAAAAGAGGTTCAGACTCCCTTTTCGACCCTAGGGAAGAAAAGAGAGAGGGGGCAGGGAAGAAGAATGAACAACAACCTTTTACAATGAATCTTGCCCCTGTATTTATAGATTTGATCAGAGAGAAGAAAGAGAGAGAGAAGCAAGAAAAGTAGGTTGAAGCTCAACCACTGCTATTAATGCTTCTTATAAAATCTGCCCCAAATCCATCTTTACTACATCGATCCTTGGTTTGGCACCTTGAAGGAAGAGTAAAAGGTGGAAACAGATTTAATCCAATCTAGTTGTTGAGATAGATGGATTCTACATTTAAGGTCCAAAGACGTTTCCTCCATCTTTCTTCACCTAACCTCCTCAAAACTAAAGTTTCAGACCTCTAGGGCATAGGTGAGGCCGAGATCTTTCTAATGGTGTCAGATTTGCAATATTTTGAGCCTTGAGTTGAAAGATATGCCCCTTCAAAGTTTTTATTGGATCCATATGAATGGATGAGGAAAACAGTTTGAAAATGGGTCCCCCTTTTGAGATAGGACACGTGGTAGCAAGATTAGAGCAAAAAACAGGTTTAAAGGTTCAAAATTTATCTTTTCCCCTTTTTCCATGAGAATCACAAAATCTAGAAAACTCCTGCGGCCCTACTACTTCGCTTGGACACATGGCACCCTTTTGTTTGTTAGGGAGGTACACTACAATCTTTTCCTTTGTGCCATTTTGTCAAAAGGAAAATTTTCACCTTTTCCTCCGCCTCCCCACTTTGGCTTTGACTCGGGTTCAAAATTTGACTTTTTACTTTACCTCGTTCTAGAATACGAGCTCATAGGTCTGAAATGTTTTCCCTTCATATTTTATTTATGTGTAAGGCTTGTTCTAACCAAACTTTCTAGGGGGAAATTTGGGATAACAATTTGGTGACTCACTTGGACATCTTCCTGCTAGATGAAGAGACCAGTGGCCTTGAAGCATCCATTGGACATGGATTCTTCCTAATAAATATGAAAATGATTTGAAATTTTGAAGATCTGACCTCTGAGCCTCTTGGAAACCCACTGAAACTTGAATTTGGACTTCACCAAAAGCCAACTGAATGCACTGTGCAAGAGAAATAACACCAAAAACTATGTACAAACTAAAAATCATACATGCTCCAAATGGAACATGCAAAGTGTGCAAAAGCACTTCTTCTACTAAAAACAAACCTACCTACACTACTCTAACTAAGAGTAAAGGGAGCTCAAACAAAGCGTGTAACTGGCAGGGAGAAATAGTTTCCCTTCCTCAAAAATGGCAGCCATATAACTGATTTGGCACTGAACATGGCTGGTTGGATGAGTGAAAAAATAAAAATAAATCCGGTCCTCCACCCAAAGTATCAAGGTATCAACATTAATGGAAAATACCTCCTTAAGATGACTTGCATCAAACTTCTGGAGGTGTTAATGGTGACCCTTGGTACTTTGATGCTCATCCTCGTGCCCTGAAGTAGGCATGACTGGTTTTGGTTTCTCCTTTGGCTCCAATGAAGCCAAGTACTTGATTGGGCATGGTCTGATCCTTTAGATGTGCCCCGTTTCTCTAAAATTTAACTCCAAAAATGGAGTCTTCTTGTGGACCTTGGATGGATGGTGTGAGAGCGATGACGGCATCTTCCTACTTTTTCTCTTCCTTCTCCTGTGAAGAACATGGGAGAGTCATGTCTTCCAACCTTGGTTCCAGAGGGCTGTTATGAGATGTAGGTTGTTGTCCTTGGATGTTCTCTTTCATGGTAGAAGACTCATGTGCTTGGGATGTGAGAGATGGAGGAAAAAATGATGTGATATCCATGGGTTCCCCTCCATCAAGGTAATCCCTCTAAGTCAAACAGGGAATCTGCCTCCTTGTTGTCCTGTTGTAGGTGCTCAACCTCCTTCACAGTGTCTTCCTGATCTACAATTGACTCACCATGGTTCCCTTCATCCTCAAACATGAAGTTTGAAAGCTCAAACTATTCCTCAACATCAGAGCTTGAAAGGGATGAAGTGGGAGGAAGAACTGAAGGTTCTTTTGTGGCCTGCTCCGCACTTGGAGCCTATAAAACTGTATGGTCCTCCTCCATAGCCAGAATGTACTCCTCTTCTTTTGGATTAGGAGTAGCTCCTTCTTCCCCTACTTGTGTTATAGTTGGAGCTTCCATAACTTGCAGCTTGACCTCAGCCTCCTCCATAGGCTTAACCAACAAGGGAACCTTTGAAAACTCAAATTTAGCATCCCAACTCTTTATATTTTTCTATCATTTCTTCTCTGTTGGCTCCCTCTGTTTGATGTTCTCCTTGGCTAGTTTTTTTTTATTGTTTTCTTTCCAACATGGGTTTGGGAAAGTAGGAGGAAGGATGGGTTGACTTACAATAGAATTTTCAATTGTTTTGTGGTGTAAGGGGAAGGTGTTTTCTTTTGGCTCTTGTAGAGGGGATTTTGGTTTGGAAAGGAAAAGGGAAGAGAGACTGAGGTGGGATAGAAGACTAGCAGATGGAGAAATGAAATTAACATTTGGGGCAGCAAGTGAGGGACTTGACTCTTGCCTCTGCTAAAATGATAAAGATTGAGGAAAAGACAATGAAAGATAAGGGAGCTGGCGATTGACTTACCCACTAACAAGGTTATCCCGCACTTTTCTCATAAGCCCCAATCTCCTCAATCCACTGTGCAAGTTGGGGAAAAATTCCAATCATGAAGTCCAGCTTCTCCTCGAGGGTTGTAGCATCTTGGAAAAGGGCCTTCCCATGGACAAGGTTCCTTGCAACAAATTCTGAAATCCCTCATTTGAGTTGTTTCCTTAAATTGAACCATGCCAGCCTCCATTTTTTGAATCTTCTCCAGTAGACCAGCATCCACATAAACTATCACCATTATATGCATCCCCTTGTTCTTGATAAGCTGTATGGCTAATCTGATTTTGAATTTTCTCATATGGGTAAGCATAGTGGTCATGGATATGATTATAATGTTGATCTGGAGGAGTTGGTAAATACATTAGAGGTGGACTGTATTGTTGTAAGTGTGAGTTCCATGAAGGTAATGAAGTCATCATTGCACAACTTCATGGAATGGGAGAAAATGAAAGAGATGGAAGAAGAAAAATGGATGAAATGAGTGGAAATGGATGGAAAAGGACTGCAACTCAGAGAATGGGTTTTTGACTAGATGGAGTCGTCATATGTGCTTGAAAGTGCCTCCAAAGGCTGAAACCTTCACCAAGAGCACATCGAACCTGATGAAGTGAAGTGGTAAGGTGCTTTAGACCTATCCCACCTAGCGTGCCAAAACTATTAACGCAAAATCAGAGTACCCCCAAATGAGTTATAGATCTGCTTTTCTAAGGTAGGGTCATTTGGTGTGATTTACATAACATTGGATCATTCCCCAAGCTATGGGACTTGCAAATGGAAATGATCCTCCAGAGAAGGTTGGTTCCTCTTCCTAATCCTAGTGCTAAACTACTTCTAAGGAAGGAAATGTGACTATCTACTAATAATCTAAAAATTCCAAGGGACCAAGGAGAGAGAGAGAGAGAGAGAGAGAGAGAGAGAGAGAGAGAGAGAGCATGAAAATAAAGAAATCCTACACTACATAGGTGATAACACTGAGAAAAGGGAACTGCTGATCAAAAACCCAACTACCTGAAATGGAGAGAGGTGAGCAGTTGAGAGGATAGACAGATGCATCACATACCAAGGATAAAGTTTCACACAGAACACCATTTCAAACCCCTTAAACACATCTCCCAATACCTGCAATGGACATCAGAGATATGCACAGTATACCCTGTAATGGTGAGAGGTGAGAAGAGACAACAAAATGAGCAAAGGATGGACAAAACACATCACAAAATAGATTTTATTGCTCTAGGAGTTCACACAATACACCATTAATGGGCAAGAGGCAAGAAAATTCCATTACAAAGCCAAGGGAGGAGGCTTAAACTCCACATTCGAACCCTGGAGAAAAAAGAGAAGGGGGCAGGGAAGAAGAATGAATAATAACCTTTTACAATGAATCTTGCCCCTATATTTATAGATTTGATCAGAGAGAAGAAAGAGAGAGAGAGAAGCAGGAAAATCAAGTTGAATCTTAACCACTATTGTTAATGCTTATGATAAAATCTGCCCTAAATCCATCTTTACTGCATCGATCCTTGGTTTGTCACCTTGAAGGAAGAGGAAATGGCAGAAACAGATCGAATCCGATCTGGTTGTTGAGATAGATGGATCCTACATTGAAGGCCCAAAGATGTTTCCTCCATCTTTCTTCAACTAACCTCCTCAAAATTAAAGTTTCAAACCTCCATGGTGTAGGTGAGGCTGAGATCTTTCCAATGGTATCAAATTTGCAATATTTTTAGCCCTGAGTCAAAACATATGCCCCTTTGAAGTTTGTATCGGATCCGTACGAATGGACGGGGAAAACAGTTTTAAAATGGGTCCCCCTTTTGAGATGGGACACGTGGTAGCTAGATTAGAGAAAAAAAATGGGTTTACGGGTTCAGAATTTATCTTTTCCCCTTTTTTCCACGAGAATCACAAAAATCCAAAAAACTCTCGTAGCCTCACTGCTCTGCTTGGACACGTGGCACCCTTTTGTTGGCTGGGGAGGTGCGCTACAATATTTTCCTTTGTGCCATTTTGTCAAAATAAAATTTTCACCTTTTCCTCCACCTCCCCACTTTGGCTTTGACTCAAGTTCAAACTTTTAATTTTTCCTTTACCTCATTCTGGAATGTGAGCTCGTAGGTCCGAAACGTTTTCCCTTCATATTTTCTTTATGTGTAAGGCTTGTTTTGGATGCTCGGTTCTAGGGCCTCTAATTATTTGAGTTTTTTTGTCTATTATTTTGTTTTTTATTTTTTGGTTCGTGACAGAGTGTTTAGAATACACTTTCCCTTCAGTTTGATGGTGATGTATTTAAAGCTTGATAAATGTATGTGTATGTGTATGTGTATGTGTATGTGTATGTGTATGTGTATGTGTATGTGTATGTGTATGTGTATGTGTATGTGTATGTGTATGTGTATGTGTATGTGTATGTGTATGTGTATGTGTATGTGTATGTGTATGTGTATGTGTATGATTTGACATTTCCTAGTGTGCAATGACTTTAAAATGTTTTCTTTTCTTTTTATGCACTTTGAATGGTTTGGAATTTCTTAGGTTTTAATGCTTTTTAAGCAAATTATATAAAAGTAATGCAAATGTTACAACAAAATGAAATGGTTATGAGTGATGTATTAACACATGATAGTACTAGATAAGTATTTTATAGATAATTGTAAGATTTTTTATTTAACTCGTAAAGCTTTGTGATAGGGAAAATGATGAAGCATGTCTTACTCCACTCTTGAACCCACACAACTAATGAGATGAGAGGGCTCATCACCATGGATTAAGAGGGACAGAGGATACGTTAATGGATATGTCAAATAAGAACAAGAAATGATAATGTAATTTTTTTGAAATAAGTAAAATGTTAATAATGATTCAATGAAACTTATAATTTATCTTTCAATATTTTATAAATGGGTTGAGATAAGTTATGTTTTGTAGAATTTTTGGCATGTAAAATGTCTAGGCATTTTACTTGACAATCCAGTGAAAATTTTTTCCACTTCTTGGTCAATTTGGACGTATTTTCAAATTTATCTCTTTGCAAAGGTCAACACGTGCATAAGGGTTTGGGATCCTTGGGTGGATTCAAAATCCCATATTATAGTCATTGGAAAGGTATCTAAGTCTACTTTATAAAAATATGATTTAGGAAATATTTTGGGTGTTTTACACTAGTCTTGTGAATATATTCACCTCTTGTGATTTTTGAGGAAACGATGTTCTTAATCATCGAAGTAAGATCAACTTGTGTGGAAGGTTTCAGGAACCTCAGATGGTTTTATAATCCTAGATCATAGTCATTAGAAATATTTCAAGATACACTACATGATATCATATAGAAGATAAAGTTTTAGAAATATCAAAAGTAGAAACCTGTCAAACACTAAGGTACAAGAGCCTTTCTAAAGGAGATAACTTTCATGAAATTTTTAGGGAACCTTGAGTGGATTAAGGAGCTAAAAAATGGTCAAATTGAATCTCATTGAGTTCCCCTCATAATCCAAGTATTATTTTTCATACTAATCTCAAGCTCATGCAGCAACTCGGTTCATTGTCACACCTTCCTATGTCAAAAAGGTGAGTTGAATTAAAGTTCAAATAGAATTCAATTTCAATAATCTTAAATGGTTCTATTATATTTTTTTCCCCATTTCCAATCAAGTTGATATATTATATGCCTTGGAAATGTCAATTTTTTGTCTTGAACCCAAAAAATACTTTTCATGTTCTAATTCTCTATTGAGTTGTTGATTTTAACAACTTAAGTGACTTAGGCCCACTTTTTGAGAATGGAAGACTTTTAAAAGGTAATAAAGGTTTGTAATTTGTTTTTTGATTATCCTCCTCCATAAGTGCACCTTCATATCATTAGTCCATCTCAAAAGAAAAAAGTAACTTCAAATTAGAAGATGGGCATGTGTGGAGTGATAACTTGCAAACCCCAAGACTCCTAGGCACATTTTGAGCTCTCTCTTGCATTAACGGGTTTTGGAGTGTTTTTTTCACTTCATAAGTGTTCCTCATGTTGATTGGAGTTCCCTTTGGTAGTGGGGGATGCAAAGTGGGTGAATTTTCATGTTTTCTTATGCACAGCCCAAACGCCTCCTCCATTTAAGTCATGTTTTGAATGTCATAATTTTCCTCCAAAACCTCAACTTTAAAATATTATTGAGGTGAAATCCATAAAAATTTCATTTTTCCCTCCCATATAAGCCATTAAAACCAGCTCCATGCCCTAGCCTCTAAAATTCTCTTTTTCTCATTGTTGGTGATCTCATAGTCAAACAATCTTCAAACTTCTCTAAAATGCTTCATTTGCAAATTCCTTTAAGAATGTATATACCTCATGGGATATCATATCCTAGTTTATTTTTTATGAGGGAAATAATTTTCCAGCCAAAAAACTCCATTTGTTTTCAAAACAACTAAAAAATGGTGTTACACTTTCCCAATGACTCTGAAGACCAAATTGCCTAAAATTTGTAGTAAGTGTTCCTCTTAAATAAAATTTCATTTGATCCATATTTTTCATGATGAAGTGGATTATTTTCATAGATATGGATGACTTAGTTTTTTCATAATATTCTTTTCACATCATTGGATTTTTCATTTTCCCATTGATGCCAAGGAAATAATTATCTCAAAATTACAACATATCTTCTTCTTGGCAACATATTTCAAATGAATCAAGTCTCATGTGATCTAGATAAGTATTATTCTTTCAATTATCTCATCAATTTTGTAGCCAAAAAAACATCATTGAGAACTATTGAAAACATATAAAAAAGAAGAAAATTCATTTTTTAACCTAAGCTATAGAGTACAAAAGAATTGTTGAGCATGAAACATCCAATTGAATCATTCAAAGGATTTCATGACAGGAACCATGGTTTTGGTGTATTTTCAATATCCTTACCATCTCCGATTCTTTAGAATTCATTTTATTCTGTGCTTAATTCCATCTCAAAAATATGAAGTGTTTCCATTAAGAGGATTTTTATGTTTCCTTTAAGGATTATCATAAATATTTGATACTGTCAAATCCAAGAGAGCTCATGGTGTGATTTTTCTTACTGAATCTGGGACATAGGTGATGTGATTTCATGCTTCTTGATGATTAAAAGATGTTTTTTTTTCTCATGTGGGAGACAAGAGATTGTGTTTTTGACAAAGAGTTTATTTGTGTAGCCTACTATTTCTCACAAAGATGAAGAATTGAAAGAGTGTTTTCCAAGCATGACCAAAGATGATCAGTTGAGATAAGATGTGGAGCATCATTTTCAAGTCCAAGTAAAGATATGTTATGATAAGAGAAGAAGCCAAAGAAGATCATGTCCAATTGCAACATTCATCTCCACATGAAGGAAGAGTATAACTTAATCTCGGATCATCTTCTTTTGATCACACCTTCTCTCTCTTATTTTCTCTTTGGAATTATATTTCTCCATTGAGAAAGAACTTTTTAAAAAATTACTTAAGTCACTTAAAGTTTCTATTTCTTTGTTGAGGTTGCATTTTAAGTTAAAAATTCACATGGGAATTCAAAGAGTCACTTGTTTTGGATATAAACTAGAATTCTCTCTATTCCAAAGGCTTAGTTTTTTCTCTCTCTATTGCATATTGTAATTATTATATTTATCACTTATTAATTTTCTTCCATTCTCCTTATTTTCACTCAATCAAATGTATGGAATTTTTTTAAGGAAAAAATGAGTTTGTGCCTATTGAAGATGGAATAAAAATCAAGAGTTGAAATTTTTTCATATTCTTTACGTAAATTAAATGTGCTTTCTTGTGTCTTCTGAATGAACTAGAAATCTCTTTGAATTTTATTTATTAAAATATGGGTTCAAATTATTAATACAATTCCTCCCCTCATTATTCTCTCCTCACTTTCCTATATTTCCCCCTATCTTAGATATTGTCACACACAACAAGGGTTTTTCTCATTGTTCTTCGGTCTATGACCACCCCAAAGATAGTTTAGTGTATATTTTTTATAGCTTTGGATAAATGGGAGTATACCCATCTTGAATTGAGGGAGTTAGTCCTGCGAGCATTGAAAAAATCCCCATTATTTATTTGACAAAATATTTCGCTAACAAGGATTATTATAGACTTAGATACATGGATGACCAATTGAAAGACAAAATCTAGTATTAGGCATAAATTGTCTCTTTTACATGGGCTACTAATAAATTATTTTTTTGATTTTTATATCTTAGGCATTTTTTATTACATTGCATTAATTTAAACCATTTTAATGACCCCCTACGTATTTGGACCCATGCTAGTAGTAGGAAAGAAGGGCCCATTACCAAAGATAAAACATGTACAAGTGAGGGAAATTTCCTCCTATCCTAGCCTCACACCACTAGTAAGAGGTGTGGGATCATCACAAAATATTAGAAAGAATGAAAAATGTGAGAAATTCTCTTTATGTAATTTTTTGTTTTATTTTCTCAAAACAATTTACATCATTTTTGCATTGTGATTTTTGGGAATAGATATATACCCCTAACCTCATCCCCAAAAAAACCAGTATTATGTGAGAGATAGCCATCTTAGACTAAGATTATTGAGTAGGAACATTTAGTCCAAGAATATTATAGCACTTCTTGGGAGAGAGATGTGAAAGGGAAAACTCGTCATCATAAATCTTATAGATTAAGTTACAGGTAATAAATTTCTATAATAAAGGGGGTTTGTAAATGATTAAGGTGTACAAGTTTTATCATAATCAATATTAAACTTCAATTTAAAAATATATATACAAATTTTACTATAGGGTTATAACTGATGTGGGATTGAAGTGTGGGAATCTGATATTTTTTCCAATGTATGAATATTTGAATCTATTATAAAATAAGTAGGTTTAAATTAACTAACCCAAAAAATGATGAAACTGAGAAATTAAGTTATGAAAATTTCATGAGATAAATGTGAGTATGCAATGTTTTATATGTAACAAAGTTTTAGGTGGAGTGAGTTGACGAGTTTTCCGAACTCTTCATTCTCCAAAGTGAACAAATGAAACACTCCATTATTAAATTCTTCATCATTTAGTAGGATTAAGATACTTAATTCTGAATTTTTCACCCTCACTAATTTTCTTATCTATGTGACTATCAAACCTTAGTACAATGTTGTCTTCTTCAATAGGGAGTTCATGGACCTTTTTATTGTACTAGTGACACATCCAATTGTATAGTTTTGATGATGTTGTTCTCCTCTAATCATTTTCTATCCAACCTTTCCAATTTTTCTAGTTACATGCTCCTATATTCCTCTTCATATAGGATGCCTTGAAGAGATACACAAATAGTTGGGAACTCTATTTCTAAGGGTAATATGACTTATGCACTAAAGACTGGGGAAAATAAGATTTCCCTTATAGGTGTGTAAATAAAGGTTTTTTAGTCCCACAATGTTGGAAACAATTTCAAATGTTAATCTCTTTTTTATTTAATACTATTAAGGAGAATGGATTTCAAAGTTTTTTTGGTAGCCTCATCCTATCCATTTTATTGATGGTACTATAGGGAAGTGATGTGATTGGAGAATTTGAAATTTCACAAAATTCATGTACCTTTTCATTTTTAAATGAAGATCCATTATCATAGATAATGACTTGGGCGATTCCATGCCTATAGATTATCTAAATAAAAACAACTTTTGAGATAAAAAAAATCTTAGAACCATGGTTAAAGGCATAACCTCTACCAACTTTTTGAAATATTCAATGGTTGTGAAGATAAAAATATACCCATCGGTATAAGTGGGGTGATCTTGCCTACCAAATCGAAACCTCTTGTGGAAAAGGGCTATGGTGTGACAATGGGATGCAGGCCTTGAGCAAGAATATGTATGGAATGCAAAAATTATTTACATTTTTGAAATCTACGCATATACTTAATGACATCATGATCCAATGTGTAGCAAAAGTAACCCATCATATTAATATTTTGAGTGGTTAATGATGAGCCCCAAAAATGGCCCATTTTATACAAAATTTGACATTCTTTTTCCTTGCATTTATTACATAAAGTGTATCCAAGTGTAATTTCGGAACTTATGGCTTATTTAGAATAAAATAGAGATCATGATTATTTCTTTAGAATTCGTCATTATCTTTTTGTTAGGTTTTTTATAATGATTATTAGGGAAAAGATGTCAATTTGTGCATATGCAGTCCATACTTTTCTTTAATTATCAAATAAGGCATTTTGAGCACTAAGAACCAACTACAACCAGCCTTGGAGGATCTTCAACATGCTCTCATATCAGCTTCATAGATTGTTATTTCAGCACTACATTAGCTATGTAGGCTCCCTCACTAGCTCCAAAGGTTCCCTCACTAGATCCAAAGGTTCCTTAGCTAGCTCACATTATAAATCTGGAGTTAAACATTAGATCTCCAGAGATGGATATTAAATATTTGGAGATGCATACTAGAGCTACAGAGATGAGCATAACTCCAAGGGTGGTTTTAGAAATCATTTCTATCTATTTTTGGAAATTATTCTAAAATAGATATTTCCATAAGTGTTTTATTATTTGTAAAATAAGGAAGAATCAATATTCATTTTTAATATAACCAACAAATAAATAAGAGATTTAGATTGTTAATTAGAGTTAGATAGTCTCTCTCCATATTTTTTGGAGATTGATGCTTTATGGATAAATTGAAATATTAGTTAATAAAATTTGATCTGAGATGTATGCCTTAAAATAAGGAGTGGGTTAGAAGCATGAAATTATAAATGCAACCTCTCACACCAAGGTATGTAACCTCCATTATCTTGATTAATTCATTCTGAGGTTTTGTTGCATCCAATTTTGGAATAAGTGTAGATTAAATTCCTCTTCTAAGGAATGAGTTGACCAATCATTCCAAAGTAGATGGATCTATGTGTTTATGTTTGTTTTTTGTTCTATTAGTATATTTTTGTTTTCTTTTTCTTTGTACCATGTAATTATTCCTTTAGTGTACAAATATTTGTGAACTTGCAAGTTTTTTATGTAATTTCCTTTTTTGTAAGTGTGACATTTAATTTCATACAAGTGTGCCTTTCAATTCTTGCAAGTGTGTTTCAATTCTTACAAGTGTGTTTCCAGTTCATACAATTGTGCCTTTAAATTCCCATAAGCGTGGATTTGGTAGAAGGGGTCATTTTTTAGATATCTCTCTCTCTCCTATTATAGACTACCATGGACACCATCCCTAGATTGACATTATTTAATGATAAGGATTGGTGAAACCCCGTCAGTTGAAGTTCCATTGAGTGTCCACCATAAATGTCACTATGGGCCTCAAAGATAATCTTTTAGGATTCTTTCTCATCAACACATCTAAGTAGCATACCATTATAATCCTTTTGATATAATAATTCTTCAATAATAAAATATTTAGAAGATATGATGAAAATTCGTCATATCTATTGGGATTTACCCCTTTTATGGTAATTTTGGATTACTATGTTGTTTATAAGACAATGTACCGAGGGCATGAAGTGATCACTAGTTTCTTGATATAACATATCTATTCAACTGTAGTACACCTATTACTATTATATTACACATTTAATATCTTGTTATATACATGATTTTTAAGTTTAGAAACCCGGAACTGGTGACAACTCTTTGGTCCTTTTTATTGTTTTGTTTGGGTATTTGGATCTTTTTGGTCAAGCCATAGGAATCCATGTTCTTATCTTACACTCTATTTTTGTTTACTTTTTGCAAGACAGTACCACCAAGAGAGGACAATAACACCCAGACATTAATGTTCATTTAGGTGATTCTATCATATTTGCTTATTTTTCTTTGTTGTCAATTTGTTTTGGATTTAGCTCTTTTATTATCCTATTTTCATGACCTAGGTCAACTTTTAGTGTCACTATGTGTCGAAATTCAAATAAATAAATCATATATAAGCACAATCTATTAACCATTCTAAGAGGTACAATCAGGATATCATTTTCTATATCTACCACATACAAAGAGAAAAATAAGGGGCTAAATTTTGGGTTGCATTATTCACCGCATAGGGGGGATATTTTGAATTCCATATCACACATTCTTGCATCAGGACAAATTTATATCCCCGTTATTATTTTTGCGACTAGCACTAGGTAATCCTAGCTCAAGGGAGACGATTTCAATTACACACCACAAAAACTACATGGAGCTTGAAATGTAGTACAACACTCAAAAACAAGATCACCTCAGGGTGACCATTGAGGTCAAACCAACTCTCTCATTTACATTTTTCAATTAGTCTAATGTACACTTGAGTCTTCTACAAGTACCTCTATTTTATTGTGTATTGAACCTGACTTGACCTATAGTGAGATAACAATGATAAGACGTGACATAGAAAGAACTAGATCCATATTTTTCTTGAGGACACTAGCATCTGATTAACTAAAAATAGGATTATGGGAAATATTTAATCTCATCTAGAATGACATGTAAATACAGTAAATAGATTTAGTAAATAAATATGGAAAGTGACCCAAGCAAACTAAACTAATGAAAATGTAAAACCCTAATTGAAAAGTAGGGTTGGAAGGAGTTTAGTTGATTCGGAAGAAGATATGAACATTGTCGCAAAGTGATATAATAGTCTAGAAGCAGGAACGACTGTGTAGAATCCTTGAAAATGATGGATCCGAGCTATCTAGCTCGACTGGAGCACTTGGAGAGGGACAGGGGTGCCTGTAGGCACTCTGGTCTAAAGAATGGGCACCCTAGTCTGTACACAAGATCTATAACTACGTTTCACACATTTGATAGGTAGTCTAAAAACCCTCATTGTCTATTGCATCAGATTCAATGTATGGCGCTAGGTGTCACTGATAAACCAAGATGTATAGAAGACCTGCAAAAGACCAAAGAGGAGTATCAAAAACCCTAAAAAAGAAGAATGCAAATGAATAGGTCAGACTGACCTAAGCTACCACAACATTGGGATTACTAAGTAAGTGATGCACTAAAATTTCAGACCCAAATGTAATTCTGGTGTGTGTGTGTGTGTGTGTGTGTTGTGCGCGCGCGCGCGCGCGCATCATGCGCCCTAGGTGCTCTTGTGTTAGTCACACTTTGTGAAGTAGAAAGAAATAATTATATGTAGAAAATTTAATAGAATTGTGTGCATGGAATAGAATGAAATCCCTCATTCTATTCTTGTGTGATGAAATGGAACCATCCTTGTCCTAGTGATGGAGCTAATGGATGTAAATGATCTCCAAAATGGATGCAACTCTAGATGGATGATAGTAGTGTCTAGTGTTTGGTCCCTCATTATGGTCTTATAACTTTATATTTATAGGGTTGTCTTTATTTAATTTCATAATTAACCCCCAAATGGCCCACCACCAAAAAGATAAAGACCTCAAACAGCTAGAAAGAACCCAAAAAGTGGTGAGAAAGTTTTAAAAGGATCAGGGCACTCCTAGTTAGACCAGGGTACCTATGGGCTCCCTAGTACTATCTTGGGCACCCAAGTCAAGGCTAAAATAATGAAAAGTGACAAAAGTTGACTGGGCATGTGGGTGTAAAAGGTTGGGAATGATGAAATAAAATAAGAGAAGATGGCCAAAAGATGGGGGTTAAATAGTACTTTCTTCACTTAAAAACCTTCTAAATAGTAGTATAATACTGGGACTAAATAATATCTAAAGTGCATGATTTTCCGTCTACATTTTCCCCTAATTTATGTTGGTGAGAAAAACACTTGGTAACATAAAGTTCATAGAGATGTGTACCTGATGTCCATGAAGATTGTAGTAGAAAATGCACCGAAGGACTAGAAAAAGCGTGGAAACTATAGATGAAAATGCACAACAAATAGTGATGAGAGTGAACCTAGGGTGGAAACATGTGTGTGTAGTTTCTGATGTGTCTAATATACCTACATCGTTAGTATAATGTGTGTTGTCACAAAGTGTCATTATTGATGATAATGTTGTTACTCCCATTTGATTGCTTCTTTCTCATATGGCCGGACCTACAAGGAGAAAATGATTAATTGGTCAAATATGTATGTATGTGTGTATGTGTAACAATGCAAGTGTAAAAGCATGCATGTAAAAGTATGTAGAGGTAAAATACGCAAATGAAAAATGAAAATGGAAAATGTAAATGGAACATGTACACCTGATTCATGTCGAGAAAGAGAGTGTAGAAGGATATCCGGTACTACTGGGGTTTTTGGGCGATATGACGCTACCCTAGGCCGAAGAAGTGTAGAGAGGAAGTTCCATTGTTCTCCTTCCAACCTTTAACTGTTTCCCTGAATGTGTGTGAAGAGAATCACTTTACGTCTTAGTTTTTTTGGTGCATCTGACGCCACTGGCCGAAGTAGTGTAGGGAGGCACACCCACCGTATAACCTCCGAGCTTGTAACTGCTTCCCAGAATGCTAAGGAAAAACTATGTCCTATAAAAGTCGTTGTGTATGGGGTTCCTAGACTGGGCTAAACCCACTCGTTGTATGTAACCCACAATGCCGAACTTGTGGAGAAGTGCACTAAACTAAATCAGTGTAGAATGTAAAAACCCCAAATGACATGCCCCCCCTCTTTCAGGGCGCATACGACCTCGCTAGATAGGAGAATGTGGCCCCAAAAGAGGACTAACAACATGTACTCTGAAACTCTACCCTACAGGGGGAAAGGAATGTGCTTGGTATAAACCAAGGTGCACATACAAACAAGAAGTGCTAGCCAAAGACAAGTGTTAGTACAAACACGCATGCATATAGAAAATAGTGTATAAGCTACACAAACCAACGTAAAAGTCTACCAAGAAAAGTAATGTAATCATGTAAGACACGCAAAATGAATCCACACAAAGTGGGCTGCAAACATGGGACCTCACTCACAATGTCCACAAGATATGCAAGGACATCATGTTCGCATACAAACAAACAAGTGTGCACACCAAACATAAGGGCAAGGTCCGCATACAAGAAAAAACAATAGCAGACAATAGTAACAAACAAGTATGGAAGCAAATATCCCTACATAACAAATGTTACACATGAAGCACTCGTTAGTATGTTAGAAAGATAACCAGTATGTCAAGAGTGTGTATAAGAAAGTAATGTAAAGTGTTAAGTACGACAATGAAATAATAACGACCTGTGAGAGACGAGTGTGGATGCCCCCAGTGACCAATGTAGGAAGGGTAGAAGGCGAGCATCTGTGATGCGTGTAAGAGACATGTATCTATGCGATCGCAGCATATAAAAAGGCATGAACGCACATGTGTGGATGATATAGATAAATGACATACATGTAATCTAGCTAGCATGTGTAATAAAGCGACCATGAACAAGAAAAAGTAAGCAAGAGTAAAAGCAACCATAATATGTAGTATGTTGTGGATGGATGGAATGGAATGCAAAATGGAGTGATAGAAGTCACGTGCTCCCCGAGTGAATAGGAATTGTATGCAGTGAGGTTCATTTGGTTTGCCCCTCAGCAGTCAAGAATGAACCGTAAACGAGAGTGTGTCATCGGGAAATGGTCTGAAGTGTGTGTTGTGTCTAACGCATGTTATGATGAATGTGTAGGTGTAGTGGTGAGATGTGACCTAGTAATGATGTGTGCATGACCCTTATAGGCTGAAGTGTATATCACGACCAAATGAATGTATAAGTGATGATTTATCCTAAGCATATATCACTATAAGATGAATAAATTGAGTGATGATGTAGCTGTAAAGTGTATATCACTAAGAGATGAATAAAAAGGAGTGGTGATGTAGCGTAAAGCATATACCACTACAAGATGATAGAGTGGGTGACCATTTAGCCTAAAGTCATATGGCACTAACCTAGTAATGTCACATGATGAAAGGTCAAATGATAAATGTGTGATAAAGATAAGCTCCATTTGATTTGTAAACCCTTGGTAGTCGAGTATGGACCAAGGAACTAAAGTGTGTCATAGGTAGTGAGTGCAGCACGTAGAAGACAATGCTATGATAATGCATGTGATGAATAGATAGATGAATGTTATATGTGTAGCAGCATAAATTGTATGTGTAGTATGTACTATGTGTAGATAGGATAATGTGGTATGTGAGATGAAATGTACGATGATTAATGTGTAATGATTACTATGTGGATATGTACGAATTTAATATGTGTGCATAGTGTATGATGTATGCGTACACTAGATGTAGATGTACTGACACTATGATATAGTGTTGTATGTAATGCTAGATAGACTAATATGTGTATGTAGGATGTAATGATGAGGACAAGTATGATGAATAGTACGCTAAGTGCTTAGATGTATATGTAAGGATGATATAGGTGCATAATGGTGACTATGATTTATGTATAATATGTATGATGTATGACACGATGTGTGATGAAACACAATGTGTAATGCCTATAGTGCATAGTGTGTGGGGTTCATGTGTAGTAATCCCTCAATATTCAAGTGTGAACCAAAGCACAAGAGTGTGTCATCGAGTAATGACAATGCTAATAGTCTAAATGCATATGCGTATGTTAGGAAATGGTTGTATGAGGATGCAAAGATGAGATATGATGTAGATGATATGAGTGTGATGTAGTACTATGTAATGATGTTAGAATGGATAGGGGGGTGTTAAATGTTATGCCCCCAAGTGCGTGTGCAAGAAGATCATGTAAATTCATCGAGAAGATCATCATCCTCTGGGTCAAATTCATATGGATAAGCATTGGTAATCTGATAAGAAATAGTGTCTGGTTGATCATGCAACGAACCATTGAGGCATAATTATGTACATACCCATGGCATATTCCTCATCAGTGAATGGAGGAAGTGGGGAACCATGTGCATACCAACGAGTGATATTTTGTGAATAACCAAGAAAAGAGATATTATAGATAAAAACACGACCAAAAGGCATAGGAAATGAAATTGTCTGTATGACTAGGATCTAATGTACCCCCAATATAAGTAAGCCAAGATTCCCCTAATGTGAGTGGAGAAGAATGAGGGGTATGTGATAAGTAGACTGTAAGATGAAATACATGCAAACCATAAGTAGCGGTAATATTGATAAAGCCATAGTAGAGATGAGAATCATGAGTAGGTAGGTGGAGGTCCTCAAAAGTCGAAACCAAGCCGAGCTAGACCATCATGGGAACATATAGTGACATCGTATGTAGGTTCAAATGGAATATGTTCCCAATATGAGTCATTCATGAAGAGTGTGCAAGTGAATGGTGGGTGTGATAATGTAGGTGGTACATGTGGAGGTGTATTTGATAAAGTGACGTCTATAGACTGGACAAGTCCTGATAAGGAATCATAGCAGTAGTAGTAGTAGTAGGTGGCATAGAAGAAACTACATCTATCATGCAAATGGTACCATCAAGTGGTGGTAAGTGTGGTGGTTCTTCGATAGGTTGGGGATCACTCTGTAATATTTGTGCATAGGAAGACTAGTATTAGACTATGGTATACTGAAATGGATCCTGATCACAAAAAATAGTGTACTCAGATGCTCTCATATAAGAATGTTATGGAGTAGATGACAACTTGCATGTCATGAAGCCATGGCCTACCAAGTAGACAGTTGTAGGAAACTGGGAAATCAACAACGAAAAAGATACAGTGTGGACAGTCTTAGGACCAACAGTGATAGGTAATGTAATGTGACCGAAACATGGATGATACAGAACCATCAAAAGCATATAGTGAAACACTAGAGGGACTAACGTCATGAGCGGAAATACCTAAATCTTCAAGGAATGACATAGGACACACAGTTAATTTCAAATCCATTATCAATCAAAGTACACTTAACACTGACATTATGAATACAAGGCATATGATATGTGGAGGCGGATCATTATCAAAAGTGTGAACATAAGTAAGAAGGTTAGACTTGAATACTATGTGTGAAGAGAAAGCATCAGCAAATGCTTGATAAACTAAGTTTGAATGCATGTCAACATGAATGCGAGTAGTAGCAAGAAAATGTTGGACTCTATGTAGTAAATCAAGATTTGCAAGAAAATAATCATTGATGGAGATACTCATGATGACCAAACCCTAGGATGACAAGCAATGAATGAAGAATCTAGAAGCATGAATGATCGAGTCGGGTTCACCAAAATGATTAACTAAAAATAAGATATATGGTAAATAGTTAATCTAATCTATGAATGACATGTAAATAGATGTAGTAAATAAATATAAAGATGACTGCAAGCAAACTATGAAAAATGAAATGCTTAAACCCTAATGTGCAAGGAGAGTTAGAAGGAAAGAACTCAGTCTGATTCGGAAGCTTGATTGCAATATTATGTCACAGAAGTGACTATGAGAAACATAGAAAGAAGAATGACTTGTGTAAAGCCCCAAAAAGGATGGATCCTAGTTATCTAGTTGGGTTAGAGCGCCTGGAGAGGGACTATGGGTGCACCTACGGGAATGCTCTAGTCTACAAGAATGGGTGCCCTAGTCTGTGCAAAATATCCGAAATTGATCTTTTGTAGGTTCATAAGGTAGTTTGAAACCCTCGACTATGTGTCGCATCAAATTAGTTGTACCTGTTCTAGATGTCACTGATAATCCAAGATGATGAAAAGACCTGCAAAAGACCAAAGAGAAGTATCAAAAAACCTTAAAAAATAAGAATGCAAATGAATGGGTTTGAAATGACCTCAGCTGCCACAACAGTGGGCTTACTAACTAAGTGTTGCACTACATTTTGGACCCAAATGTAGTTCTAGTGTGTGTGTGTGTGTGTGTGTGTGTGTGTGTGTGTGTGTGTGTGTGTGTGTGTGTCTGTGTGTGTGTATCATGTGCCCTAGGTGCTCTTATGTCAGTCAGACTTTGTGAAGTGGTGAAAAATAACTATATGTAGAAAATGTAATAGAATGTGTGCATGGAATAGAATGAAATCCCTCCCCCTATCCTTGTGTGATGAAGATGAACAAGCCTTGTCCTTGTGATGGAGCTAATGGATGAAAATAATCTCTAAATGGCTGCAACTCTAGCTGGATTATAGTAGTGACTAGTGTTTGGTCCTTCATTGTGGTCTCATAACTTTATATTTATAGGGTTGTCTTAATTTAATTAACCCTGAAATGGCCAACCACCAAAAAGATAAAGACCTCAAACTACTAGAAAGATTCCAAAAAGTGGTAGGAAAGTTCAAAAAGGATCGGGACACCCTTTGTTAGACCAGGGCACCCATGGGTTCACCAGTACTATCATGGGTGCCCTAGTCGAGGCTAAAATAATGTAAAGTGATGAAAACTCACTGGGCATGTGGGTGTACAAGGTTAGGAATGACGAAATAAAATAAGAGAAGATGGCCAAAAGACGAGGGGTTAATTAGTAATTTCTTCACTCAAAAACCTTCTAAATAGTAGTATGAGACCAAGACTAAATAATATCTAAAGTGCATGATTTTGTGTCTACAGCACCCAGAGTATATGCCAGCTCTTAGGAGGTCATGTCCTCTCCAATATGATCCTTTCCTTGATCTCTTCACATGCTAGTTTCATAATAATATTACAAATCTCAGGATATGCATGTTCATATTATTTACCTACCCATAATAAGTCCATACCTACAATGAAAAGTCATTCTCAAAACCCTATTTATCACTTGTGTTTATATTTCCTTCACTTGATATATTTTGTTTACTATTATATCTATTTAATCAGAAATTTCCTTATCTTAGATTTAATTTTATTAAATCATTTGGTGAACTCGTTTATTGATCGAACCATACGCTCCTTCATGGATATCCCTTTGACTACATTATATCAAGCCCGTCTGGAATGTACTGATGTTTTAAGGGACATTATGGATCATACCATAATCTGATCTGATATTTCCCTACCTATGTTACTCATTAAGTATCCTTAGCATTATCTTTAAACCATGATCATATTACTTATACTTTTCATGATATTTCTTCCTAAGCAATAGCTGATAATGTGCCCCCTTTTTATATTCAGGTCCATATTAACCAAGTGTTAGTAAAGCATACTTTGGTTGATAATGGATATGGTCTTAATATCTGCAGTATTTCTTTTTTACATTAGATGGCCCTTTCTACAACTAATCTCACCCCATCTATGTTATTCATTCATGGTTTTGATCATAATCCCAAGCAAGTGTTAAGATAAATTTCCCTACCCATTACGAAAGTACCGTCTACCCTCGATGTATCATTTCATGTTATGCTTAATAATCTCAGTTACAATTTTCTCTTAGGTCACACCTAGTTACATTTTATGGATGTTGTTCCCTTTACCCTCTATGCTCAGCTTAAATTTATTTTTAGGGTATTATTTATGATGTCTTAGTTGATCCATCCCATTTTACTTATTGTAATGCTCATGACTACTCATCCACTTCTTCATCTCCTCCCACCCCATCTATTGTTGATTACAATACATATGGTTTTGGGTATAAGTACTTGTTTTGGCATGGATTTTCTGGATCAATACTCAGCAGGAATGGCCAAGACATCACTAAGCCCATTTCCATACCCGAGAATCTAAAGAAGGTTGACATCAGTTTTGTCCCTCGATCCACTACTGCACTTTATTGGGGAACTTGTTTTCTCCCCTCCTATG
This sequence comes from Taxus chinensis, assembly GCA_019776745.2. NCBI lineage: Eukaryota > Viridiplantae > Streptophyta > Pinopsida > Cupressales > Taxaceae > Taxus > Taxus chinensis. The sequence goes on along the minus strand of CM034152.1, from coordinate 560,630,534 downwards.
CCTATTCTTATGTTTTCACTACTTCTCATTCCTCCACATTACAGTTAGTTCATCGACATATTATTGATGACACTACCTCTCCTGGTCTCCCTTGTTTAGATAAATTTCACAATGATGAAGCGCTCCTTGAGTACATGGGAACATATGATGCTCTACCTTCACACCATCACAAGCAGAAGTTTACCACACTCGTTACACACCATTGCATATTTTTGTGAGGGTGATCCTAGTATGTCCCACTCTAATTCTTCTGACACTATACCGACTCAACCATATACTAAATACAAATCTACCTTACTCAACGAAAAAATTATTACTTATAATCTTAGCACTGATGATGACCCATATATTATTCTCTTTGTCAATTCCCTTAGTGATACTAAATGGGTTGATATCTAAAAAAAATTGCACGATTTCCTTGACTTATTTTCTTGGCATTATCATAATATGTCAGGAATTGACCCCTCTATTGTTATGTACAACATTGTCTTATATGAAGATGCTAAACAAGTCCAAAAAAATCCAAAAAATACATCCTCATGTGACTTTATTAGTAAAATGTTTTCATACAAAATGTATGGCATACAAAATTCAAAATTTTGGCCATGAAAATTAATCCCCCACTTGAAAATTTCCCATCCCCATCACTATGAACCCTTCATCTAGCCAGCTTATCCTCAATTTCACCCCCATTTTGGATCATATGAACGTACTAATAAGATTTTCAAGTGTGTTTCATGTGTAGATATGTATTCCTAAGGTCCTTGAATAATTCATTAAGATCCAAAGTGGAGCAACTACCACCAAAGGCCTAAAACAGGCCTTTTTTGGCCATTTTGCAACAGGTGAACACCCTCCAAAATCTTACATTGAATATTTAAACCTTCTGGGAGTTGTATGAGAGAAATGAAGTTTTCTAAGTAATTTTAGGAAAATTATATGGACATAATTTATTTTGAGGACAACTTAAGCGAAACCGGGTCATTTTGGGCATAGGAATGAAGGATCTAGCAGAGAAATTCAACTTGTTCGAGAGATTTTGGGAGTTTTTTGAAAGATTTGGAATCTCATAAAATACTCAATGGAAAGTTATTATAATTATCCACATGATGGACACATAAATTATTTCCTAATTCTTTAAGATTTTATGTGATATCTCAAGTCACTATTACTGCTCTTTCGTGATGAAAAAGTAAATGGTGCCAAAAATCAAATTTCACAAAGAATTATATCTTAATAATGGTTATGATGATCTCAAATTTTTATTTGGAATAAAATTTTGACCCCAAAATGCTCTTTCATGCTCCTGGGGTAGAAAAGGCACTCTCAGTTTCCTCAACTGCACTCAGCTGGTGACATCGACAGTTTAAAATGGCTTGGCCACACTTTTTCACCCTTGGTGTCCCCTTGTATTTTCCCTGAAGTGAAAATAGGTCAATGGGGACACACAATTTTGACCCCCTATGGATCTTATGTTTTCGTCAATTAAAACTTGTGACTTGAGTGGCTAGGTGAGCACGATGCAAAAATAGACCACTTTCTCGTGATGAGGACCCCCTGGTTGCAAATTTTTATGCTTGGATTATAATCAACATGAAATGGGACATGAGGGACACAAAAATTTTACCCCCTTCAATTTTCAATCCTTCGTCACTTGAAATCATCAACTTCAAGTGTTAGAAGGTGCATGTAACATTTCAAGTTCCTTGGCCCCTTCCTCATATTCCCATGACCCCTTGGTCATAATTTTCCACCCTTTTATCCCCTCAAATTTTTCCCAAGGTGAAAAGGGGACAAGGGGGAGACAAAAGTGTGACCCCCTCTCTTAACTAGCCCTTGGAACATGCAAAACTCGTTTCAGCTCCCGTGTGCTAATTTCTAGCCCCATGCATCTCATTCACATGAAACCATAAGGTGAAGCTTGTTAAAATATGGTACAATTCACACTCCAGTGTCCCTCATGTCATCTTTTCCCTCTTTTCCCCTATTTTTTAGGGTGTAACTCCACATCAAAACTCATTCAATTCCAATTAAGCCTGTTTGAGTCAAACTTGAGTAAAGGTGTGCAAATGATATCAAAAGCCTTCATTGTTAAAACACCATCAGTTTTTAAGTTTCAAAGATGCATTTTTCCTCCCAAAATATCTCCCCCTTTATGTTATGTTGTTAAAAATGTGCCAAAGGCGTCATTGCTAAAAATGGAAAGTTGTTCATATCTCCCAAACCCCCTGTCTAATTTTGATGAGATTTTAAAAAATACTTCTCAAAAACATCTATCAAATGAATCCAAATGTGCATCTAAAAGTGGCCTACATTATTTTTAATGGATAGACAAAGTTTTCTAAAATGAAAACTCATTTTTCAAATCTATAGAGTTCTGACAATTGAAATCCTCCAAAAATTAGAGCAAAACATCCTCATGAAAACAAAACTTTTGAGACCACTTTCATTCTATTCCAACACTGAGAAGACCCACTTCTAAATATAGGAATCCTTTGTAAGCCTCAGTTTTTATAAATAGTAAGTGCTACAAATAGTTCATTATCATAGTTTCCATTGCCCCTTGCACATCAAGGAAACTCAAAAGTGCTAAATTAAGCAACTAGTAACTACAATGGACTTCTCAAAATAAGGCATACTAAAAATAGTAAGTGTCAGGATATTGGCTAAGAAAAAAATATTGTTGAGCAAACAGAATATGGCACTAACGAAAGGGCACACAGAAGATTTGCGCACAATAACAAGGCATATTTGAAGCTGCAAAAGGACAGGGAAGTAAATTCACGTGAAAGACATATTCATTCAGTACTTGGCCAATTTCATGGTTACGAGATATTTTTGGAGATAGCGTATAGAGCACACAAATAGGATGGAGACTTGTGTGACACACAAATGCTATTTTGGGAAGAGTTTCTACTAAGTGTCATGCATAATTTCGAGTTAACAATAGGATCACTACTTCCAGTTAACTATAAGAGATCTATTATTAGCGCACTTGTATGTGTGCATGTTATTATAAAGGCACATGACTATTTTCAGCATGTGACCTATTTTTGTAAGTGTGTAAGAGGTGAAGGGAAAGTCCCCACCCTTCTAAATATGTAGTAATCTATGTAGATTAGAGAGAGATTGTGTGTGAGCTATTGTGGAGTTATGCTACCAGATCTGATGCGTGCATAAACTTATGATTCTAATTATTGTAAGAATCTTTTGTATTTACTGTGTTTTAATATAATGGAGTGTGTTTGGTGGATAATGGTGTTAAACATGACTGTAACTAGTTCTTACATGGTTAAATTCATTATGTGTATCACTTAATTCGTTATTCTTTAGATCTAGATCTGGGATATGCTTTGTGGAATTTTTATATTGTTTATGGATTTGACTACATTACATCTTCATCATGTTCACATCCTGCACAAGTAACTCTAAGGAGGGGTCTGGTACCTTTACGCACTTTGGGTGAGCATTCAGCTCAGGTTGGGTGATGTGTCAACGCCCCTGGATTGTCCATGGTAAATTCTAGGTTACATCATTGGCTCCGTTTTTGGGACCTATTTTTCAATTGTTTTCAGGATGGTTCACGATGAAGACGTATTGATTGACCCTAGAAAGTGTTGAGGAGTGGATACAAGATCTAGAATAATAGTACACACATAGGTTCAACACTAGATCTGAGTTTGATGCACACACGTGGATGGAAAAGAATCTGTATGACTGTCTATATGATAGCTTCTTTGTTATTTTCATGGTAGAATTATACGAGTGGTTAGTTTCTTATGCATATAAACAAAATTGGAGGTATCACACAATTTTCTAGACACAGGAAGAATTTCAGGCCTTGTATGATGTTGATCTTATTCGAACACGCATTGTGGATGCTTGGTTCCGTGGTGTTTTGAATAGTTATATCCTAGAATATTCAATTTCCACTTATTCTTGCCCATAGGTGGCTGAGTTCCAATTTTTACAGTATCTTAGGGGAGCTTACTTGCAATGCATTCCACTGGTGATTAAGATCTTGATGGTAACCCTGAATTTAGAGGAAAATTCGACGACTAGCTAAACCCCACCACACATGGGGGCAAGAGAAGGTTTAGTGAAAGATAGTGGACCTAGTGGCAAAAAGGCAAAGAGAAGAAAGGTGGCTTAAGTATAATGAGGCACGCGAGAGGGAGATAGAGAAGTAGCATGGCATTCCAGAGTAGATGGCATTGAGGAGAGATATGGCTCATGAAGTATTTGGAGCTCATGCAGAAGGCATGGAGCCAGAGCATTAGGAACTCCCCTATTTGGGAAAGCATGAAAGGGAACCCTCCTCATCCTTACACAGGAGCGCGCTATCAAAGATGACTTGGCCCACAGGCGTGCATCTGAATTTACCTAGAAACCTATCCCTTGTGCTTGGTTTTCCAGTACCTAGTACATCCAATAGTCAGTAAGCTAATTTGGGTAGTAGGGAAGTAGGAGTAAGTCACATAACAAGTACATATATGGCAGGGAAAATGCCTTCATTGTTTTTTGGAGGTACCTTTTCAAGTGCATCATCTGCACAGAGTTCAAGCGTGCAAAATTTGGGGCTCACTTATGGGAGTAGTACCACCACATAGACTATAGGAGTTTAGTACAGTACTACTATTGGGACACATGGAAGTACATCTTCTGGTTCACTTCTAGTTACAGGTGGAGGATTAGGGGGTGTAGATGTCTCTAGTTCTGGTGGATCTGGTAGTTCTAAAGGTAAAGGGAACACAGGAGGTTCTGGATTAGGTGGGGAGGGTCTGCCCCAACCCCAAAATATTTACATGGAGATGTCTCTTCGTCTTCTAGATTATAGGGGCATATAAGATGTTGCTGAACACATGCACATGTGTGAGATACTATGGTGCGCAAAAGGAATCACGGATTCTGAGTGCAAGGAAAGTTAATTTGTAACTACATTACAGGGACACACACACAGTTGGTACAAGAATTTTGACCATGATCAAACTTGTGTAGATTATGCAGCATTCAAAGATGCATTCCTTAAATAGCTCTATATCCCTGAATTTGAGTAGAAGAATATAAGCATGCTCAAAGATATTCAACAAGTCACTACTGAAAGTGTCTGGGAGTATGATGCCCATTTCAAAACACATGTATTTAATCTTTCTTATGATATTCACGCAAGCTAGCATGCACAATGGTTCGTTGGAGGTCTGATCACACCTTTTAGAAGGGAACTATCACATAAGACATACACTGATCTGCAGGAAGCACTTGAAGCATCTTTGCACACTGAGGCCATCGGGAGTATAGACACTGGATTCAGCCCATTCTTGGAAGCATATATTACAGCTATGGTAAAGTAGTTGGAGAAACTATCAACGAATTCAACACATGAGACGCGCACTGGGATTTGGTGTACATATTGTGAAGTGGAGGGGTACACCAAATATAGGTGTCCCTGTATAATAGTATGTTCATTATTGTTAGACTGTGAGATATGTCACCTAAACCATGATTCTAGTCATTTCCCATTATTATAATGAGTGATAAGGAAGAATGTATCCTGTTATTATAAGACTTTTTAGTCCATGACTCACAATACAAAAGAATACAGGTTAATTGGTTAGATCCGTGATGTTATAGATATTGGTGTGCAACAGACAGGAATATTAGATAACTCTAATGGTAAAGGTGAGCATCAAGATCAAAATCACAATCAAGTGCATTATGATTGGAATGAGGGGTGCTATGAAGGAGGACGTGGCAGAGGTTGAGGATACTGTGGTGGATTCAGAGGTCAAGGCCGTGGTGGTGGATGAAGCAAACTCCCTCGTCGAACATGTTTTACATGCAGATCACTTGACCACTACATGTGTGAATGTCCTCAGAATATTACGTGTTCTTTCTTTGGGAAGAACCATAGCTATGAGGAATTCCTGGATCTATATGAGCATCTTAGCAAGCAACATAAATAGGAGAACAAAGGTGTAGGGATGGTTAGGATACAATGTGTTGTGGAAAATCAGTGGATGCCAAAGTTGGCACCGAAACATGAGGTATTGCTTGTGAAGATCACTACATGCGTTGAAGCTACGCGCACCAGAGAGGCATTACCATAGAAGCCTACCATCACTAAGGAGGAAATTTTGCATGCAAGGTACTCAGATCCTATGCACCAGAAGGAGGTTTATCAGGAGACCATGGAAGTACTTAGATACCTTCAAGGGGAAATATAGTGTTTAAAGGAGCAATCACAGAAGATGGAACAAAAGAAGGTAGCAGAGACGGTCAAGTCAGATATTGATGACTTGAAGGAGGTATGTAGAATGTTGCGCCAGGAGAATATTATTCCATTACTAGGGAGTTTGGCTAAAGGGAAACACTCCACATGTGAATACTGAGAATGGGTGTCAGATCCTATATGAAAATCTCCCCCCCATAGCTTAGATTACGACAAGGAGATCACTCTGAATGTTTGTTGTCGATGGATGGATCTTGAGTAGTATATTGATTGACACAGGCATGGAAGTAAATGTGCTTACTTTAGATGCATGGGTACAGATGGGGAGACCTACATTGCAGCCATATTCTAATGTATTGTTTATGGCTAATCAAACTAAGGCCACTCCTATCAGAGTTTTAAAAGATGCATCCATTACTATACAAGGGGCCAAGTTCACTGGGGATTTTGAGGTCTTAGTGCTTGCAGAAGCAGACAATTTCCCATATCTTCTTGGACACCCTTGGTGTTATACAAATAATGTTGATCTTTGGTTCAACAAGGGATATATCAGTTTTGAGAACAAGGAGGAAAGAGTTATTATCCCTTTAACAGATGGGAAATTTGCGCCCTATGTTGAGCCTTTGAGTGAGGAAGATCTGAATAGGATTTATGTACACGTCATTCGGGACCCAGAAGTACTCGATCCATCTAAGGAAGGAATCCTTCAGTGGGAAGATGCATAGTCTATTAGTGATACTACAAGTATTGCTTGTGATAATTGGGCTCATGGTACTTATGAGATGGTTGGGCGTGAAGTAAGGAGCACATTTGCATGGAAAATCAAACCTCATTGCATTAGTAGGATAGGTAACAGCTCTGTACCTCAGTACACTGGGGAAGGAGACCCTACGGTATTCCTACGTGCCATGGAGGAATAGTGGATAGACCAGTTGGAAAGAAGAAATATGTTAGCATATACCCTATGCGGGAAAAAATGCGCTGGTGGGTGGTTCACAGGGATAATCTTGTAGAATGGAATGAAGTTAGGATTGCTCTTACAACTCAGTTTTCTAGGAGCAATGCACCTACTCAAATCTGCACATATCATGGTAATCAACTTGTTCAACACCACGTTTAGTAGTGTGAGAGGCTCTAGACAGAGGGGTAGGAAGCTTTACCACCTTCGCTATGGGTGCACAAACTTTATTCCACTTTACAAGGTTGCGCACAAACTTGGTATGTATATGCAGAGCTACATAGAGAAACTAGAAATTGGCAGGATTTGATTGTAGGTATGGTCCATAACTTTTGACTACTTCTCTACTAAACCTCTAGTAGAAGAGGCATTAAGGGTTATAAAGCGTTTAACTATGGGAGATAGTGCAAAGGAAGAAGAACTCATTCAGGAGTTATTTGATGAGAATGACTCAGGAGCACGCATTTTGATGAAGGAGAAGAGACAGATGCCATGCTACTTAAGTGTGCTTGCTTTGAGAAAGAAAAAGGAAAGATGGTCTACATAGTGGATGATGAAGAAGTAGAAAATCTAGATATAGATCATTCAGTAGGTACACGTGAGGTCTTGGACATGTGCAAATAAAAATGTGCATGCCTATCATGAACCTATGAGGACAAAGAAAGTGAATATTGGTATAGATTTGAACCTAAAGAGGCAATAATTGGAGATTATTGGTCTGAATCTAAAGTGGCAAAAATAGTGGAGTTGCTCTGTGATTTTTAAGACTTATTTCCTAGGGGCTACCATGAATTGAAAGGAGTGCATGAATCATTAGGAGAGATGAAGATAAAGCTTAAGGAAGGTGCGCGCCCAGTCAGGAAGAGACCCTACAGGATGAACCCTAACCTATGCATAAAGGTTAAAGAAGAAATTGACAAGATGTTGAATTCTGGCATCATCAAGCCCCTAGAAGAATCGGAGTGGGTTAGCCCCATGGTTATCAGTATAAAGAAATATGGTCAGATTAGGATTTGTGTGGATTACAGAGAACTGAATGTTGCATGTGTGATTGATCCCTTTCCTACAACCTTTCATAGAGGAGATATTAGAAGGTGTTGCAGGGTGCGAAATCTATTCTTTTACAGATGGATTCTCTAGGTATCATCAGGTCCAGATTGCACAGGAGGATCAAGAAAAAACAACTTTCACCACTGAATGGGGAATTTTTGCATATACTGTGATGCCCTTTGGTCTAAAAAACAAACCTGCTTATTGTATTTTCACAAATAGTTGTTCAAGCATTCCAGGATTTTATTCACATTTTCTTGCAAGTTTACTTGGATGATTGGACGGTGTATGGACTGGTTAAGGATCATTATGACAATTTGCGCTTAATGTTTGAAAGATGTAGACAGTTAAGCATCTCTTTGAACATCAAGAAGTGTGTGTTTGCTACACCTTTTGGCACTCTATTAGGGCACATCATCTGCAAGGAAGGTTTGTTAGTAGATCCAGCTAAGGTTGTAGTTATTGTAGGCCTGGAAGAGCCTACCAGTCAGAGTGAGGTGCGTGGATTCTTGGGTCACACTAGGTATTATAGAAAATTTATCAAAGGATATGCTAAGGTTGTCACACCCTTGGAAGAGTTACTAAAAGGAAAAGGGACATTTTATTGGGGAGAACCGCAGTAGTGCACATTTGAGACATTAAAGGAGAGACTTACTACAATGCCTATTCTGTGTTTTCCCTCATGGGACCAACCATTTCATGTACATGTGGATGCCTCTAGCATGGCCATTGGTGTGGTGTTAGCTCAGCCTAGAGAAGGTATTATAGATCATCCTATCTATTTTGCTAGTAGAAAGTTGACTCCTGTAGAGTAGAATTATACAACTACTGAGCATGAAGCCTTGTCAATGATCTATGCACTACATAAATTCAGACAATACCTTTTAGCAACACCATTCATATTTTACACCGATCACATGGCATTGAAATACTTGGTAAACAAGCCCATTTTATAGGGGTGCATATGTCGATGGGTGCTCTTATTCCAAGAATTTGATTTCACAGTTGTGGTAAAACTAGGTAAAAGTAATTCTGGCCCAAACCATTTATCAAGAATTCAGTTGGGGGAGGATGCGTAGACAATTGAAGATACAATGTTGGATGCACAGTTGTACAGGTTACAATGCACACCTTTGGAATTGGAGGATATTGCTATCTTTTTACGTACAGGTGTGGCGCTAGAAGGAATGAAATCCTTGGAGAAGAAACAACTTACAATTCACGTGACACCTTTTATGTTGATTAGTGGTGACCTATACAAGTTAGGCCGAGATGAAGTATTGCATTGGTGTGTGCTAGAGCACGAGTGCACATGGACATCATGGAAGAGGCTCATGGTGGTATTGTAGGTGGGCACTATGTAGGTGATGCCACTACGCACAAGATTCTACTCACTGGATTATGGTGGGAGACCCTCTACAAGGATTGTAAAGCATATTGTAAGGCGTGTGATCACTGTCAATGCATTGGTAAACCTAGGAAAAGAGATGAAATTCCTTTAAGACCTATTCCTAGTGCAGAGCCATTTGAGAAATGGGATATAGAATTTGTGGGTCCTATTTCACCAGCCGCATAGAACTAGATCATGCTACATCATCACTTGCATAGATTATCTTACAAGGTGGGCAGAAGCAACACCTACCAAGGATTGTACAACATCTACAACAGCCAGGTTCTTATGGGAAAATGTTCTTACAAGGTATGGATGCCTGCTGAGCTTGACAAGTGATAGGGGTACACACTTTCTAAATGAAATGATCAGGATACTATTGGATGAATTTATGATTGTGCACCATAAGACTACACCCTATCATCCTCAGGAAAATGGGACTGCTGAGGCCTTCAACAAGATTTTGAGCCAGACATTGACAAAAATTTGTGACATTGGAAGGAAAGATTGGGATGATAAATTTTCTATCATGCTTTGGGTGTACAGAACAACATACAAGAGGTTGAACAAAGCCACACCCTTTCAGTTGGTGTTTGGCACAGAAGCAGTTCTTCCTATGGAATTCATGTTACCTTCTTTGCGTATTGTGCATGCTGGAGGTCTAGCTGATGAGCAAGCTTTGGAAGAAAGAATTGATAAATTGATATAGTTGGATGAGAGGCACACCATAGCACATTGGAGTTAGAAGTAGGAAAAGGCCAGGTAGAAGGCATGGCATGACAGGCACATCAGGGACAAAAGCTTGAGATGGACAAATGGTGCTTCTTTATGACTCTAAGTTTCTTGTGCCATCTAGGCAAGCTTAAAGTGCATTGGTTGGGACCGTATATTATCACTCATATACTTGAATCAGGTGCTTTTCAGTTAGAGACACTTGATGGAATACGGTTACCCAGTTACTTTAACGGGAGTAGGTTGAAGCCCTACTATAAATAAGTCTTCTTGGTGTTTGTAATAAGGCAAGTGTTGCCATTTAGACTAGGTTTTCATTTTTGTATTTCCTTAATGTATTTCCTTTTTCGTCACTATGCTTTGTCAATTTAGTTGGTGTTTTGTGTAATAAGCACATTTACGCGTGCTGGAAGCTAATTACCATTTGAAGAAATTTTATGCACAGAGGACTACACATACCATTGGTGTGGGGTGGCTATTTACAATTGGGTACACATAAAGGAACAAACTTCTACAGGTGTTATTCAAGTTTACAGAGGAGTTGTTAGAAAGGAGATTGCTTTAAAAATATGACCGTAGATGGAGATAAATGAGGGAACAATATAACATGAGGTAAGAAGCGGCCATGGAGACTACCAGGGGAAGGCGCAGTGGTGAGGTACTCAAGCACATGGAAGTGCACTAAAGAGAAGTCTGTAGCCAGAAGGTAGGAAGGCATTAGAAGGTTATAGCTGGGGCACAAAGATGTACCACATGGATATTGTGAAAATGGTCAATTAATGAGAGGATTATTGGTTGGTGAAGGAGCAATAAATGCACTAAATTTTTGAAAATATATATAAGGATGTGATGTGGGTTCATTTTTACCTTTGCGATCACAAGTATTTGAGTGAGCTAAGTGTGATCAAGCCTGAGCGAGTCATATTGAGGTGCAGAGAGTGTGAAACCAGACGTGGAGAGAGGATTATTGCACGGAAGAGGCTTACATCCCCATTGGTGAAGGGTTTGAGTGAAGCAGAGGTGTTGAAAACAAGCTAGGGCATGTGGTTTCAAGATAGGGCATGTAGATTCGAGCTAGGGTTTGAGTTTTCTCATTATAGACAGTGAAAAGGTGGATTTTTATGATGGCACCAAAGAAAGCACCTGCATACAGGCACGAAAGGAAAGAAGAAGGTAGAAGATGAAGTTGAAATGGCTCCCAAGAGTAATTTTTTAGAAATGTAGTACCCAGAAGGTGTGATAGTTGGACAAGAGTGGGATTCCCACATCCGCAGGTGTAAAATAAGTGACTACAACCACCGTACATCTGACAACAAGAAATAGTTGGATGCATTGTTGAGTACAAAGACCAACAAGCGCACTGTGGAGGATATGCCAGTATATGATGACACTGGGGAGAAATTGTTGAAGTAGGTAGGAGTCTATCAGTTGTATGAGCTCCCATATTTTGGCAAGTATGAACCATTATACCAATGGCTGATGAGTAGGGTCCATGAGGACTTCTTCTATTTCACCGGATGAAGGGTTAGAATCACAACAGCCCTAATTTCGACACTGACAGGATTGAAGGGCACAGGGGTAGACCTTGCTAGTGATCTGACTGATAAAGCAGCAATCATAGAGACAAGAAAGGAGTTGGGGTATACTAAGGGTCCACATGGAATGGACATTGATAAATTGAAGAAGTATCCAGTGGTGCAGGAAGCAACGCATTTGGTAACCAAGTTGAATGATCAAGAGAGATGGTCACAGGTGAATACCATGTGGCTGCATGTTGTGAAGAAAATGTCTCAGGGAGTAGTCTACAACCTAGCAGGCTACATTGTAGACACCATTATTGAGGAAGTGTGCATAGGAGAGAAGATAAGTTTTGGTGCTATCCTCCTTTCCCTTGTGTTTGTAGAAATTGGAGTGCCTGATGGGCCAAAGAACAAGATCTGGGAGTATCCCATGGAAAATAAGTCCCTCGCGGAGAGGTTTGACAAATATTTATGTGAAGGATCAATGAGTGGGCCATTTAAACAGAGGGTGGAGATGTGGTATGACTGAATTCATGTGGATCATTTGAGGAAGAGTGGCACATTCCCAAGGAGCTACCTTCGGTGGTGGGCAAGGTGGTATAGTTTTTGGTGTACCAACACTTCTGCATCACACGATTTTCTATGAGGGATGGGGCATGGAGCCCATGGTGAAAACTATCATATGCCTTCACAGCATGCTACTTCCAGGCATCAGTCCACCGATTTACTGATGCATGCCACCTGAAATTTAATGCAGACAAGGTAGACTGTGACTACCACACTCTGAAGGAAGGCATATGTGTATCCAGGTCAGGCTGCCTATATTGAAAGGCTCATCTCAGATGTCATAAGTATGAAGCCAGTAAGCTTGGCTATTGGAGACAGTGGAGCCATGCTCGTATACCTTCAGCTTAAGCCTAAGCTGGAGAATAACAAGTATGTAGAAAATGAGTTTGCACTCCCAGGGCCACCTAAAGGAAAACATACAATGGAGAATGTGCCAGCCCCACAACCTACAGAAACTATAGTGGTGGATGAGGAGGATGAAGAACATGAAGATAGTGGTGGCTTAGATCATAGAGGCCGAAGGCAACCCACGGAGACAAAGTAGAGACTGAGCACATGGGTACTCCACCTCAGGTACAAGAAGAAGACGAAGACTTGGACGTAGAAGTAGTCCATGGAGAGCACCACTTTAAAAGGGTATTCAGAAGAACAAGGACCCAAGGTGTGGGAACCCCACATCCTATGTGAGGAGATCACCACAACTCTCTCCTCAGAAAGAGACAACTGAGAGGAAGAAGAGAAAACTAAAGTTGAATGAGGAGGTGGAGGAGTCTGTAGAGAGCATGCCTAGAACCCCTGTATAACTAGAAGATGTGGAAGAACCCAGGGATGAGGATATGAAGGATGAAGAGGAAGGTGCAAAGGAGGAAGAAGAAAAGAGCATGATATTTCTCAAAACATCGAAGATCCAACCCCAAACCTTGGTGCTCAAGTTCCTAAGGGGCCAAGAATGAGGAGAACTAGTGGGGAGTATGTTGGGCCAAGCATGGGCTATGTTGAGGACACCAGTAAAATTGTTCACACCTTTTCCAGAGCACAATGGGCCTTAAGGGGTTGTATGGATGGGAGTTGATGGACCCAGACATGGCCACTACGCACGCAAGGAAACAATTGTCCTGGTCTATGAAAACTCACATGGACGAGCCTGATTTTGATGTATGTGAGGAGTCATGTGTGTCCCAAAGAATGAAGAAGGCACCGCAGAGTAGGCACATGACTATAAATCCCACTCTCATGTCTGATGAGTAGGTAAGCAATGCATTGGTTAAGGTATCTACAGAAGTGGCAGAGGAACATAGATAAGGCTACCACTATTAGAGTTTTACGAGAAGATAACAAGGTAAAGGTTGTAGAAATAACGTGTCTAAAAGGGGAGAAGGACTTAGAATAGAAAAATAATGAAGCCTTCATCAGCATGGTAGAGGAAATTGGTGATTATGTCTGAAAGCAAGACCACACTTAGAGTCTAAGGTACCTGAGAAGTTTCCTTCAGCTATGCATTATGTGCATACATTAGTTGATTTGGTGCTTGAGGATGGACCAATTCACATGCCAGTGCCAAAGGACCCTGAACAGGAAGTAGAGAGAGCAAGGGCCTCCATGATTAGAAATATTTCATCATACGAGGCATTGTTCCAAACTTTACAAGATGAGCTGAAGAAATCAGATCAAGCTTTGAACATCTGCGCAGCTCCAGATGTAGTGATCAGAATAAGAACTATATTGGAAGATAATGAAGTTTTGAAAGCAATGAAGGATGAGACTTTAGGGCACATAGAGAGATTGGTGTTAGTGAAGCAAAAGTGTAAAGCCCTTGCAGCAGCACAACATCTGCATAAGGAGAGGTTGGATGAGCTTGGAAAGCTCATAGCACAAAAGATGGATCTTCTGGAGGGACGGATGTCTGTTATGGCTAACATTGTCATAGTATTGCAGAATGAAAAGGGAGAGATGACCCAGGATGAGTTGGAGTCCATCATTGCAGACGTTCCAGAGAAGACCAAAAACATGTTGGATGATTGGCAAGCCTTGGAGGCTGAGATTAAGGAAGAATATCCAGAGTTGATCCTGTCGGTTGAAGCAGAGGGTGCTACAGAATAGAATTCCATTCTTTGTAAAGTAATTCTTTACATTCTTTCATTCTTATTATTTATTCTTTGGGAACATCAGGAGGAACCCCATTGTTGGGATGGAAATGTAGTTTAGTGTGGGGTAATGTTGAGAAGACAGAATATGGCACTAAGGAGAGGGCACACAGAAGATTCACGCATGGTAGCAAGGCATATTTGAAGGCACGAAAGGATAGGGAAGGAAACGTGTGAAAGATAGATTGATTCAGGACTTAGCCATTTTCATGGTTACGGGCTATTTTTGGAGATAGCGTATGGAGCACACAATGGGATGGAGACTTGCACGACACAAAAATGTTATTTTGGGAAGAGCATCTACTAAGCGCCATGCATGAGTTTGAGTTAATAATAGGATTACTACTTCCAGTTAACTATAAGAGATCTATTATTAGCGCACTTGCATGTGTGCATGTTATTGTAAAGGTGCATGACTATTTTCAGCATGCAACCTATTTTTGTAAGTGTGTAAGCAGTGAAGGGAAAGTCCCCACCCTTATAAATATGTATTAATCTGTGTAGTTAGAGAGACACTGTGTATGAGCTATTGTGGAGTTATGTTGCCAGATCTGATGCGCGCATAAACTTATGATACTACTTATTATAAGAAGCTTTTGTATTTACTGTGTTTTAATATAATGGAGTGTATTGGGTGAATAATGGTGTTAAACATGACTGTAACTAGTTCTTACATGGTTGATTTCATTATGTTTATCACTTAATTCATTATTCTTTTAGATCTAGATCTGGAATATGCTTTGTGGAATATTTATGTTATTTATGGATATGAATACATTACATCTTCATCATGTTCACATCCTGCACAAGCAACTCTAAGGAGGGGCTGGTACCTTTGCACACTTTGGGTGAGCACTCAGCTCAAGTTGGGTGATGTGCTAGCACGCCTGGGTTGTTCGTGGTAAATTCTAGGTTCATCATGTTTCCATATCAGAGCAAGTCTCACAAAAGTGTTTCTAAACACTCATTCAATGTCTTGGAGTATGTTTTGCATCTCATAAGAGGAGGAATTTGTAATCACAGTGTCCTATTTCAACCTGAGGTCAAAGGAAGGAAACTTCATTCATTGAGAATTCACTCAATATCCATCGGAAATAGGTTCTTTGTCAACAAGTAGCTTTCTCGTCTATCTATTTCTCTTCTCTCTTCCCTCCCTCTCTCTAACATTTTATTTATTCATTAGGAATGTACTTATTTACTTAAGTGACTTAAATATGCATTGTAAAAGCCCCTTTTCAAAAATAAGAAAAGGAATTACTTTCATTCATATAGAATTTGAAAATTCACATGGTGGTGAGATGAAAACTCACAAGGGGGAAGAGGAAGAGACATTTTTAAGCTATAAATTGGAATGGCTTCTCCATTCCAAAGGGTTAACATTTTTTTATTCTTACTAGATGTTGTATTTCACTTCTACTACAAGCGATAAGCTACACTATTCTATCTCCTTTCCTTCCTTATGTTCTTCCATGCCCTCTACTTTCCAACTTTGCAATTAATTGTGATCTTGTATAACTAAGAAATAACTTTGTGTCTTTGATTAATGAATTCAAAGAATTTTGTGTCTCCAATTTTTTAGTCTTACTATTAATTGCATGGTTGAATTCTTCTATTTTATTTTGGACCTACTTTGGCTAATGTGTGTGAACTCTGTAATTTTACTCACAACATTAACCCTCTCTCCCTATTTCTCTTACTCCCCTTTACCTCTCTCCAAGCTAATTCCTCCCTTATACGTTGCAAAAGCAATTTGCCATATGTTCAGTGGAGTATCCCTATGTGATACCTGGCCTAATAGCTATCACATGTTTTTAGTTAGTTTCATTAAATAATGGGAGACTCCACATACCCAAGAAGGAGGGGCTTAGCCCCGTGACCATTGGTGAAAATCAATAACCAACACTACAAAAAATTATTTCATCAACATAAAATATTAAATTCAACATTTACTAGATGTTGGGTTTATTCATGTTGTGGACTATCTACAATAGGTCTCCAACATTATTTATGTTATGAATCCTAATGGAAAAATTCATTATTGCAACAAATTGTGTGATCTCAATAAAGCTTCTCCTAAGGATAGTTTTCCTCTCCCACTCATTGATTCTATTGTCGAATTTGTTGTTGGCCATGACATGCTCTCTTTTATGGATGGGTTTTCTAGATATAATCACATTAAAATCAACCCAAGTAACCAATAAAAAACCTCCTTTACTACCCCATGGGACACTTTCTGTTATATTGCTATTGTAGACGCAAAATCACACACTTTTGGTATCTATCTAGTCCTAATCACATACTACTAATTCATATAATTCCTAAGTAAGAAAAGTACTAATTGACCCATGTCTTTGGTCATCTTTGCTTGTTTTCTGTTACCACTTTTGGTCTTACACTCTTTCTTTCCCAGTATGACTTTTTACACTCTGATATTTCTCGTCCTAGACACCAGCACCAGGCGCTCCCATCCCCTCTGGGAACCCTTGGCCTCTTTGTACTTTACTCACATATTTTGGGTCCTTTTTAGCTCTTTAAGCATCTTATTTTTTTGGTTTTCGGACCTTTTCAGGGTTAATTTCAAAATTCAAGCAAGGAAATCATATAAATATAAAGTTATGTGATCGTAATAAAGGACCAAGTGCTAAGTATTAGTTATCACCTCCTAAGGTTGCATCCAAAGGCTATTCTAGAGCATCCAAGCATCCATTCAAGGGCAAGGAACTGCATTCTTTTGCATACACTTCATAGGAGGGGGAAGTTTCATTCTATTCCATGCACACATCTACCTACATATTCTATCAATTGTAACATGCACAAGAGCCACCTCGGGCATGATTTTAACACACACACAGAACTACATTGGGTCTGAAATTGTAGTGCAACACTCAGTCGTATGATCACTTGTTTGACAACTAAGGAAAATATGAACCCTCATTTTGCATTCTTTTTCATTTTGGGATTTGATTCACTTTTGAGGGATTTGCAAGTGAAATATTTATTGCAGGTTATCAATGACATCGGTGAAACTGGTACGACATACTAGCAACAAGAAGTGAAAAGACAGTGAACACCTTGGGACCAGTCAAAGATGATTTTATGAGCTTTTTGACAATCATAGGCACCCAATACTAGTCTGTAGTACCCGCAGACGCCCCTAAACTCCATTTCCGGATGCCCCATTCCTAGTATATTCCTCCATATCTACAATTTTTATGGGTTTAATATGGACAGGTGTGCACTTTGAATTTCTCAGTTCATCACTTTTTCATAACCCAGGATTAATTGTGAAATAGATAAGTCTTTCTATCTCCTCTTTGCACTTAGGTTTTTAGATCTTAATTACTTATTTTCTTAGGTCAAAATTATTTCATATTGCATACATATTTATCAATTTTTGTTACATACTTAGATTAGGAAATATTTTATTCATGAATAAACATTTTCCTTAATCATTTTAGTGAACCCTGACACATTTTTTGAACATTCGTTAGGATTCTCACTCTTCTATTCTTCTAATTTTTCTTAGGATCATCTTATCCATGGCTATCTCTATTTATGATTTCTTGCTAGCCCATCCTGAGTTTCACGCTAAAATCAATAATATTTTGGTTACTACTCATATTCATGTTACCTACTCATCTAGATTTTGTCCATCAAACACTTGTCAGTGCATTTTCACAATAGATTACTTTTCAATCGATTATAGATGAAAATCTTGTTATTTATGATAATGATTCCCCTCTCTATATACAAGTTTGTATCAACAACTTAGGTGTCAAGCGCATTTTAGTTGACATTGGATCTAAGCTCAATCTTTGTCCCGTCTATCGTTCATTCAGGTCATAGGCATTTCGGTAGCTAATCTTAATGCAACATCTCTCTTTTTATGATCATGTGATTATACTGTGCATCCATGCTTATGTACTGTCACATTTTCGCTCACAATTGGTGTTAGGAAATGTATTATTTACATGAGTATTTAGTTTTTACTATATATTAAAGTATTATTTACTTATGGTTATTATGTTGATAATTGAATATAGTGTTATAAAAACAATATATTTATTTGTTGCACCTATGTTTCTATAACGGGTTATTTATTATTCTCATTTCCTATTTAATAGGATGTTGTTTGCATATAATCTATGGTTATATAATATCCTTTGTAATAGTATTGAATATATAAAACATTATTAATATTTTTCATGTGCAAATCTTAAACCAAATTATTATTTGGTATTAGAACATGTTTGATTCAATATCTGCAATTCAATTCAATTCTTTATGTGAAATTGAAGTTTATTAAGATTCTTTTGGATCTGTATGCTTTCTTCAAGGCCATAAGTCCTCCATTTTGGATGTAGGAAGCTCTCAAGGACAAATGACAACTTAACAAACCGACATCCTCTTTATCTATGTGGCATATTTCTATCTATGTGGCAGATTTCTTATAATCTTAGTATTTGCGCGAGAAGCTTCTGTTTATTCTCATGAAACTAAATAATACAAGCATGGAATTCTAATTTGTGATATCTGCCATTACACGTATATGTTATCTGTGTCGCTTAAGCACCTACTATGAGATGGTCAATGTTGAAGACTTTGCAGTCCTGATATACAAATCTCTCTGCCTTGTTATGTCTATTAGTTGGCACTTTATCTTGGAGATCCATTAACAACTCACGATCCTCCATTCAAAGGAAATATGCCACAGTTTGATTTATTCATGGGCGTGTTCATGTTTACTGTTGTCTTCACATACAAATTTTCTATCTCATTCTTCCAAAACCGTACTTTGAAGCTTCCATGTGGGTCATTCTTCAAACATTTGTAGTTTGTAAATCACACAGTGATTTTTTTAGGTTTATCTTGGTTTTTACCAGTAGTCATTTACTTAAAATAGTTGTTAATTAAGTCTGGTCATAATTAGTCATTTTTGGTTTGTCCACGTAAAAATTTCTTATAGTGGTTATTAGTATATTTTGTTTATGTGGTCATTTTTTGAGTCAATACTCTGTGTTTAGATGTTCGGTGTTGTTCTTTTAAAGGAAAGAGTGTATTAATATTGTGTTTTGGAAAATTTATTATAAATAGAAGAAAATTGTTCTTAATAGTCCATCAAGTCAATAGTTTATGTTGTTAGTCAGGGCATATGTCTTATGTTATTGTATTTTAAATGTTTTATTATACAGTTGTCAATGTGTCATCAGAGTGAATCTATAAATAATATGAATATTAAATTATTTAATATTAAATAGTTATATTTGTCATTGTTGTCAAAAGTCTGGAAAACAAAATTCCTTATGGACGCATTTTTGGTGTTACCCCGATGTCCATAAAATAATATGATTTCACGTTGGTGGGGTGGGAATAATAAACAATGTGGGAATTATTGAGCTTCATATCCAAACCCGACTAAGTTAGCAACAAATGTACTGGAGGATGGAGGTAATGGAGGATTGAGGGTGATTAGTGCCTCTTTTCAAATCACCAACAACGGGGCCACATTTTGGTATAGTGGCATCTCTTTTTCAATTGTGTGGTGTGTGCAAAATAAAATGATGTGTATTTTTCCCTTCCCATGATATGATCGAAATGAGGAGAATGTGCAATTTGCAATCTAAAAACAGTTTTATAGGAGGGAAACTGAACTGGAGTGATCCCTCTAACTATTGAGATTCTTCGACTATCAGACTTCTTCATTGATCGACCGGTGAAAGAGCATTCACTGGCAGTGAAAGCGGAGAACTATTGAGTTCGTTTATGTAGGTGTATTGGTGGAAGTGTGATAATCTGGTGGTGAAGCGGATAGGGTCATGTGTAGCAAGATCAAGACAACAAGATCCAAGCCAGCAATATGTAGACCTAAAAATATGTGGAGGCATATGATTCAGTTACAATTTTTTTTAGATGCGTTTTCTTCCCATGTAAACACTAAGGGGGGAATGTTAGGAAATATATTGTTTACATGGAGTATTTAGTTTTTTACCATATAGTAAAGTATTATTTACTTATGGTTATTCTGTAGATAATTGAATATGTTGTTATATACAAACAATATATTTCTTTGTTGCATGTGCGTTTCTATAATGGGTTATTTGATTATTCTCACTTCCTATTTTTATATGAAGTTGTTTGCATATATCTATGGTTATATAATATCCTTTGTAATAGTATTGAAATATATAAAACATTATTAATATTTCCATGTGCAAAGCTTAGACCAAATCATTAATTGGGGGCAAAGACCATTCCAACTCAATTTTTTTGTTGTTGATCTCCCACTTTTATATAATTGCTTATTGGGTAGGCCATGGCTTCATCAAATACAAGCAGTGTCTTCTACACCCCACCGATGTGTCGGATTATTATATGAGGTCTTTGAATATGATATTCTTGTTGATAGTACACGATTCCAATATTGCAACATAGATCGTAATATTGCATTGCATGTTCCTACTAGTGTTATTATGCATCTTGTTACTAATCCACAACCTGATTATTATCCAAAACAACTTGCCTCCACTTGAGGGAACTGTTTTATACACTAGATGTTGTTCCATCCACTCCATAACAACCCCCTGCTTCTACTAATGTTATGGTACCTTATCGTGCTTATGTCCATACATTGGATTTCATACCACCTTCAACATCCTCTTATGCACAATTGATAACTAGGTTACCTCCTTTCACATGTACACTTTTTACGAATCACTCTTATTGGGAACATATTCCATTCGACCCTAACTTGCCCTGATACTAATCTGCACACATGAAGGATTGGCTTGGTTAGGGTTTACAATAGATGGAATTTTCCCTCGCCCTCATGATCCTCATCTCTACCATGGATTTATCTGCATTATTGTTGCATATGGTCTTCGCGTCTTCTATCTCACAATATTTCTTATACGTAGACCTCACAATTCTCCACTTACGCTTGGACATTCTTGGCTTGATTACATTGGGGGACATTAGATCCTAATCATATCAGCATTTCATTTCGCATGCCCTTTAGCCATGTTTTCATTTGCAATGATTCATTTCTTGGCTATTCACAAAACCTTACTCATTGATATGCACATGGATGTCCACTACCACCTTTCACTAACGAGGAATATGTCATGGGCATGTACAATTTACACCTCAATGGCTCTCTACTTGATCAAACTAACACAATTGTTTACCAGGTCTTTGACGCATCTCCATTTGGCTTTGATCATGATAATGATGACCTCTTAGATGATATTACTTCATCATATCCATCATCATACATGAGGGGGGGACGTCATGCTCATTTTTTCCCTTTTAGCATTATCATTTGTCTTCTTTTTATACTTATCCATTCTACATTTACTCTCTTACATACATCTAAAACATCATGATACATTCCTATCGTCACTCCATGATGACGCACTCATGTTCTTTGTGGTTCTCACATAACTGTTGATGGTTCTATTACAATAAGAAACTTGTTTCATCTTCACATCACATGCTTCATTGGCGTATCTATTACATAATAACTCATATATACATAAATATATTACCATCTGTCACTATTCATGCATACGATACCACTTTTCTTTATTTATATATCACATTACTTAATCAACTATACACTATCTATTATCCTTCATCATCATCATATATCACATATATATCTATTTTAAAACATCATTCAAACGTGGATACCACACTCATCAACACATACCTTACTTATTTCTTACCCCCCTCCACCTTCTAGCATTATCAGTTTTCTTACATCTTACATACATCACATCTAGTCTTCCACATTCATCATACACATCTTGATACATTTGTATTGTCATTCCCTGATGACACACTCTCATGCTATGGTTCACACTTGATTGTTGAGGGCATACTATATACATGAACCTCTCACACTACACACTTAACACATCATGAATTCATGACATATCTTTCTATGCAACATCTATCGCGCATCATAAACATCACACACGCTCTACGCATTCACATTACACATTTATTGCTTATACTTCTACCCATTTTGCTCATTACCCTATGACACACTCTAGTTCCATGGTCCATACTAGACTGTTGAGGGTCTACATCTCAAATTGACCTCACCACACTCACATGTTCATTCACTCACTCACTCACACACTCACACTCTATGTTATGAATTTTATCGATCACATATTTCTAACGCACTATCAAACTATTTCCTGATGACACACTCTTGCTCTACGTTTCATTCTTGACCACTGAGGGGGACATGTATAAATGAACCTCATCACATGCATACTCATCCACACTCACTCAAGGGGCATGTTGCTCCTATCATTCACTATGCATTCCATTTCATCTCATCCACAACATATTTCATATTGTCACATTTAGTCTTGCTTTCTTATGCTTACATGTTCACTTTTTACACATGCTAGACAAATATCATGTATGTCATTATCTTTTCCATACACACATGCGCGTTCACTTTCTTTCGAGTTGTGATCGTAGATTTCTACATATCGATACACATACGCAACATGGATGCTTGGCACACTACCTCTTACCAGTCCTAAAGATGACTCATAGAAGGCATCTGCTTTCGTACAACAACAGGTGTTATTGTTTCATGTTTTCATAACACACTACTATATCGGATTATAAACGTTCCTTGACATACTTTTTATATTTCGAAATATGCTAATGGGTGCTTCAAGTGCAACATTTTCTTTGCAGGTCTATTTGCTTACCATGGTTGTCTGTTACATTACTTTACAGTGTTTGCATCTTGTCTTTCCATTGTTTATGCAGGATTTTTCCTTTGTCTTGTGTGTATACTATCTGCTTATTGGCTACGACGGCCTTAATTATCTTGTGACATCATGATTTTGATGTTCCATGTTTTACAACCCATCTTCGTGGTCTATGTTTTCTTCGTGCATGTTTACATTTTCTTCATACATATTAGCTTATAAATTGTCTACTTGCTATGTTAGCTTACACTTCATCTTTTACATGTATGTTTATCTTTCTTGTAATTATGTGTGTCTCCTAACTAATTTGTTTGTGTGTGTCCTTGGTTTCTACCAAGCACACCCCTCCCCCCTTGTAGGGCATACTTACAAAATAGAATGGCCGGTCCTCGTTTGGGCTGCATACTCCTCAGAAATGGCATGGTATGTATCCCAAACAAGGGGGGCATCATTCTCGGTGAGTCATTCACCCCCTTTCAACAGTTTACACTCATCACATCAACATAGCATAATTTAGTACCGGTACAACACAATCATTAGTATCAGACAAGGCTCAGTAATCTTACTTGGGTCCTTAGCAAAACACATACACTAACGTTCTAAAACCAGGACAATAATGCACCTGGGTTCACCCATAACTCTTCCTGGGATGTCCCATGATCAAGGGGGAGTTACACAACAAAATGTTCCACTTCAGAAAAGTTGGCAACACTTCACACAACATGGATTTTTATAGGGCACATAGTCCTTAGCAATCGACATTCATGCACTACACAACCTTGTATACTTTTGCATTGGATCAAAACTGTTTGAATCAGATCGGATTTTTACACACCGTCTGCGGTGTTGTTCTACATTTTAGGAAGCTAGTTAAAAAATTGAGAGGATCAACACCATACTTTTCTCCTTGCACTTCTTCCGTTCTTGGCATGATATCACCTAACAAACTCGCACTAACGGCATAAATGGCATGAGATCGCCTAAAAAACTCATTCTTTCTACATCATCTTTAGGATCCTTTCTACACTCTTTTCTCATCACGGATCAGGTGCACATGTTCCTTTTTTAAATATTCACATTTTACACATTGTCTTACATAATTTTTACATAATTTAATCATAACATGTGTATTTGACTACTTGTTCATTCTTCTCTTTTGCAAGTTCGTCCTTATGGGAAGCAGTAGTCACATCATCATAATCAACAATTGAAATCAACAACGCATCATCAAAAATCGACACCAATACAAGTATAATCATAACATAGACACATACACTCTTACCCTAGGGTCATTATCATCATCACTTTTTGCACTTCCTCTTCTTTAGTTTCCACGCTTCACATTTTTATCACTCCAATTTTTTCTTGTCTCTCGGCACACTTTCTGCCATAAATCTACATGGTTATTAGGTACGAATCTTCTATTTACTTTATGTAATCAAGATTTCTCTCAACAACATAAAGTGGATTCAAATGTAGACATAAAATCACGTACCTTGGGTATCTATCTAGTCCTAACCACATACTACTATTCATATGATTCCTAAGTAAGAAAAGTATTAATTGACCCATGTCTTTGGCCATCTTTGCTTGCTTTTTGTTACCAATTTTGGTCTTACACTCTTACTTGCCCAGTCTAACTTTTTACACTCCAATATTTTTCATCTTAAACACCAGCGCCTAGCTAGGACGCCAACGCCTCTAGGCACCCCTGACCTCTTTGTACTATACTCACATATTTTGGGTCCTTTTTAGACATTTGGGTATCTTATATTTTTGGTAGTCAGTCTTTTCAGGGTTAATTACGAAATTCAAGCAAGGGGATCATATAAATAAAAAAGTTGTGTGCTCATAATAAAGGACCAAGCACTAAGCATTAGCTATCACCACCTAAGGTTGCATCCAAAGGCTATTCTAGAGCATCCAAGCATCCATTCTAGCATCCATTCAAGCGAAAGGGAATGCATTCTTCTACATATAATTCATAGGAGGGAAATTTCATTCTATTCCATGCACACATCTACCTACATATTCTACATTTAACTATTCCTCGCGATCAAGTGCAACACGCACAAAAGCCACCTAGGGCATGATTTCAACACACATAAAGAACTACATTGGGTTTAAAATGTGTATAATGCTCAATTATAAAATCACTTGCTTGACAACCGAGGATAGTCTGACCCCTCATTTACATTCTTTTATTTTTAGGATTTGATGCACTTTTGAGGGTTTTGTAGGTGAAATATTTATTGCAAGTTATCAACGACATCAGTGAACTTGGTATGACATAATAGCGACAAGAAGTAAAAGACAATGAACACCTTGCGACCAGTCAAAGATGGTTTTCTGAGCTTTTTGACAGTCGCAGGTGCCCAGTACTAGTTTGCAGCACATGTAGGTGCCCTTGACCCATTATGGGTGCCCTATTCTGGCATATTCTTCCATCTCTGCATTTTTCTAGGTTTTATTGTGACAATCTGCACTTCAGATTTCTTAGTTCGTTGCTTTGGCACAACCCATGATTAATTTTGAAACAACTAATTATTTATATCTCATCTTTGCACTTAGGGTTTTAAATGTTAATTTCTTATTTGTTTGGGTCAAAATTATTCATATTGCATACATATTTATCAAAGTTGTCACATACTTAGGTTAGGCAATATTTTATTCATAAATACACATTTTTCTTAATCAGTTATGTCTTTTGCTCTCAAAAATGTTGAGGCTACATACCAACATGTTATGACCCACATATTTCACAATTATATTCATAAGATCATTGAGGACTATGTTGATGACATCCTAGCTAAATATAAACATCGTACTAACCATGCTCAAGATCCTAGCTAAAAGTGTGTCTTTGGAGTTGGGTCAAAGCATATAACCATGCCCCACTTTTTGTAGTTTTTATACATTCAGTAAAATATGTCCAACAACCAAAACATGACCAAACACATATTAAATGACCAAACATGTATTTTTAAGAGATTATAAATATTGAGGTGCAAGACATCTAGAATTTACATGATTTTTTTAAAAAAATAATATTATTTTTAAGTATTTATTTACCAATCATATTTTAAAATATTTTTAGCCACCAAGTGGGACACAGTTATATGCATTGACCTAGTTACTACCAAAAATTTGTTAGGATACATCATTTCCTGGTGAGGTATTGAGATTGATCCCAAAAAAAACAACACCATTATAGATATTCCTCCTCCCCTAAAATTTCACCAGATTTGTTCTTTATAAGGTAAAATCCAAGCTATCCATCGTTTCATAGCACAACTAGCTGACAAGACCCAACCATTTACACGTCTCATGAAAAAGGATGCTACCTTTACTTGGGATGTTAGTTATCAATAGGACTTTGATGATATCAAAGCTTATTTACTTAATCTTCCTATTTTAAATCCTTCAATGTTTGATCAACCATCGATTTTGTACATCTTGGCCTATCTTCATGCCTTAGGTACTTTGATTTCTCAACATTATATGGATCACTATGAATATGCCATCTATTATCAGCCACACCTTACTCCCTTACAAATGCAATTATAACTATATTGAATTTTTTTTCCTTAGCATTGTCTTTATTAATGACAAGCTACGTCACTATATGATACAAAATTCATATTATTACAAAAGTTGATCCTTTGCACTACTTACTTTCACAGACCCATCTATCTATTAGTTTATCCCGTTGGGTCATGTTTATTATTGACTTTGACCTTAAATTTGTTCGATAAAAATCTATCAAAGGCCAAGTCATCCTTAACTAACTAGTAGAGGATCCTATACATGATCCTTCCCCTATATGTGATGACTTTTAGATGATTTTATTGTATATACCATTGATTCTGATATGTGGACTATGTATTTCGACAACTCTCGTTACACCACAGACATCGATGCCAGTATTGTTTTCATTACACCACATGGTCAACCTATGCCCTTTGCTTATCGACTTGAATTCTCATGCACAAATAATATAGTTGAATATGAGACACTTATTCTAGACTAATATATTTCTCAATCTCTCCCTATATGACTATTTTCTAAAATAGCCCTAGGCTATTTTGAAAACATACAAATTCAATTTTGGACTTAGAAAAAAATTGTGTTAAAAATCCATAGAACACTGAAACTCAATCTTTTATGGAAATCAGGAACTTGGTGTTCCGCATGTTCTCCAAATCTATGGAACAAAGGCAGGAATGTAGTGGTCTATGGGTTATCCTAACCTGTACAAAAAATGGAGAATGCAAAGACTTAGGTGGATTTTTGGCTCAGGAAATCCGTGGAACAAAGGATCTCAATATTCTACGGAGTACATAAACAAAGTGTCCCGTGAGTTTTCCTAACCAACAAAACAAATGAGTTTGAGCTTTGTGTTGTGCAACAAAGGGATGCAGGTTTAGAAAGTGATTGAATCCAAAAGGTGTGGAACACGATCCTAGTATTCTTTGGGCTTCTTAAAGATTAGTGTTTCGAGGACCTCAAAAGTTGGGGAATAAAATAAACATGGTTGCGGGTTTCAAAAAAATTGTGCAATGTAAAGGTGGATTTCCACAACATGAGAAAAGTAATGACACTTGGGAAGACAAGGTAAAAACAACAAGGTAGTGGAATATGTTGGAAAATTAGCTAAGGACCAGATGTGAAGAGGAAAGAGTGGAAAGAAGCTTAGTGTTTCACGGCGTGGAAATTACAGCATCACGCGGACTTGGATAAAAATGGTAATCTACGAGGTTGGTTGATTCCACAAAATAAAACATGAAGTCTACCTAGAAGAATTCATTATGCAAGGAGAATTGCCACTAAGCTCCACAAAGAAAAGGAATAAAATTTTTGGAGCGCCTACAGTTGGAAGCCATGAAACACCATCTTAGTGTTCTCTAGATTCACAAAGCCACGGAACAAAGAAACATAGTCCACCAAGAAAATGCCGCAAATCAAATAATTTAACATTTGCGGGTGTTGCAAAGGGTTTTCTACACATAAAAGTATGCATAAAGAAGTCACAAGGGTCCACAGAAGGAAGAAATCAGAAGTTCCACACAATGAGGGAGTAGGCATCTGTGGCATGTGGAGAAAGGTAAGAGTTTCGTGGGTGCACGAGAGTTAGTGTCTCGCGGGTTTCTCAATCCACAAAGACTTTCAACACTCAAAATTCACACAACAATGAAAATTCCTATGAGACAAAGAAAATTCAAAGAAAGGTATGGAATGTAGAGAGAAGCTGTGGAACATTTAAAAAGATGCATTACATGGAAAAGTCGTGGGAAACTATGAAAATCATCTGAAGTTCGTGAATTACGCACAAGAGTCATGCCTAACTTGAAATCAAATACACAACTACTTCAACAACTAAAAAATAATGAAGTATGGGCACCGTCCTCTTTCCCCTACAAATCTTGATGGTGTGTTACAGTGAAAATGGCAATCTGTTGGGAAACATCTATGGTGATTGGTCCTTGCTGGTTGAATATCTTTCCTGTTGGTGCCTCTCTCTCCCCTTCCATCTTCTTCTCTCATTTTTTTATAATTTTAGAACTCTACATTGTAAAACAGATCCCTCTTTTGTTGTAATGACACCATGCCAAAATGGTGGTCGACTTCCCATGAGTTCTATACCTCAAATTTGGTCTCAAAAACATTTTTCACCTTTTATCAATGAATGTGATCAATTATGCATCGTTTGAGAAATAAATCTTATGTTTGTGGCTCTCTTCTATGTCATATTCATGTCTTTTTTTTCCTCTCTATTCTTTCTCTAGTATGTTGTGTAGGTTTTCTACTTGCAATTATTTTCCATTTTTGTGTGTTTTCAATGCATGGAAATGTTATCTTATGTTGTTTTGGGTTTGTGGCATGCTAGTCTTCCCTTCTCTCCCAAATTTTCTTCCCTTTCTTCCCCTCATGGAGAGTGATCGCACCCCTTCTCTTTAGTGCTATCGTCACCCCTTTATCTTAAGATGTGTTTTCCTACATCTCTCTATTCCTAGTCCCTTGGATGTGGTAGTGTAGGTCATCTTAGTCATAGTGTTAACATCATGATAGATAGGTAGAGGAACTAACCTTCTTTGGAGGTTTGTATCAAGATGCAAGTCCCACACTTGAAGACTATCTTGATGTAGCCAAAAGTATTGATCTTCCATGATCAAATCTAGGGTATTACTTTTATGTGATAATAGTTATAGAATGCCTGGTAGGACAAATTATGAATATCTTTACAAGTTCATACCAGCAAGATTGATGTGTTCTTGATGGTATTCATCATTTAGATACATTTCTCAACACATCTGACAACTCCATTAGTCCAACAACCCCATTTTCTCAATCAACAAACCTCCTTTCATAATTTCAGTTCTCTTTTCCATGAAATTGTGCAATCATGACTTCATTTACTAAAAGGAATCCTCATTTGCAACAACAACACCATTAAAATCCACCTCTATGTTCCCCAAATATGTCTCTAGGTTATCAAAACATACCTCCATTTCAATTTTATGAGAAAAATCAGCAGGCATATTCCTATGAACCAAGCCCTATAGATCAATATGGTTATCCAACTAACCATAGTGTTATTCGATAATAAGAGTATGCAGATTTTTTAGGCCATTTCACACTTGAAGATGATCTTAAAATGAGCATTCAACATATAGAAGAGATCATGCAAGCAATCAAGGAACAATTTCAAATTTTGCAAGCTAAAAAACTTGGTTTTAGGCAACCATGCCCATGGGGAGGTCCTATACCTAGTTGGTTTAGCCCTCAACAAAGGCTAGAGGTAATGAGTGAATATTTTACTCAAATGGTTAATTTTATTGCATCATTTCAAGCATTGGAGGCTAATAATCCTATAGTTGAAGAGCCATGTCAATGGGGTATTCCTTCACTACCACCACGTGGGACCGGTATGCTTCCTTATCATTTGGAACCATCTTAGCCTAAGTTTTAAGTTCCTATCTTTCTTAAAGCTTATCCTTTAATTCCTTCTCCTTCACAGGAAGATATTGTTCCTTCCCCATATTCTCAACCATTGAAAAACCAATTAGAATCTCAATCTCCTCCTCCTCTCACATTCCCAAACCCATTTTGGGAAGAAACAAATCAGAAAATTATTTTGGGAGGGAGGCCAACTGAAGAACCAAACAGGGAAGCTCTGATGCAAAATTTGAAAGATTGGAGCTCAAGGTTTGAGGCCAAACAAATACCACATTTGATTAAGCCTACATAAGGGGATAATATTGGAGAGAAGGAGGAAGATGATAAAAAATATCTCTACTCT
This sequence comes from Taxus chinensis, assembly GCA_019776745.2. Lineage (NCBI taxonomy): Eukaryota > Viridiplantae > Streptophyta > Pinopsida > Cupressales > Taxaceae > Taxus > Taxus chinensis. The sequence continues at coordinate 560,599,906 of CM034152.1, read as the reverse complement.
AAGTGTAGTGTGTGTGATGGAACCATATTCTTAGAGGTTGTTGATTTGTCTTCACAAAAATCGGCAGTGGAAGAGAAAAATTCATATTGAAAGGCCTTGAATGAAGAAAATACTAGAGAGAGTTTCTTAATCTCTTTTGGTGATGAAAACGTATATTTTTCCTTGCCTCTATCCACCAAATCAGATTTGAAAAAATCTCATGAAGAAGTGCATGCCAAAGAAGGATTCATGATGTGTTAGATTTTGGGTTTGATCTGTCAAACTTTGTTCTTAAGGATGAGGAAAACAATGATGACCTTATTGCTAAATCATAAATCATCATCAAGGAGGAAGATTTGTTTGTAGAAGCAAAGAAAAGTCCAAATCAGATTTCAAACATGCTTCTTGATGAAGAGAATGGTGATATTGATCTTTCAAACTTCTTGTTTGAAGAGGAAGATGAGGAAAATTAGCATATAAGGGTGGAAACAATTTTTTTTCACAAGAGTAGGAAAAAAAAAGTTTGAATCAACTTGCAAACATCCATGATGGAGAAGAAAGTGTGTCTACTAGCTCTATTCATGAAGTTGCATGCAAAGAAGATGGGTAAATCATGAGGATTGGTCCATTGTAATGACCAAAAATAAGTGGAAACCCTAGATTCCTACAATATACTTCATCAAAGCATTATATAACAAAAGGAGAAATCATTATGTGGGTGAGGTTGAATTTCCCATGGTGTTCAACCATTGTCAAACCAATCCAAGTGTTACACTACAAGCCCTTGAGTGGGATCAAGCCTCATATAGTTTTCCTCGAGCTTTGTGCAAGTGTGAATGTAATCAAATCCAACCCCCTATGTGTGCCCTCATGTCTCTTGACATAAATATAGTGGGTTAACTATAGAGTAGAGAGTGTACTCAATGCAATAGTAGTGTGATGTGGTATGTTTCAGATGTTAGACTAAACCCTTTTGTCCCTTGAAGACCTTTGACAATGCTTAGAGTGATTTTGCTCTTGCTAAGACATGGCTCTAGGACCATTGCATGCTTAGGATTTGACCAGGTTGAGTGTTTTAGACCTAATGTGGTGGCTACTCTAAATGATGTGCAACTACTTTAGGAAGTTTATGAGAGCCTTGAGTGCTTTTGTGTTGATATTTTCAATAGGAGCGTGTCATGTGAGTTATGAAGTGATATTGACTTGTTTATATAGGCTTATGTAAGTGAAAATGTCATGTTAAGGTCGGCCTTAGGAAGATGAAATGACACATATAAGATAATTAAATTGAAAACAAAGTCATAAGATAAGAGGGGGGATGAGCATATAAGTTAGATAAAAGCGTAGTTCATTATGGATTAGAACTATATGGTTTTTCCTAGGTGGATAGTGAGATAAAGTCTAAAGTTTGGGAATGATGCTTGGAGTTGAATTACTGCTCAATTTATAATATTTCTTGGATTAATAATGTAGTAGAGTGTGGAGATGAGCAAGTCAAGAGAGAGGTAAATAGATGTATTGATTGAACTTAGAATGTGAGCATTTGTCTTGGAGACAAACTTGTCATTGCCAAAGGATAAGCTATCAAATTTGAGTGTTTATAGTTGCAAAAGATGTATGGAAAATTTGAGAGCCCAAAAAAGAGCTTTGGACAGGTTTACCTACTTCGAACATGTTCACTTAGTGAATTCATCCTAAGGTTGTTGATTTTGTACTTTGCTACTATGCCTTACAACTAAAATTCGGCACCTAGTGCTCCCATGTCTCTACATCTAGAATTTGTGTCTGAAGTCACATGATCACACTTCTATACCTGTAAATAGATTTTCCTTATGTTGAAACCATTTTTCTACTCATGTGATCTAAAAAAGGGCTAATGTGAATGAGCCAGACTGGCCTCAAAACATTCTTGTGATGGTTGAGCATTTGCTACATAACGCTACCTCGAAAGGGCCTGAGGTTCATGTAGTTCTATTTCTTTATAAGTGTGTGAGAATGTGCACAAACTATGTAAATGCCAAATGCCTAAATAAGGCCTTCAATACTTGGCAATGAACTTTGGCTTCAATCTTGGCATATGAAATTGATTTAGGGCATCAAATGATAATGTATTCAAACTTGTAGCTTGATGTAGTGTGCTATAAGGAATTGATACTCGAATGATTAGGCCATAAATTTCTTCTTACAGTGTGCTTGAATAGGAGACCCCTAAATGCCCCAAATAGGTTAGGGTACATGTGTTTATTTAAGTGAATTGTGTGAATGCTTTCCTTCTTAATTGGCCCTAAGCTGACTAAAGTAGCTTGTACATTTGAAATTGTGACCACTTCAAGTATAATAGGTATGTTCATCACCCTTAAACATGTTCGTCAATCAAATATGTACTCAAATGAAAAACCCATCCAAGTTTAAGATGGGACTTGATAAGAGACATGGAGTAAATAACTAAGAGTCTAAGAATGTGTTTTATATAAGGTGCTTTGGTTCCACTTTGGTTTTAGAGGTACTAAGCTAAAGAGTACGTTACGATCTAGTGGACTCAAAGTGTGGGGATTGAGAACAATGTTTTTAGATTAAATCAATAGAATGTGTAAATGGAATGACATTGAGATAAATTCTAAATAATTGTTGCCGAGTGCCTTAAAGACCAAATTTGAGGTACTACACTCCCAGTGATGTTTAATCGAGTTTTGGAGAAAGTGTGACCAACATAATAAACAATAAGACGATAATCCTCATGCCATTTAAACATTGGTTCAATAGACTCAACATCTAACAAAACATTAGTATATTGAGGAGTTGCACACTCATTACCTTGTCATAAACCTTAACACAAAAGAAGACTTACAAGCGATAGCGCACGCAGTAGAAGCTGAAACGAATATTGAGTCGAAGGTGATGGCGGGTCAAGGAGATGCAGATATCGGGGCCATTCTGAAGCCTTTTCACGACCGTGCCACGGAAGCCGAGGTATTTTTATCTCAAACCCTACTGAATTGTTTCTGCAATTATATGCACAATGATTGAACCTTGTGACTTGTGGAGTAATAGTATGCTCTTCCCTAAAATGCTAATCCTAGATGCAAACCCTCCTTCCATATTACCCACAAACAATCTGCAAAAGGAATGACCTGCAATAGAATAAAAATGAAGTTTATATCTTTTTGTTTTTGCCGGATCGACAAAACCTAACAACATCAAACTTGCTGATTATGGGGGTAATGCAATGAACAAGGATGGGTGCAAGCCTAGGGTAAGTTTGGCAGAAGAGATACCCCTAGGTTGTGGCAAATAAGGCAAAGTTTTGTATTCCTTTACTTTAATTATTGGTCAAGTTTTGTACAATTAGTTTTTTTTGCCAATCCACATACACCTGAAGTACATTTGCGCCACTCAGAAAAAATTGTGATAAATTTTTTAACGCAATGGATTGTCCAGGCATGTCCTGAACCATGTTGGTTAAAATAAACTATCGAACCAGTAATTCCAAACTTCCTTTTTCCTTGTCCGGGAAATCTTTGGTGAGGTGAGGGGCTATGTTTGGGCTGCATTCTACTGTGGGTTGAGCTTGGTCTACATGTTTAATACTTAATCCTAGATCACCCTGCAGTGTATCTGATATTGATTATACCGCAACCTTGCCATGTGTGCACTAATAGTATGGTGTCCTTAATTGTGGCGAAGATATTTGAGCCTGGATTATGATTTTATGAGCGTTCCCGTCATTGTTTCACCACAACTCTTTGGATTCTTTTGTTTTTATTTATTTATTTCATATAGTTATTGCACTCCATTCCATTTCCATGTCCATAGGAAAAGTTGAATGTGAGATGACTTAGCCTTTGGACCACAGCTCGTGGATCTCCTTTTTTTGTGTTTATGGCACTGTGCAGATAAATTCTCTTGAATTTTTTATCAGTTACTCTCACCTTACACTCTTTTAATGTTAGGGGACGGTGTCATCAACCTTTGGGCATAGAAGCTAAATCTGAGTGGTTTCTCTTGCTGGCAAATTCATCTGAGACTTCGCCTAGCCTCATTTAAGTGTGTTCTGCATTATTCTGGTCATTAACCCAGGTCATTATTATCATCATGGCAATCACTCCGCCTTGCTACTAAACCACTGTCTGCTGGACAACTGTGTCTCTTCTGTTGTGCAGGCACCCTGTACAAATTATTTTTCATTACAGGACTAAACTGTAGGTAGAATGTCACTCGTGAGATTCGGGCCTTTGCCTGCTCATGAAAAGTTTTTATTTTTATTTTTAAAAGTTTATTTTTCCACTAAACAGGACTATTATTGAAATTGGACCAAAGAATTTGAGCGTATTTTTTGTTTTTTGAATAAAATATTGGTTGCTTGTTTTTGTTTGGTAAATCTTCAGTGAGGTTATGGATTGCCTTTAATGTGATGTGGGGTAAGCTAAGCTTGGAGCACATTATTGTGTGCAGGGTAATGCACCACATTCTTAAGGTTTTAACCAGGGCCATGTTTAAATGTCCCCGATTAAACTCAGTTCTTGTTGGGAAGTACCCTATATTTGTTACACCAGAAGATTTCCGTTTCTGTTAGGATTATGGATTGCCCTATTGTGGCGAGGAGATATTGGCTACTCTTCAAGTGTCTTTGGAATATTTAGGGGGTTTAAGGATTGGTTTCACACACTGGTGTATGTGTCCAACCTTTGGATCGGCATGGTTTGCTGAAAATTCTGAAATGCACATTTAATCTCAGGAAACAGAGTGACCATTGATTCTAAAATATATATGTTTCTCTGACATATATTTGTTGGCACGCAGGAACGTCTTGCAAAACTAGAAGCTACATTAGGAAGAAATAAAGGTACGTAGGTTGCAATGTTTTCAAATCGTTCTATGTATTAATATGCCTACTTGTCACACCCTAATGTTTACCGAAGCTTGGATTCCATACACCAGGAAACTCAGCAATGGGACAACAGGAGTTGTCGATATGTGTGACAGAGCTCCAGTCTAAACTGGAGAAGGCTAGATTAGAGCAAATTTTTGAAAGGGAAAAGGTATATGTTGATATCTTGTTTTGTAATGTCACATGAATTCCTCGGAAAGTTTATTTATATTATCAGTGAAACAATCAGAGTACACATTCAATTACTGAATTAGCAGCCTGTGGCCAACAGATCTAAATGGCTTAATTTGCAATCTGGTTTTGTTCTTGGAATAAAGAGTGAAATCTATTTTTTTTCTCTTTAACAGGCTCTAAAAGAACAGGAGAAACTGGAAACAGAAAATGCCAAGCTAAGATATCGAATCACTCACCTTTTACAGTCTCTAAAAGAAGCAGATGAGAAGTTGGCATTGGCATCTTAATGTTTGTATCTGCCAGTGATTTTAATGGCTGATACAAATAATTCCATTGGCATCCTTTTCTTTAATTGGCCAGATCATACCAATTAAGATCATATCTGGCAAAGTTGCTTAGTATGTAGTTAATTCGGCGTTATATAGGAATGGTTTGTAGATCATCATTTAGAAGCCTATTGCATTCTAAAGCTAAGAATCATTGAAAGGCATTTTAGTAGTCAGTTAATGTCATGCTTGAGAGAGATAGCCCTCTCCCGATAGATAAATATTTCGCACATCAAAATATCATGGTACAAATTGGAGTCAACTTATATGCAGAGTGTTAGTCACTTGATTTATGATTTGTGATTCTTATCTGAACTAAGTTGTCTTTGTTGGGTTTTCTATGTTTGGATGCTTCTAACAGGGATTGGTTTCCTAGAAATGGTCTCACCACTTGCAAGATTTAGGTAGTTCACATTGAAGCTAAGAAAGCCATGACCTATAATATTTTTGTTTCGTTTTGTAGTTAGTTTAACGCAGGAATTGGATGGCCCCATATTCAGACTAGCATCACCGCCAGCTGTCAATTTGAGACAGATGCAACCAGCCTTTTTTTTTGCCAGTCAAATAGCTGTAACCAGCAAGTGCCTTGTGAGATTTGAACATGGGTGAGTTGGAAAGCACTCAGCCTTGACCCATAATGTTAGTACTGAAAAAAAAAAAAATTTAAAAATAATATTTCAAGAAATTAGAAAACTCTATTTTATAGGTACCTCATAATTCAAAAACATGATAACCTGATAACTCTTGAATTGCCATATTTCTTAGAAGGCCTTTTATTTTAGTTGTTTATCTGAAAGTAAAGAGACTCAATTATCTTCTTTGGACGAGTCACTACCACTGAAATGCCATATTAGAGATTTATGTGCCAGGATTAAATGCCAAATTTTGTAAGGATTTTACTGTTAATCCAGTAGATTGCCTTTAAAGTGACAGGAATGCAGATACATCTTATTTTCCTATGGACATGGTCATGGAAACTCTATTTTATGCTACTTCAAGTTATGTTTATCAAAGGTAGACATGAGACATTTAGGACCAGAGGTCAGATTTCAATAAAATCCTGTAGTAAAACAGGCTTGCGATTTACGTATGAAAATCTACGATGTAGGATAACCATTGTTTCATGGCTGTGTACTTATGGCTGAAAGTGCCTGAAATGGGGACATTTCTTTAGTATTAGATCTGGTATGTGTAACGGATACTGGTTGTCCTTGGCTTGTACTGGCTACTTGCGTTATATTTGCCCCCAAAGTGGGGTATACCCTAGAGGTCATTGTCACGGAAGCATCCCGCAAAATTGCCAATAACAGTATTAAAATAACCTGCAAGTAATTTTTAATATCGCTAAATTCTTATGCACAATTGTGAAGGTGAAAAGTGGCAATTTACTCAATATGATAACAATAAACATTTCGAGATCCCCACTAGAGAGAGAACAATCGTCAATAAGTAAGAGGGATTTCGTAATTTCTGTAGGCTTATGTGTATTTTGTTGGTTATTAAAATGTACTAAGGACCGAGATGATGTGTGACAAGATATTGGGATTAGCCTTACACTAGGGAGACATGTAGAGCCTCTCATATGAGTGACAAGTATCACTATGCGGATTTTAGGTGAAATAAAATCTAGGAATTGACATTCACAAAGTATTCGTCACCCATTGGGCACCACATATGTATAATGGTTTAGCGTATTCAATTTTTATTGTATGTTGACATTATATCTCTAATGGCTACTAGCTAGTTTAGTGGGTTGCACCAACACACCATCATTTTGGGCCTTCTGTGGATCATTGATATCAAAGTAGTTGTCATAATAATATGTTAAGGTTTGATATTCGTATCCTTGTAAACACTTGTATGCAATATCGAAATATGCATCTCTTCAGATCTATATCAGACTACCTAGAAAAAACGTTGACGTAAGAGTAAGATGGGTGAATCACAAAAGAGAATATCTGATGACTCTCTAGATGTCCAATGATTCAATCAAGACACCCTCAAGGAGTTGTGCACTATACTCTCTGGCCTATTCTGCAAGCTTGTGATGCAACTGGGTCCTCTCGTTCCATCTTACTCTTATGCTCTAGTTATCTACAAGTTGTTTCAATATCATGGTACCTTGAATGTCCAATTCAAACATTTGTGTTGAAGGCAAGATTGATGCCACAAGATTAGATATATGAATTTAACAACTAGAGGCCGACTTCATTAATTGCTTCGTTGATGCCAATATGACCATCATAACGTCGAAGATGTGCACTTTAGTCTTACATTGGTGGGAAGCTTACATCTATATAGTGAGCAAGAATATTATCTTGTCAATACTTGAGACAAGTTTGTCGACAATATGGACAAGGAATGCTACCCCCTCAAGCATTATGAGGATGAGTATGTGAAGTTCCAGTAGTTGCTCTAGTTTATTGAGAAATTAATTTAAGATTACATAAGTGTGTCCATGACTACCTCACGTGCCTTCGAGAAAACACAACGAAGTAATATAAGTTGTTGAAGTACACCAATGGACCTCCTTATTCTTGCAAAATGGAATTTTTAACCTTTAACACATTGAGACAAGCATACTATGTTGCCAAGATTGAGGCCAAAGCCAAGAAGAAGCAAAAAGTTTTCCTCTTCATCTAGTGTTGTGTGTAAGAGCAAGTTAGTGCTAGGTCACCAAACACTCTAATGAGGGAACAAAAATCCCTAGTGCTAATAAGAGCAAGAGAAGGCCCTAGTGTTGTCAATGCCATGCAATGACAATAAGAAGCAAGGGGACAAGTGGTGCCACTGAGTGATTCCAAATGTCACAACCAACAATCCTTGATTATGTAGTACATGTCACATCTAGATCTAGATGTTGCTAGCACAAGATGCCAATCTAGATGCTACTTGTATGCTATTATGACGTTTGAGGAACGAGAATGACTCTTCCACATAGAGTGTTGGGTTAAGGGCCATCTTTTCCATATCAACATCAATAATGGGAGGCAAAAGAACATCATTGTGCGAGCTAGCGTCTAATACATAGGTCTTATTATTAAAGCACATCCTCATCCATACTCATTGGAATGGTTACAATAGGGTAAAAGTATCCAAGTTTGGCATCAATGCACTTTTTAGTATGGAATCAATCCCATCCATGATGCAAACATATGGGGTGTGGCACTATTGGAGGTATATAACATTCTACTCAGCAAACCATATTTGTAGGACTATAATGGTCCTATAGAGCTAAATCACAACATTGGTATGTCACAATCAATGGTTGCATCTTCAACCTCTTAGAGTATCCTCTGAAGACCAAAGTCATATTGGTATATGCCAAACAATGCCAGAAGCTTGTTTCTCATACTAGAAGTTTGTGTTGTTAATGGTCTGCCTAGAAACACTAGAGCAATCATGCATTTGTAGTGCACCACATTTTGTGTTCGTTACAAAATCAACATCTTGACAACGTACTACAACAATACAAAGATGTATTTGAAGAACCCTAAGGAGTCCCCACATGTTGTGTGATGAAGCATCATATTTATTTAGTTATTAGATCTCCACTTCCAAACAACCTCTTAAATTGCAAATCCATTTGGGACAATTACTAGATTAGATGACAAATTCAACAACTTATTGATCAAGGAAAGCTCTTCCCCTTGTGGCAACTTGAAAGTCTTAGAGCCAAAGAATGATGGCTCATATAACTTATGTATACACCTTTTTTTTCTTTCTTACTAATGATTTCTCTGTTCAGGTTGTTGGTGCATTAAGGGACAAGCAAGGAGTGGGGTTGGATTGATTGGCAGTAATTTGCTAGAGAGTTGTAGGTGGCATTGCTCTAGCTTTCCCTATCATGCCTCCATGTTACCTTTCTATTACCTCTTTACTATCTCATTATGACCACTTGATATCTTTAGTATTATCACATTCACATCTTGCCTATAACACCTTGAGATGCCCTTCATTGCTTCTCCAATTGTTTCCACCGCCACTATTTTGTCTTCCCTCATTATCTTTATGCTAAATTGATTCGAAAACAGTTTAAAAACAACTGACTTAGTTTTTTGTTTTTGTGGATAATTATTTTTTCTCAAAGCCACACGCTGTGCTCAATTTTGGCATATTAAAACTTTGAAACTCATTTGAAAATGCAATACAACACCATTCCTCCAATTCTGCATCCATATTCATTTCTTAATTTTTCATCATTTCTTGTAAAACATAAAAAAAATGGCTAAAATTTGTCAAAATCAATATTATATTTGAATTATGGAGTTCAAATTGATCATGGAAAAAATTCTAGATGACCGAGTTAACCAATTTATCGGATTCAAATACTCTACCAAGTAATTTCCATTTGCCATAACTGATTAAACTAGCTTAAAAAATTTAATATCATATCAAACAAACAACTCCCAACTTGATAACGGAGTTTGTCCGTGAGGGACTACGTCTCTAGGTTCGCTAATAAAACAAACCAATCCTATTAAAATGATGTAAAAGAATAACTTTCTTTCATCAAATTCTCCAAAATGTGCATTAGGATCTGCAAATACTTTTGTCTCGGTCTTTAGCAAGTCTTCTATGGTTGTTTCTTGCAAATGGAAGACATGTACTTGCTTCTCTCTCTCTCTCTCTCTCTCTCTCTCTCTCTCTCTCTCTCTCTCTCTCTCTCTCTCTCTCTCCCCCCATCTCTCACATTGTTTTGCTTAGTTTATCCTTTTGGAATAAACCTTAATACCAATTATCTCGACTGCATGGTCTATATTAAGTACATAACATAGCGACTAGGGTCTTTGATTAGTTTGTACGTGGTTGTGGGTTTTGATTCCACAACCACATGTAGTCTTTTGCTTCAATTGAGAGTTTGAAATCGGTGGGTTTATCCCACATGTTGGATAATGGTTGTTGATAGGCTTTAAAAGCCTTAGGTGGTGGGGTCAGTTACATGGATACAACCATACCTTGCAATGTTTTGTTGTCTTGAACAACTTGCCAACTGACTCAACCCTTGACTGTTGACAATCCACCATCTAGTTCGTTAGTAGACTCCTTAGAGATCATGAGTTTGTTGGCAAGTTGGTTGGAAGGTTTGAGAGTTGAGTTGGTTATATTGTGTCTTGGGTGAATTCTTCGAGTTCAACAGTTAGTTGGTCTTCTACGAGCTAATAATGTTGATTTCGTTGGTGAATTGGATGAGCTAATTGTGCAATGTTGAATGATGTGAGGTGGCTCAGCCTTCAAGCTGGCAAGGTAGAAATCGAACTCGGTTAGGAACTAACCCTTTGAGCTCGATGCTCGACTCTCCTTCAACTCGTCGAGCTGCTTGGGAGTCTATGATAACTACGTGGAATTAGTCCCACATTGATAGTGGGACGGCAGTATGAAGGCCTTATATGCAAATTCACATACCATGTATAGTGAAGAAAGGCATCAAGGTCCCCCTCCTGAAAAACAGTGGACCCCACCGGTTGTTGGGCCCCTAGCTGACATACCAATGTGGGGGCCCACCTCAAATGTCAAAGACTGGAAGCTATAAGCCAATTTTTTGCTCAAGAGAACTTTTCCACTTGTCACCCCCACATTTGTCCACTTGTCGTGCTCACACCATGCTAAATCAACCCTATGCAACATGTTATATTTTTGCCAGTTGGAGAAAAAATGCAAAGGACTGTATCTTTTGCATACCATGTTTGTTTTGCTCTGTTCAAAAGGTGTTGGAAATCTCTCAATAAGACCTTCCATATGCAACTGGTTTTAGGAAGATTTGAGAACAACTGAACCATGAATATCCTTCGGATCCCACCTCCCCACAAAAAACTTTTGTGCCACCAAAAATTTCCATTCTCAAAAAATTATTGAAGGTTCACTTCATCTTTTTTGGTTGTCTAATCTCTGTTGTGAAGTATAATATCTTCCTACAACTTGTCAAATAATTCAAGCGAAAAACATCATCAGAAGGAATTTTTAACTTCTCACCTTGATTCACTATCATCGACAACTATCTCTCTCATTACAAGTCTATCTCTTCTAATATGGAGTTGTATCTCCAAATAAGGGATGTATCTCAGAGTGTACCAACATGTACTAAAATAATTTTTTTCTCAGTTCTCATAAACTATCCCAAAGTGGAACGTGCAAACTAGGTGACGAAGAAGTTTCACAACTCACTCCTATCTTTTCCAATTGACTTTTCTCTACTCATGGTGTTTTGGGTCTTTTTCTAGTGGTTTCTCTTAGCCTATGCCACTGCTACAAGCTAGAATGAAGTTATTACATAAGGATGCCTATATTCTCTTTGTTGTACAATGTTATCAACAAATGCAAAAATAGTACATGGTAATAAGAAGCAATTGCTTTATAAATGTATGTTAGCATCCCCTCTCTTTCATTGAAATCTACTTGTACAATTTTCCCTTCTTGGGGTCTTATTATCAATTATGAATAGACATGGATTTTGGATACTCTTCCATTTATAAACATTTCCTGATATAGGGTCCTATAAATGCACGTTTAAGGAATTGCACATATTCTAATAATACATTTTTCAAATGGAAGGAAAAGAATGCTAACGTACATTTAGAAAACAACAGTGCTCATTATATCTTAAACATTGGTTTGGATAACCTCTTTACCCATCTTGTCAATTGTTGTAAGAAATGGTAAGCAATCATGCTAATCTGGATGTTAACATGCATATGAGAACAAATGAATACAACTTATAACTAGTTTCTCATACTATTGCTTCTCAATGAATAACTTCTCCATATTCTACCTCCACATGTTACTCAAAACAATGAGTTAGTTTTCCTTCATGTTTAATGGAAACCCAAAAATAATGAACTTGGAAGCGCAAGAGTAAACATGATAAAAACTTCAGCTATTGCAAATATGATATCCATAAAGGCAAGTATTGTATTACCAACCCATTTCTAACAGATGATCCTCTTTGGGTTGCTCCTTTTTATGGGTTTTTTTGTTGGATAGATGGTTTTCTTCACAAGAGTTGACTGTTGGTGTTTGTGCCCCTTTCTTCGGATGAAGTTATGGATGGAGTTCCAACATTTCTTTGTTGGCGTAGCAACTGGTTAACACGATGGGATCTCTCTCCATTATTAGTTTGAGTTTTTGGTGTGACGGAAAATCGTAACATGGTATCAGAGCTTAGAAGTCAATAAGCTTTCATGTCCTCACAATACCCTACAAAGATCAAGGGTTTCCTCTTCTTATCCAAAGCTTTCCTTTTCTTCTTTGGCACAAAGGCCCTGAAAGATCCCTAGATGGATCCTCCTTGCACTATACTGATTTTTAATCAATCAAAAACAGCAAATACAGTTTTCTGTGTATTTTATGTCAAGTTCCTAGTGCAGTTCTGGAAAATGCGACTAGGGTTGAAGAGAGAAAACGGTATAAATCATGCCAAATAAAATTATTTCTGATATCTAATGACTGTTCAGATATTAGGGGGCATATTTATATAAAAACTGAACTTAATACAGTCCCAAAATAGCCCAGAAAATCAGTTCTGAAGCCTGTTATTATTCAGCTTGAAAATCTTCAAAATACACTTCAGAAATGATAAAAAAGTACAGCGATCAGATTATAGAATGATGGCAATTATTTGACAAATATTTTCAGATGAAAATACCTCTGAATTCGCTGCCAGACTGTTTACAAGGAACTGATCCAACTGCTGGTTGCAAAAATCACTGGAAAATACCTCCAAATCCCTTTCCACTCATGGCTGAACTGAACCTGGAAGTCTGATGAAGAACACTAGGAATTTCTAAGTGAAATCCCCTCTCAATCTCCTGGGGTTTTCGTCCACAAGAGATAAATTCACAAGGGTTTTCGTCCTTGGAATTTCTGGTAAAAGCTCAGAGCTCTTTGCAATGCAATAGATGATAATAAAAATCTGGATGATCTCTCAACAAGTCAAATCAGCCAACCACCACCCCCAAATCAGCCAATAAAATTTGTTTCATTCTCCTATGCTGGGCGCATTTTCCTTTTGGGGCTGATTGGCACATTTTCCAAAAATTGACTCCCTAAGGTAAGTCGCACTTTCTCTTTTCTAATACAATTATTGTTAATTGTATTTTTGACATTTTAATTCATCATTATACTTTATTATTTATTATATGTGCTTTTTTCATGATATTATTATTTTTTGAAACAATAGCACATTATAATAAAATAATAAAGATAAGTCACCCTAAAATTTCCCTTTGGTCGTCGGGTAGACATAAAGGGCCAAAGGTCTTCGCCTAGGCTCACGCGGGCATAGGGGACATTACAGTCCTCCCTCCCCAGAGTTGCTTGCCCACAAGCAACTGTAGCAACGCGGGGTGCTGAAGAATAAACTCACCCTCCCAAGTGGCATCCTCCAAGGGTAAATCTTTCCAACGAACCAGGTACTCCCGTATCACCTTGTTCCGCAATCTTCTCTCCCTCCAATCCAGAAGTCCCTCAGGAACCAAATCCAGTCTTCCCTCATCATCCAAGGGGGGTAACTCTATTGAAGAGGTCGCATGCTGTCCCAATGCCTTCTTTAAGCAAGATACATGAAAAACATTGTGTATCTTACTTTCCGAAGGTAACTCCAACTCATAAGCTACATGTCCAACTCTCCTCACTACCCTGTATGGACCATAGAAGCGAGGCTTAAGCTTCTCCGCTCCACTCTTCTTAAGAGTACTTTGTCTGTAAGGCTGGAGTCGTAAAAAGACCATATCCCCTACCTCAAATGATCGCTCAATCTTGTCCCTGTTTGCATACATCTTTTGCTGATTTTGGGCGTGCTGCATATTGTCCTTAAGGGTTTTAAGGATATCTTGGCTGTCCTGTAAACACTCTCGAGCCTTAGGAGCTCTGCTATCTCCAAACGCCATATCCATGAAGGATCTGGCGTCATAACCGTACAAAGCTCGAAAAGGGGCCATCCCGATGGACATGTGGTACGTAGTATTGTAACAATACTCGCACAAATAAAGTTGCTTGACCCATGCTCTCTGCTGCCCTGAAACATAGTTGCGCAGGTACCCCTCAATCCACTTATTCACAATCTCCATCTGCCCATCTGTCTGTGGATGATAGCTAGTGCTCGGAGTCAACTCAGTGCCTGCCAACATGAAGAGTTCCTGCCAAAATGTGCTCATAAACCTGCTGTCCCTATCGCTAACAATATTCTTCGGAAGCCCATGTAACTTGAATTCCTCCCTAAAGAATAAATTAGCCACCTGTGGTGCCTTAAAACTCGTGGGGATGGCAAAGAAGTGTCCATACTTAGTCAACCTGTCAACTATCGCATAAATGTGATCATAGCCCTGCACAACTGGTAGTCCTGTAATGAAATCCATAGATATACTTTCCCACCTCTGCTCTGGAATGGGTAAGGGCTGTAATAAGCCTGCAGGGAAAGTATGCTCGGACTTGTTTTGCTGACAAGTCACACACTCTCGAATATACTGTAGAACATCCTCCTTGAGACCCTTCCAAGAGAATCTCTCTCTAACTTGCCTATATGTCTTGAAATACCCTGGATGTCCTACTAATGGTGCATCATGGAGTGCATGTAGAATCTTCCCCTTGAGCTTAGATTCAGGTACCAAATAAATCCTACCCTTATAATAAATCAAATCAGAAATTACCTGGTAGCGCCCATCCTGAATTTTGCCATCCATGATCTCACATGCTAAGGTGTTCTTTGAATACTCAACCAGTAATTGAGACTTCCAATCTGCAGAAATCTCGCTCATCGAATATAGGACAGCAACATGGGGTCTCCTCGATAGTGCATCCGCCACAACATTCTTTTTCCCTTTGACATACTCAATGTCAAAATCATAGGCTTGAATCCTGCTGACTTATTTCTGCTGCCTCTCATTGAGTTCCTTCTGCTCCAAGAAGTACCTCAAGCTGTTATGGTCGGTCCTCACTACAAACTTTCCTCCCACCAAATACTGTCTGAACTTCGCCAATGCATGCATGATGGCGAGCATCTCCTTGTCATAGGTGGAATACAATCTCTCGTTCTCCCTCAATTTTCTACTCTCATAGGCAATGGGATGACGGTCCTGCATCAAGACTGCACCAATACCTGAGCCCGAAGCATCACACTCTAAGATGAATGGTTTGGAGAAGTCTGGAAGAGCAAGGACTGGACATGTGCTCATCACCATCTTGAGCTCATCAAATACTCTCTGTGCCTCCTCTGTCCATCTAAATGTGCCTTTCCTTGTGAGCTCTGTCAATGGTGCAGCAATATCTGAATAACCCCTCACAAATCTCTGATAATATCCGCATAACCCTAGGAATCCCCGCAACTCTGATATGTTCCTGGGTGGAGGCCAATCCTGCATAGCTTGTATCTTTTCCTGATGGACCTTGACCCCATTGGCCCCAATGACATGTCCCAGATATAGTATCTCAGTAAGTCCAAACTCGCATTTGGACATCTTAGCAAATAGAGACTGAATCTCCATAATGCCAAGTACCTCATCTAAATGCCTCAAATGATCCTCCCATGACCTGCTGTAGATCAAGATGTCATCAAAGAAAACTAGCACGAACTTCCTCAACTGCTTGTTGAAGAGATGGTTCATGCATGATTGAAAAGTGGCAGGTGCATTAGTGAGACCAAATGGCATCACCAAGAACTCATAATGCCCATAATGACATCTGAATGCTGTCTTGAGGATATCCTCCTCTCGGACCCGAATATGATGGTATCCCGATCGAAGATCAATCTTCGAAAAATAAATGGCTCCATGCAATTCATCCAAAAGCTCATCAATACGGGGAATGGGATACCTGTTTTTGATGGTCTTCTTGTTGAGGGCCCTGTAGTCGATACACATTCTCATCGTCCCATCCTTCTTTTTTACCAACACCACCGAAGAAGCAAATGGGCTAGAACTAGGGCGGATATGCCCCATATCAAGAAGCTCTCTGATGGTCCTCTCTATCTCATCCTTAAATTTCTTAGGATGACGGTAGGGTGTAGTGATCACAGGCTTGGCACCCTCCTCCAACTCTATGACATGCTCAAACCCTTTGTCTGGTGGTCTCCCTGGAGGAATATCACCAAAAACCTACCCGTGCCTATCTATTATGGTCTGAATATCTGCATGCAACTACTGTCCACCATCTAGAGAAGATTTGGATGAAATAAAACATTGGGCTGCCCATGCAACCTCTCCATGACTGATAATATACTCCATCCTATGTGCTGAAACAACTCTAGGCCCACCATCCGAAAGAGCTCGTAGCACAATCTTCTTCCCCTCTGACATAAACTCAATCTCCATTCATTTGAAATCCTACACATATCTCCCCAAAGACTGGAGCCACTGAATCCCCAAGACTGCATCTATCTCCCCAAGTCCAACTATGTAAAAATCATCTGTCAGTGTGTAGTCTCCTAGCTGGATACTAAGCTGTGGAATTCGTCTAGTGCAGCTTAGAGCAAAGCCATCTGCCACTCGTACACTAAACCCCTCAAATTCTTCCACCTGTAATCCCTGCTTCATCACAAATCCCTCATCAAGGAAATTGTGGGTAGCACCACTATCAATCAAGCAAACAACTCGTTGGCCCTTAAGTACTCCTTTCACACGAAATGGATGATACCTAGGGACTCCAGAAAGTGAAGCAATAGTACCTGAGCTTGATGCGTCTCCATCTCCTAGCTCAACCTGGGGCTGCTCCTCATGTGCACCCTAACCACTGTCCTCTTTATCTGTATCTGCTGAAGAATCTGCCTCTGCATCTGAGATAACCTCAATAAGATGCACCTTTCCTTTCCCAAGGCAGTTGTGTCCAGGCTCCCAGTGATCTTTGCAATGGAAACAAAGTTTCTTTCTTCTCAACTCATTTCGAGTCTCCTGATCCATCCTAGGAGGGGGAACACTCCTTTGCTGAGTAGTGGGACGTTGAACCGGCTTGGAGCTTGTGAAGGGCTTCTTACTAGACTGGTAAGAAGTGGGAGTGGTCTCCAAATCTAATGCTGTCTGGATAGCATCATGTAATGTAGTAGGCCTAAGGGCCTTGACCAATCATCTTAACTTGTCATGCAGGCCCTAAAAAAAAAGCATTACCACACATCTCTCGGGCATCTCGGGAACCATTACTGCAATCCGCTGAAATTCGTTGATGTAAGAATCAATGTGCCCACTTTGTCATAGCTATGCCAAATCCCTGTAATATAGCTCTACATCTTTGCAGTCAAATCTGGCAATCAACTTCTCACCAAACTCCCTATATGACCGTAGTAAGTCATGTCTCTGTGTGATAAGCCCATGGTGCCACCAATCATATGCCACCCCCTCTAAGTGAAGAGTAGAAAACTGAATAGCCTCCTGTTCCTGCATAGGTTTGAGAGTGAGGTATGTATCAAGCTTGTGAATCCATGCCCTGGCACTAATCTTCCCACTGCCATTGAAGGTGGAAAGAGTCACCTTATTGGTAACCTGCTTCAATTCTCTATTTTGCTGGGTCCTAGGCCTCTGTGCTTGCCTAGCTTTCAAGCTTTCCCTTTTCTGCATACAATACTGGTGGAGGGGAAAGGCGTTCCATACCTCTTCTGGTAGTGCTCTCCACTCATCATGAGCTACCATTACATTATCTTGAAAGGCTATGTCTTCAAGTGGGTCCTTAACTAATGGTGGCTCCTCCCTTGGTAGGAATCTGGGCTGCATAGGTCGATCTGCAGTCCTCGTTGGTCTTCTTTCCTCTGTATATCTCCTATCTCGTGGAGGGGAACCTCTTACGCTGCCCACTTCTATAGGAACCCGATTGTGCCTTCTGTGGCTACTAGCTATGGATGCAGATCTTTCCCTTCTATCATGCCGATTTCTTGCCCTATCCATAGTTAAATTCTCCATCAACTGTCTCATGGTCTTAATCATTTCCTAATGGGAATCGATCATTCCGCCGAAAAGAGCATCTGGATCAAGCCGCTCATGTCGTGGAGGAGTGTGTGCTTCTTCTCCTCTATCCATGATACCTTCAATATTCAGACATGCCTGACTCCTAGTATAATATCGGTGTGGCCCAACTTCTGTAGGCTGCATAAAACAATTCCAAAAAGACCCTCCATGTGGGAGGATTGATGCTCTGATACCACTAAAAGATCCCTAGATGGATCCTCCTTACACTATACTGATTTTTAATCAATCAAAAACAGCAAATACAGTTTTCTGTGTATTTTATGTCAAGTTCCTAGTGCAGTTCTGGAAAATGCAACTAGGGTTAAAGAGAGAAAATGGTATAAATCATGCCAAATAAAATTATTTCTGATATCTAATGACTGTTCAGATATTAGGGGGCAGATTTATATAAAAACTGAACTTAATACAGTCCCAAAATAGCCCAAAAAATCAGTTCTGAAGCATGTTATTATTCAGCTTGAAAATCTTCAAAATACACTTCAGAAATGATAAAAAAGTACAACGATTAGATTACAGAATGATGGCAATTATTTGACAAATATTTTCAGATGAAAATACCTTTGAATTCGCTACTAGACTGTTTACAAGGAACTGATCCAACTACTGGTTGCAAAAATCACTGGAAAATACCTCCAAATCACTTTCCACTCATGGTTGAACTGAACCTGGAAGTCTGATGAAGAACACTAGGAATTTCTAAGTGAAATCCCATCTCAATCTCCTGGGGTTTTCGTCCGCAAGAGATAAATTCACAAGGGTTTTCGTCCTTGGAATTTCTGGTAAAAGCTCAGAGCTCTTAGCAATGCAATAGATGATAATAAAAATTTGGATGATCTCTCTACAAGTCGACTTGTTTATTTAAAGGGAGATCAGCCAACCACCACCCCCACATTAGCCAATAAAATTTGTTTCATTCTCCTATGCTGGGTGCATTTTCCTTTTGGGGCTGATTGGCACATTTTCCAAAATTTGACTCCCTAAGGTAAGTCGCATTTTCTCTTTTCTAATACAATTATTGTTAATTGTATTTTTGACATTTTAATTCATCATTATACTTTATTATTTATTATATGTGATTTTTTCTTGATATTATTATTTTTTGAAACAATAGCACATTATAATAAAATAATAAAGATAAGTCACCCTAAAATTTCCCTTTGGCCGTCGAGTAGACATAAAGGGCCAAAGGTCTTCGCCCAGGCTCAGCGGGCAAAGGGGACATTACAGGCCCAAGCATGGCTCCCAAAGACTCGAAGAAATGAGACATCTGGCTTAGTGTTGGACCAAGTTTCCTCTGAAGTCAAATGCACAAGTGCTATGTGGGGTGTGCGATTCTAAATGTAGTTAGCACAATTAATTGCTTCTGCCCAATATATAAGAGGAAAATCTCTAGAATGCATCATATAGTTCGCCATTTCCTTCAAAGTTCTATTCTTTCTTTCTGCTAAGTCATTCTGTTGTGGAGTATGAGGAACAAAATGTTAGTGAATAATGCCTTGAGTTGCCAAAAAGTTAGAAAACTCATTATTGAAGTACTCCCCCACATTATCAGTACGAAGGTTCTTTATGCTACTAGAAAATTGTTTCTCGACCAAAGCCTTGAAGACTTTGAAGTATGAAAAGACATCACTTTTGTACTTGAGAAAATAAACTCAAGTATGCCTCGAGAAATTATCAATAAACATAAGTGCATACTTAGCTCCATTAAAAGATGGGGTAGGAAAAACCATCAAGTCACTATGCATAAGCTCAAGTGATGAAGAAGTTCTCTTAGAAAAATTCTTAGGGAAAAGATCTTTATGTTATTTCCTTAATGCACAATCATGACAAACTCCCTCAAGATAAGAAAATATAAGAAGACCATCTACCATACCATGAGTACTCAACTCCTTCAAATATCTATAATTGAGATGTCCAAATCTTTCATGTCAAAGCTTACTCTCTGAATCTGCATGAGAAACCAATCATCTCCCTATAGAAGAAGTGTTATCAAAAACTTCAAAGTGATATAATCTAGAACTATGATCAACAATACCCTGAGCAACCAATGAATGAGGCTCCAACAAAGTTCGTACTTGTACTCCATGTGATGTAAAAGTCACTATTTTTCCTTGACGAGAATGACAAATTTAATATACAGAAAATAAATTTGTAGTGATGTTAGGAACATATAGTGCATCTTGGATACTGCCACGATCAAGTTGTATTTCATATTTTCCCTCAACAAAAAGAAAGGAAGAATCTCCAACCTCAATTTTGGAAGTAGAACTCAAACCTAGATAAACAAAAGACTCCTTGGAAGAAGTCATGTGATGAGAAGCACCATAATCTATAACCCAACTGTTTGCAAGTGGTGACTGAGATCTCCTAACAACATTAAGTGTTTTGCCATGCTGATTAGGAGGTGACGTGGAGATAGAAATTTTGTGTTTCTTGACTGCATCCTCTAAGGCTTACATTCGCTTATACCACCTATGTTCTTCATGATTACTACCCCACAAAAAGAGCATGAACGACTAGACTTATTCTTGGATTTAGAAGACTCCTTGGGTTTTTTTTTGGGTTTAGGAGCATTTTTAGATGGAGAAGGTGTGGATTTGGTTTTACTGTTTGGTTTTCCCTTGCCCTTAGGATTAGATGCAACTAATACCTTTTGAAAGGTGGAAGACTCAAAGTGAGACAATTTGGATTCTTCCCTAATAAGTCTTTCACAAAATGTTTCTAAATTAGGTATTTTGAATGTGTCAACTAAGGCATCCATGTTAGAGAAAAAGGTAGAAGCAAAAATTTGGAATGGTCCTCTCAACTTGGATAGAATCAAGTAAACACACTCTTTATCTTTCTTATCTCTTCCACTTCCTTTTAATTATGTCAACAAATGCTTGAACTTGGTAAGATAGTCTATAATTGTTGGAAAATCTTCAGGATTAAGAGAGGTGATATCAATGTCAAGTTGCATGGCTCTCATATGATCCACCTTACCAAATAAATCCTCTAATTTCTCCCAAATTTTGAAAGTAGAGTCACATTTTTCTAAATGAAACAAAAGACTGTCACTTACATAAGTTCCTGTCAAACCCATACACTCATCAAATTTGCACTGATACTGAAATTTCTCATATTCTCTAGTGAACATTGGTTGTTCTGAAGAAGTTAAAGCCCATAATCCTTTCCAATTAATTATTGTTTCCATTCTTGGTTTCCATGTGTGGTAATTATGTGTTGTTAATGGCTCAACATGATCTAATGCAGAAGTAGACGTCATCCTCAAAAAATCACCAAAAGAAATGCAATAACCAAACAATACAACAAGAGCCCCAAGCAATGCAACAAGAGCCCCCCCAGATTTTGGCACTTTATAATGAGTGTGTGTTATAATATGAAACTTTATAATTATAGTGCAATTCTTAAAATAAATATTTCCAATGGAAATAACACGAAAAAATACACTTTTGCAAAAAAATGTACTCAAAACCGAATTACCAATCAAAAGTTACAAGATTTTCAATATTATGCTCTACTATTTATTTTAGTTGTCACTAAAACAAAATAAAATGCTCTTGCCTTCACCACACAAATAAAATAAAAGGGGTTGAAGTTAGACACATACTAGTAGGAATCAAAAGCTTTAAGCCTTCATATGACCATACCATATGACCAAGGGCTAAGGATTTCAATGAGTGTGTCCAACCTACTATTTTTGGGGTGTGTCGTGTTGTTTATTTTCGAGAAATTCACATCCAACTACTTTTATCGTAAAAAGTACTATTTCTGGACTATATGGATTGTGACCTGCGTTGCCGAAAATAGCAGGATAAAAAATTACCTGAAATGGAAAAATCTGTGGACGACCATCTTGGTACCCTGCTAAAATAGGAAAGAGCCGAAATCCTTCTGCACGCAACTTGAAAACACTACACCACACTAGAACAAAACCCAATGTAGATCTCACAAAATTCAACAAACCTAGAAATCGCTTTCCTCGGTTTCTTTCCTGTCTGACATGAATCCTGAGGCAAACTGGTGTGTTTCTCACCAACAAAAAAGGACTACCTCCAGAAATGGCCGAGTTTACAGTCGATCTTAGGGTTTTCACATCTTCCAGATCCAATGGTCGCCTCTGTTTTGTATAAAAACATACGCAACAACAAAATATGGACAAATCCCGAATATATGAATATATAAAAAAATGTTTGCAAAACGAAACTTACAGACAGAAGTCAACAACAATCTTCTGCTCTGATACCATAAAAGGAATGGTAACCAGATCATACCAAACCAAGAACACAGATGCTAATCAAAAACCATGATCAATAAGATGAATGTAATTCGCTAGAATAACTTTACATAAACCTTTGCAAGCAAATGAACAACAATATCATATATTATTATGGAACTCAATGAAATATAATGAGAATGAGCCTTGCTTGAATAACAATCTAAGAACCAATCAAGGTCATAGATCAAACCATAAGTCATGGAAAGAACTAGTCATCAAAGAACTAGTTAAGTCTATACATTTATGAGAGAACTAGACATCAAAGATCTAGTCAATACCATAGATCAAGGAAAGAACTAGTCAATACCATGCATCAAGGAAAGAATTATACCTAATGACTAGATAATATCTCGCTAATATTTAAATAAATAAAATGAAATATCCACACACATAAATGGGTGAGGATAAATACAATAAAGGTAAATAAAGTACCTAGGTGAACATGAGCTAAGGTAAATACCTACTCTAACATTTTCAATCTAGTGTCCACTCATTCTACAATGAGTATAATAATTCTTTATATTCTCTGCATTTCATTTTTGAGAGTAGTCTTTATTAATTTTCCTTTCTAATGATTTTCTCTTCCAACACATGGCCACACAGTGATTATTTAATCCACAAAAAGTACATGCAAATGAAGACCACAAATTATGTGTTAAATGACCATTCTTTGCATAATCAAGTGAACGATGGAGTATCTATGTTGTCTATACCTCTTAGGAATTTTACTTGTACAAGATTGATGAGGGGACAATGCTTTATCTCCTCTTTTGGAATTTTTCATCTCGCTTTGGAGATGCCTTGCATCCTCTTTGGATGTTTTTTTCGTGCTTGAAAGGTTATTACTTCCTTAATTTCAACTTGCACTCACTCCCACTATCTCTTTATGAGGCCTACCCAGTTTTCAACGCAACAATATCCTCATTAGTAGGATTGGAAATACAAATATTGTATTTACCTTGAATAGGTTGTTTTTGGTGATCTAGTGGCGTAGGATGTCTTACTTCAGCTATTTTGGAGCATTCCCCAAACTTTTTATTACCACTTTCATATCTCAACCCTATATAGCGAGGTCTTTCCTCTACTTGTATGCGATTAATAATTCCTTGCCCATGAATACCAAGACCCTTTTAGTCAAAACCCATCATATTTAGTAATTTGGATCCAACACCTTTAGTATGTTTCTCAAATTTACCAAAATCAACATTTGATTCTAGATGGGAGGAAGTAGTACACGGTGAATCATTTACATTGCATGCCTCGGTGATATGTGCGTCTGTGGTAGAGGGATGTTTCCTTTGTCTGATAGACTTGTATGTCTCCTCCACTTCTTCACCAGTTTGATACTTTGCCAAGATCTCATCCTTGGCTTGCAACTCAAGTTACAATCCTTCTATGACACCCAAGAGAAATTCTCCATGGATTTTCAATATCTCTTGGAGGTCCCGATTCTCATCCTTTAAGGAATACCATTTTCATCTTAGCTAAGAGTTTTCGTCCCAAATCTGACAGTTTATGACTTCTATCTCCTCAACTCTTTCCTTTTTCAGAACTTTTCCCATGGTTATCTTGTTGCAACTTGTATCCAATTGCAAATTGAACCAATGTAAGATTCTAATACATAAAATTGTTAGCAAAGCTTTAGAAATCCTGCTCTGATACCAAACTTGATCCAAAAATGATAAGAAACAACTAACTCAATTTTCCATATTTATGGATAATTATTTGTTCTCAAATCCACATACTACATTATATTTTGGCATATTAAAACTCTAAAATTGATGTGAATATGCAAGACAACACCATTCCACCAATTCCACATCCATATTCATCATTTCTCAATTTTCAGTCATTTATTGTAAAAACATAAAAAATTGGCTAAAATTTGTCAAAATCGGTATTATATCTAAATTATCAAATTCCGATTGATCATAGAAAACATTCCAAATGACCCACTTAACCAGTTTATCAAGTTCAAATACTTTACCAAGTAATTTCCATTTTCCGTAACTAATTAACTTAGCTTTAAACTTTAAAATCAAATCATAAACTAGTTAAAAACATCAATAAGAATAAACTAAGAGACAAACAACTCCCAACATGATAACAAAGTTCGTTTGTGAGGGACTACATTTTCAGGTTCACTAATAAGATGAATCAATCCTATAAAAATGACGTAAAAAATAACTTTCTTACATCAAATCATCCAAAATGAGCATTAAGATCTGCAAGTATTTTTGTCTCAGTTTTTATGAAGTCTTTAATGGTTGCTTCCTGTAAATGATGGACCTATACGTACTTCTCTCTCTCCAATGTTCTCTCTAAACTCCTCAAAATTGGGCCTACAACCAAGAAGTTACCTCAAATATAAGTGAGATCATTTTATATTGTTTCTTAGCCCTATGGGCTAGTGGACATGGCCTATCTTTTTACCAACTGTGACCTTGGTTTGAATTTTCTCCCTATACGTTGCATTGTTCTGCTTAGTTTACCCTTTTAGAATAAACCTTACTACTTGTTATCTCGGCTGCATGGTCTATATCGAGTACATGTCATAAAAAGTAAGGTCTTTAATTACCTTGTACGAGGTTGTGGGTTTGATTCCACTATCCACGTATAGTATTTTTATTTGGTCGTGTTGTCATGTGTTTTTGCAAGAGCAAAATTCAACTTGAAAACATGACAACTTTACCATAGTGTCAAAAAAATTTATTGTAAATTTTCCCAAGAACTCTCCTAGATCAGTTCATCCTCTACGTCAATCCTATCCCCATCTATTTAGTTCTCATGTATGTGGTTTTAACCTTTCCCATGTGTTGGAAAGAGGAAAACAAGTTCACAAGACTCCCTTGAGACAATGTCTCTCATGGAAGATCTTTCAACAGGATTTGAAATGGCTATTTTAAGCCTTTCTAAGGTGGGTGCATATTCTTTGGAGCATATTTGAAGACCCAAATCAATCAAAGAGTGGTATTAATGAGCCAAGAACCTTCTGCAAGTGATTTAGGAAGATTTGGAAGTTTAGGAGCAACTTCAGCAAAAGCGAGTTTTTGAGAGCAAAGGAGCTTGCACTCCAAAAAAGCACTCGAGCTTCGGAAGATGATTCCAAGAGCTACAAAATGAGTTGGATGCCAAAAAATATATCAATGGAAATATGATTCAATTCATTACATGGTGGTATTTTTTTAGATTTTTCACAAGACCCGTGCATTTCTTTCCACAACTCATTCTTGGCAGGCACAACTACCGATCATGAGAAATAAGGAATTTTTTGAAGGGGTTTCAGGAATAATCATACCTTGAGAACCATCTCCTTCTTCTCAAAATGTTGTTTCCAGTCAAATTCATATAAATAAGTTCCCAAAAAGACCTCTGGGAGCTCCAACAATGTCATTTTCAAGGTCCTTCAATAAGGTACACGTATCGTCCTTAGTCAATTTTTCCACTACCGTGTGTCAATATGAGGTTGAGGTGCACTTTTGTGTCCCTCTCGTCCCTTTCCAAGGGAACAAAGGGGACAAAAAATGTGCCCCTCCCCCTTTTGAGCTCTTGGATCCACCACATGACCTTGGGAAGCCCCGGTAAGCACTTTTTGCAAGTTTTCTAGCCCCTGCCTCGTGCACCGCATGTCTTCCACTTATCACCATGAGGCTGAGGCAAATTTTTGTGTCTCTTTTATCCCTTTTCCAAGGGTACAAGGGGGGAAAAATATTCCCACCCCCTTGCTTCCATATGGTTCTTCACATGACCAAAACTCAACTCTCGGGTGCTAAAAATAAGCTCCCCTCTCTCTCCCTTCCACAAATGCATGTCTTCCATTTTTACTCATAGGGATAGGGTGCATTTTTGTGTCCCTTTCCTCCCTTTTCCAATGGGACAAGGGTGAAAAAACATTCGCCCCCCATAAAGCTAAAAACCAGGGAGAGTGTTTTCAAGATTTTCCTCCATTTGCTCAAAATCCACTCAAAACTCTGCCGATTTTTTTCCAAATTTTCCTCTTCCATTGTTCCTCCTCCATTCCTCCCTCCATGTTTTCATGATCACAGTGCAACATTGTTTTTTCAAAACTTGCATTTTTCAAAGCTCCATGTTCATATTTTTCCTTGAGTGACTCTGTACCCAGGAAACTAAAAATTTCATATCTCACAAACCGATGCATAGATCAAAGTGGGTTTTTTTTGCAATCTCCTTCATTTCCAGGTGCTTTAAAGACACATGTGATTACAAATACATGCATGACCCAAATTTTTTAATGGTGAAAAAACCTCGACTTCATGCCCTAGTTTAATTTTTTTTATTTTCCACCATTCCAGTGATCAGATTGAGCTACAATTTTGTACGTGAGATCTAAAGAAGAAACCTATCATAGTGAACTTGGTTTCATCACAATCCGAGGTGTGGAAGGTTACTTTCCAAAAATATTAAGTCTCTATATGATCACTTACTATAAATAGTAAACTCTCAAGGAAAACAAATTTCTTTAAGGAAGTGTTCTCAGGAAACAACCAGGGAAACAAACAAGGTGGTCCGAAGTGGAAGAAGGAAAAAAGGGAATTTTATAAAAATAGTAATCCCTCATTCTAGGTACAAAATGGGTGTCATTATCAAGCATGAAATTCAAGTTTGCAGGTCTCGATCCTATCTCAGCTTTATCATCTAATTACTCGGGTGTGGGTGACAGTGATTTTACCCACATGGATCTAGAAGACCTCAAGGATCGGATGCTTGGTGGACCAAGAGAACCAATGGAGGATAAGGTTTTCACAAGTGGGTTGTATGCAGTAGGTGGTCTTCCATTGTCATTTCAAAGTATAGAGTTGGTGTTGGAATGCTCCCATCAATATGAGCCAAACACTCAAACCATAAGAGCAGGTGATAACTCAGTCCTGACGGTGCTCACTCCCAAGGAAATATCTCATTCAATGCAAATTCCAACCTAGAACAATATGGTCGTCATATCAAGGGATATTCCATTAGGTGAATGGTCCAAAAAAAAACTCATACCTTCAGGCCTCACATTAGGTTCGTGGTTAAAGCAAGGAAGAAAATATTCCCATCTACTGAAGTCTCTCTCATGGAGTGAATTTCACGAAGGCTACTCATATGTGATAATCCTCTTGAGTCAGGTGACGGGAGAAAAAAACCATGAAATATTTTCATGACTAGATGACCTTGTTCATGTTCACCATCATCTAGGACAAGTAGAGAATAGATTAGGGGAAAATTATTAGTGACAACTTGCATCATCAGTTGTTCTAGGTACCGGTCTCTAAGAAGTTTTCAATGACTTCATTCTTGGTACACGCTCTTGCGAGCTCTAGGCCATTCTGAGGGTTGGCCCTTTCACATAATATCTCCTAGAAGGCTCCGACATTTGAAAGGTACCCACACCTAATCTTAAAGGAGAGAAATCAACATTTCACGAGGGTGAACAATGCATTCATGATGTTTTCCATCAGATCACTGAAGGAAATCCTCACTCAACGTTATCACCGCAAGAGACTTCTTTGATCAAAAGGTACATGTCTTACTTCATCCAGTTTTCCACTTTCTCCTACATCTGAGTATTCAGTTTCAATCTTTCTCCGCGAAGGATACCACATCATCTCAACGATAAGATCGTGTTGTTAAAGTTATGTAGACAACTTTCCCAAGTTCATGGTAAGCTCAAGAATCAGAAAGAGGAAGAATATATCTTTCCCTATCTCCCTCGGAATATTCTCATGCAAAAGTGTCAATGATGTTGCACACTTGGAAGATTCCTTTGCCCCTCTAAGTTTGTATTCATATACCCCAAGGGTCGACTTCAATATTCGAAGTGATCTTGATGCTTTTCACCTCCGTGAGTCATATCATGTTCCACAGATCGAAGACTATTGGGTGAATTGCATAGATGATTTTGAAGTTAGGGAGTGAGACCACATAAGGATGACTATCGGGAAAATGAAAAGATACAAGTTTGACTGGTATGAGAAAAGTATTCAAGATGATGACACAAATTTGTACGACCCAAAATATAAAGCAATATAAGCCTAACCTCTTCTACAGGTGACATGGACCATCAGTGAATCGAGAGATATAAGTGAGTGGACTAAGGCCGTCATCAAAAGATCAAAGGAATGGTTAAGAAAGAAGAAGACTACATTCATTGTATTAGGAAAATTCCTTACTCTTCAAAAGTAGGCATCCCATCATTCCTTTTCAAATGTCATGGAGAAAGCTTCAGGCTTAGCTCACTCTGGAGAAAGTTTGAAGCACAAGATAGTGGAATCAAAAGCCCCTTACTACAAAATGTTGCACAAGAAGATTAGAACAACAGATGATCCTATGGTAGAAATGGAGCTAGGGGAAAGTGATCCAGTCCACATTTCAGTCCCTTAGCAACCCTAGAGATTCTCCCCTTTCACTGCCACACCGGGCCCTCCTGCACATGATGCTCCCCCTCACTCCAAGAAATAAATGAAAATCCTGCCATTTGTTGAGACTGAGACGAATGAAATGTTCCCTTGGATGCAAGAAATGATCCCAAATGAGTCTCAAACTGTTCAGCAGGAGACAGTCCTTGATTTCTTAGCTATATCCTCATTAGTCAAGGGGAGGAAGAAAAAGGTCGCTCAAGCAACTTCTCACTTTTTTCAGTGTTGCCTCAGGAAATCAGTATGTGGAAGTAGTCAAGCCAAGAGTAATCATGCCCATTGAAAAGATGAACTCAATTGACTATGAGATGAGAACCATTTCCCTAGGCCCAACAACTCACGAGGGAGATGCACATTTTTTCAAGGAGTCTTCCACTGGCCTTTTCATGAGAAATCGAGAGTACAAAGAAGATCACTTGGAAGACCATGTGTGAAACTCATCTCGTACATGCAAAACTTCATGGACTGGAATGCCTCTTCATCTCTTAAAATTTAAGAAGTTACTCCCATCAGCAACTTTGATTTGGATTCCATTTGAAAGACATAAGGTTTCACCATATAGGGACAAGCCAATGAAAAATGGGTGAACAATATCATGGAGAAAGGGAAATTGTTTCTTCCATAAATGATCTCATTATACAGGTACATGTGCATGTATGCCATCAAAGTTTGGATTAGGAGGGATGAGATTGAGAAATAAAAAGAACATTGGGATCAGGTGTACCCACTGATAGTGGAAATTGGAAAAGCTCATTCTCAGGTGTTGGTAGACAGAAGGGTATTTTATACTCCATCTAAGAATTTGTCACAAGAATGGGTGAGAACTCTTGTCACTCAGTATGAAATGTTGAACCATGCTCTAGAGGAGTGGGATTCAAATGAGGAGTGTGCTTCTAAGATGTAAGATGATGTCAACATCATAATACAAATGCTTGGAGTGCCCACCATTGATGAGAGTACCTTAGTGTATGAATTATTAAATCCATTCAAATAATATGTCAATAAAGAAACCGACGAGCCCTTTTCTTTCAATGAGGACACACTGGAGTCTCTCATCAAGATTTGACCTAAAATACTAAGCATTAAAAAGAAACACAACTCTTGGTTCGCTAAAAACAAGAACATCAATGCCATCTTGGATGGTTGGATCGAGTCCCTAAGTTGTGTCTACATCCCTCAAGCTGAGAAATTTGCACCTGCGGTGGCCCCATACAATAGAGAATTCAAAGGAGTGGAGATTTTTCTAGTTGAATTTGGAACGGATGCATCAGATAGTGAATCAGAATCAGCAAGGGCGGCCTCTCCATCAGACTAGTTATCTCTCTTCTTTCCTCACTCTCTTCCCTCCCCTTTTTATCCTCATTCATGTTCTATTTCTTGGTTGGGGGTTACACTTTTCATTTTGTCTTATTCATTTAAATGTGACTATAGCTGACATTGTAATAAGTCACCCTTAATTAATAAAAGGGGACTTAATTCTATTCCTAGGAATACAAAGAGTCACATGTTGTAAAGGACAAATGAAAAATTCATGTGGGGATAGGTGAAGGGTCTTTATAAAGTATATAAATTGTAATGACTTCCCCATTATTAATGGCTATCAATTTTTTATGTTCAAGAGTAGATAACTACTTGTGATAAGAAAAAGAGATAACTATTTTCCTCTATTTTCCTTCTCATATGTTCTTCCATTCCTCTAATTTTACAAATTTGTGAGAATGTAAATAAAGAAGAAAGGGGTTTCATGTTTTTCTTGATGAGGGAATAAGTGAGACTTTGTGTTCATAATTCCATCTTGTCTTGGTGTTAGTATAAGGTTGTTTTTGTTCTAATATGTGTGTTGATATGATCTAATTAATCTTTGCATGCATATGAGTTTTCTACCTGCAATATTAATCCCCCTCCTAATTTCCCACTCCCTTTTTCCCAACTACCTAGCAAATTCCTCCCTTGCAAGAAATTGCAAGCATTTTCCGTAGGTTTAGTGGAGTGTTCCTATTGGATCCCCGACCTCTAGGCCAACAAATTTTTTTATTATTTTCATTCACACACAATAATGAAGCTGCCCCATTCAAGCAGAGGTACCTAGTCCCAGATCATTGGTGGAAATCCACCAATTTGACCCATCAAAAAATTTTCATGCCAACAATTTTTGGTGTCCACCATGGGGCCGATTTAACACATCTACACCCAAACTCCGAATTACAAAATAAAAAAAAAATCAAATATCCCCCAAAAAATTTGGAATTTGAAAAGTCACTGAGCCTTATGTCTCACACCAATGGCTATTCCTTGGTAACCCTCTTGTCTATAGACCTCAACTATTATTCCATATCCAAGAAGATATCATATTCAACTTGAGGGAATCCATATGGCATAATAGAGAAAACTTATCACACTACTTCATAGATACAAGGGTGTTAGATTATTAAGAACAATGTGTTGAAGATTTGGAAAGAGCGAGACAAGACCAAGTGCAACAAAGGAGAGCTTAATTCAATCTAAAGTCTACAAGCTAGTTGATCGTAGATACACCAAGTTTGAAAGACAAAGAGGAAATCTTGACCCCATATTTGAAGAACTCCAAAGGTAGTACGAAAGATCTAGAAATTCACGACACTCTTTTCATCTTGGGACTCCTCTCATTAGTGGTCCAAGCGGTGTCAACCCATTGGACATAGAGTTTCCAAACCTCAGTGAATTTTTTTTTGAAGACTTTGCTTAAGTAGAAACAAAAGAAGAAATTGAAGCAAGAGCAAAAGTAGAAGCAAGAGTAAAGAAAAAGTTGAAGCAAGGGCAAGAGCAGAAGAAAGAGTAAAGGCCGAAACAAAAGCGAAATAAATAATGGGTGATGAAGAGATACCTCAACCAATTCTGCCATGGGGCAGAAACAAGGGTCCACTTTCCCTCCCTCTTCCTATTCATGAACTACCATGAGGTTCGAGAAAAATATTTCCCAAATTTAGAGGAGATGGTTCACAACTCCCAGAAGAACATGTGGCAGCATTCATCACCACCTGTGGTGTACTAGGAGTTGAGCATGAAGATGTGTCAGTTAGATTGTTCGTGGAATATCTATAAGACAAGGCAACATAATGGTTCTACCTCCTACTGGCTAGATCTATCACTTGTTGGGATGATATCAAAACCTATTTCGAGGATAGATTCAAATACACTAAAGACTGCTAGGACCTCTTAGTACAACCGGTACAAATGAAGAAAGAATCCAATGAGACTATGAGGGATTTTGTAGCTTGATACAACAAATTGGTCAAGAGGATACCTCTCGAAGCTATGCCCTCTGATGATAATGTAAGGATATTCTTCATAAATGCTCAGCTTCCTGAGGTTGGATTCATTCTCAGAAGATCCCTACCTAGGAATTTGAAAGAATCTCAAGATTATTCCATTGAGATAGAGGATGATCTAATTCTATCCAACAAGGTGAAGAATCCAAATGGAAAACAAAAAGGTCAAAGTTCTAGTTCCATCTCTACAGACCCCTGGTCCAAAAAGTTCAAACGATGTAATTACATTCAAGAAACAAATCACACAAAGTACCATGAGAAATGTTCCAAAGAAAGACAAATATCCCAAATAGGTAAAGGATTGCTCCACCTCCCCATAGACTTTCCCAGGAGGCACTGTCAATCAATGCAACATGTGATGATGAAAAAGAATAAAGGAAGAAGAATGAAATAAATATGGAAATTTCCTTGAAATAGAAGAAGTTAAAGATGATGCTCATATTGGTTTCCTTGAGTATTCTTTAGGAGATGATGATGGTGATGATGAAGAGGCACTGAGATTCTCATGTTTGTATTTACCCGATCCCATCTCAAAAGGGAGCTTTCTCCTTGGTGACTGCTACAAAGAATAATAAAAAGGATGATCCTCAGGTGGTAGTCCCACAGAACAAGATAATCAGTAGAGGATCCCCACTCCCACTGTTAATGGAATCAGAAAAGAAGAAACCAAACCCAATAAAAAGCAAGAAGCAAGATGTTGTGACAAGTAAGTCCTCTAGTGTTTTCCCTAGCTCTAACCCTGTACTTAAAACTAATCCTTCACTCAAGGATAATCCTTAAAAAATCACCCAATGCTCAATCAAAATCAACCATTCCTTCCCAACCTTCTACTCCATCCACTAAAAGTGCACAAGCTTCCAAGGTAACACTACCTCCACCTTGTAAAAATTCCACTATCCCAGGAAAATCAAGTTCACCCACCTCAAATCCATTCGATATCATCGAACATGTGAATAAATCAAAAGTTTAGATTTCTGAGTCTAAGTTTTTGCAAACACACCCAGAGAAATTTGAGAGCTCGTTAATTATATCAAGGGTGGTAACCCAAATCCCAACACTGAAAATCCAAATTCTAAAGGGTTACTTCCAACACCACCCATGCCTCCTACACAAAACATGCTTGCACTGAGCGCATCTAAAACCAATAAGGTGGAACCCTTCTACTTATCCCTCTTGATCAAAGGCCACCAATTGAATAATTTTATCATAGACTCGAGAGCCTCAGATAAAGGAATTCCCATCAAAGTTTCCAATTCTCTAGGACTTACCTTGACATGAGCAACCAACTCTTGCTACTCTATGAGTCTAAAGAAGTTCCGCTGGTGGAAAGAATCAAAGATGCTCAAGTGGCCCTGATAAATTTCCCAGACAAGAAATTTTTTCTCACTATCTTTGTGGCGGATATCCCAACATATTTTGGTATGTTGTTGAGTAGGAGATTCTACAGAGACTTGGGTGGAAAAATACAAATGGATTGGTCTTCTTGCGACCATTCTAGTAAAGGGTGAAATGAAGAAGTCTATTGGCAATGTAGAAAATGAAGTACATGGTTCAAAAGTCTGAGGATCCAAAAGCTGACATCTTGTTCCAAGACAGTGGGCTGGGTAACTACTTCTTCACATCCAAAAGAGATGAGAATTTACCTCTCCTCACAAAAGATGAAGAAGATCAACTGTGGACCATGGAATTTGATGGAAACCATTCCAGTGCAGGGTTTGGAGTTTGGCATTTTCCTCACCTCTCCCTGGGGTAAGTTATTTCCATTTGCATACAAGTTACAATTTGAGAACACCAACAATACTGTAGAGTATGAGGCCCTTCTTCTTAGAATGGATGTTGTCAAATCCATGGGCATCAAGAAACTCAAATGTATTGGCGACACTGAAGTAGTTGTCAAATAGGTGAGAAATCAGTATCAGGTCAAGAACCCGAGACTCAAGCACTATAGGAATTGAGTTTGGGACTGCATCAAATCTTTTGGTGCTTTCTCCATTCAAGCTATTCCTCATGAGAAAAATGAAAAATATGTGTCTCTTATAGTTTTAGCTTCTTTGATGACTCCACACCATCCTTCAATAAGGAAAAAGTGACTGTCGAAATGGTGTTCAGACCAAGTGTGTCAGACAACACAAATCATTGGCAAGTATTCAACAACAATAGTTAACTCTTCTCTTTCTTGGAGAAAATGAGACTAACTTCAGTAGTCTCTTCTATGAGGGAAGTGACAATCCAAATTGGGAGTCGGTGGCAAAGGAAGACAAAGAAGGAATAGATGGACTTGACTTGGAAGGGGTCATTAGGCTAAAAGGGAACAAGATCACAAAAGATCTTGTGTCACTGGAGGATTTGTTTGAACAACATGATAGGTTCATTAAGGAGATAGAAAAAGAATCATCTTGGTGTACTTTTGGTTTCAAAAAGGAAAATATTGGCACCATAGAGAAACGAAAGATGGTGAACATTGGAAAGTGTTGCTCACCTGAAGAAAAAAGAAGGTTCATCTCATTGTTGAGGAATTATTTTGATGTTTTGGCATATTCCTATGATGAACTCAAGCTCATTCCAACCCAAGGAGATGCACCCCAATTTCGATGAATCCTTAAGCCAAGCCTTTCAGGAAAAAACAACGTTCGTACAATCCAAAAATTACTGACACCATCAAGGAGGAAGTCTTGAAAATGTTGAATGCCAGGATCATCTTCCCTATCCACCACTCCACATGGGTAGAAAACATTGTCCAGTATGAAAGAAAAATGGGGAGATAAATATTTGTGTAGACTTTGCAACTTGAATCAGGACTCTTTGAAGTATAACTACCTACTTCCCATCATGGACCACATCCTACAAGCGGTCACAGGGTCGGAGAAGCTCTCATTTCTTGATGGTTTCTCTAGGTATAACCAGATTGAGGTGGAAGAAGAAGACAAATCCAAAACAACCTTTACAACACCTTGGGGAACTTTTGTGTACAACAAAATGCCTTTTGGTTTGATCAATGCGGGAGAAACCTTCCAAAGAGAAATGGACCTAGCCTTCAGGACCTCAAGCATTACATATTAATTTATCTGGATGACCTCACAATATTCTCAAAGAAGTGAGGGTATCACATAAACATCTTGAAATAAGTGCTCATCAGATGTCAGAAACACATAATATCTCTAAATCCCAAGAAGTGCATCTTTGGTGTTACTGAAGGGAAACTCATTGGACACATTGTGAACAAAGAGGGACTAATATTGATTTGAAAAGGATAAGATAAATTCAAGAATTTTCCTTTCCAACAAGTAAGACGGGAGTACATTCCTTCGGCAAAGTCAACTTTCTCTAACACTTTTTTCCATATTTCACGAGATAACCAAGCATATCACTACCATGATGAAGCCCCAAGAAAGCTTCAAATGGAACGATGAAGGTAAAGTAGCATTCGAGGCAATAAAAGAAGAAATATTAAAGGCTCCTACCTTTTTTTTTCCCAATTTTGATAAATAATTCATTTTGTATTGCTATGCTTCAGAGCACACAATATTGGTCATCTTGGTCCAGAAGAACGAAGAAGGCATTGAGGCCCCCATTACTTTCATGAGTTGTCCTTTGAAGAACCACGAGTTGAGGTATAAAAAACTGTATTAGAATGCATATGTTGTGGTCAAAGTAGTAAATAATTTCATATTTTACATTCTCAACTCCCACATTGTGGTGATAGTCACAGGCTCTGCTATCAAGTCAATCATGACCCAACAAATTCTGGGAACCAAGATGGGAAATTGGGTGGCAAGAATTCAAGAGTATGACTTAGAGATGATACCTTAAAATATGGTAAGAGGAAATGGGATCTTTCGATTGATTGTATAAGATGGATAAATTTTGATATATAATGATACAAAGGAGTGCTTGTGCTATGAATGTATAAGTAAGGACCTACCTCAAGTCCTTTTTTGTAAACACAACAAGTGAGTGGTATATTGACATTGCCTACTTTCTGACTTATGGTGAGTTTCCTTCTCACCTTGAATACAAATAAAGAAGAACCCTCAAGCTTAATTCAGCCAAGTATGTCCTTTGGAATCATGTTCTATACAATAGGGGACTTGAGGGATGTTTCTTGAGGCACGTAGACAAAGAGAAACAAGAGCAGTTGCTAATAGCGTATCAAGCATGCAATGGGAATTTCACTATAGTGGTGACCACTCAAAAATTATTTACGGTAGGTACTATTGGCCTACCTTATTTGTAGATGATCAAGAATGGGTCTCCAAGTATGAGGCATACCAACAATTTATCAAGAGACCACATCTTGTTGTGCTTCCTCTCAGGTTTTTGGTGATTGAAGACACTTTTCAACAATGGGGCCTATACTTCATCAGAGTTTTAAATCCTCAATCAATTGAAAGACATACCCATGTGTTCACAGAAATTTACTACTTCACAAAATAGGTAGAGGAAATCCCAACCAAGTAGGCCAATTTCAAAATGGTGTGCAATTTCATCAAGGATAACCTTATTTTTCATTTCAAGATCTCTTAGAAGATTTTTGTTGATAATGCCACATAATTTTCCTCCAGAGAGTTGACATAATTCTTCTACAGTTATGGAATCTCATTTTCTTATGCATCAAACTATTACCCACAAGGGAATGGTTAGTCTGAGTCAAGCAATAAAAATATTGTAACCATAGTCCGCAAGCTGGTAAATGAGAATGAAAGGGACAGGCACAAGAAGCTCTACAATGCATTGTGGGCTAATAGAATAAATTCTAAGAAAACAATTAGTATGTCATAATTCTAATTTCTCTATGGTATCTATGTAGAGATTCTAGTCACCGTTGATTTGTCAGCACTTCAATTGCTCAAAACAGTGGAAGATGGTCAATATCATAATTCCATTTACAAAAGAATTTTGTTCCTTGAAAATCTTGAAGAAGCTAGGTTCAAGGTGGTGGACTACATAAAATAACATCATTTGAGGGTGAATACGTTGTTTTATGAGAAAGAAAAATCCAAGGATTTCAAAGTTGGATACCTTGTCTTGTTATGGGAAAAATGAAGATAACCTAAAGGAATTCATGTGAAGTTCTACTCCTTGTGTCTCGATCCATTGTAAATTCGAGAAACATTTAGAGAGAACAATTTCTACCTATTGTATATGGATGGTACACATTTGGAGGTTCCTCGTAGTGGGAAATACTGCAAATTATACAAGTAATGAAAGTGGGTTATCCCCTGTATTGTATCATAGGTGATTTAGGATGTGTTTTTACCTTTCCTATTGTGTGGTGTGTTTCCCTTTCGTTTTGTGTGTGTGTTTGTGTGATTCATCCTTTAAGTCCATGTGTTGCTTATAATGACTTTGTAAAGCCCAATGGATAAGACAATGGTCCCAATTGTAAACAATGATTCTGGAGTTCATTCTCATTTTGTGCTTACTTTTCTTGATCCAGAATGAGTCCCCAAGTGATAGCCAACTATTTTCATGTGTTTTTGCAAGGGATAAATTCAACTTGAAAACATGACAACTTTACCCTAGTGTTAGAATTTCTGATTGTAAACCTTCCCAGGCACACTCCCATATCAGTTCATCTATTGTGTCAGTACTATCTCCATCTATTTAGTGCTCATGTCTATGGTTTTAAACTTTCCTGTGTGTTGGAAAGAGGAAAAAAAATTCACAAGATTCTCCTGAGATAATGTCTCTCGTGGCAGATCTTTCAGTAAGCTTAGGAACATCTATTTTTTAGCCTTTTTAAGGTGGGTGCATATTCTTCAGAGCATATTTAAAGACATAAATTCATCAAGGAGTGGTATTAATGAGACAATAATTTTTTTCAAGTGATTTAGGAATATTTAGGAAATATTTTGAGGTTTAGGAACAACTTCAACAAAATCAGGTTTTTGAGGACGAAGGAGCTTACAATCCAAAAAAACATCTGAGCTTCGGAAGATGATTCTGGGAGCTCTAGAATGAGTTAGAGACAAAAAAATATATCAATGGAAATATGATTCAATTCCTTACATGGTGTTATTTTTTCGTATTTTTCACAATACCCATGAAATTATTTCCACCGCCCATTCTTGGCAGGCACAACTAGAAACCCCGAGAAACAAGGTAATTTTTAAAGGTTTCAGGAAGAATCATACCTTGAGACCCATCTCATTGTTCTCAAAATTTTGTTTCTAGTCAAATTCATATAAATAAGTGGCCAAAAATACCCCCGGGAGCTCTAGCAATGTTGTTTTCAAGGTCCTTCCTAAGGTACACCTTCCGTCCTTAGTCAACTCTTCCAGTGTCACGTGTTAGCATGTGGCTGAGGCACACTTTTTTGTCCCCCTCATCCCTTTCCAAGGATACAAAGGAGACAAAAAAAATTCCCCTCCCCATTTTGAGCTGATGGACCCACCACATGACATTGTGAAGCCCCGGTAAGCACTTTTCGCAAGTTTTCTAGCCCCTGCCTTGTGCACCACATGTCCACAACTTGTCACCATGAGTCTGATGCACATTTTTATGTCCCTTTTATATATTTTACAAGGGGATAAGGGGGACAAAAAACATTTCCACCCTTTGCTTCCATATGGTTCTTAACGTGACCAAAACTCAACTCTTGGGTGCTAAAAATAAGCTATTATCTCTCTCCCTTCCACAAATGTATGTCTACCACTTATCCTCATAGGGCTAAGATGCATTTTTGTGTCCCTTTTCCAAGAGGAAAAGGGGGAAAAAAATTTCCCCCCTCATAAATCTAAAAAACAAGGAGATTGTGTTTTCAATATTTTCCTCCACTTGCTCAAAATCCACCTGAAACTCTGTCATTTTTTTTCAAGATTTTTCTCTTCCATTATTTTTCCTTCATTCCCCCCTCTATGTTTTTATGATCATAGCAGATATTTTTTTTAGAAAACATTTTTTTTTTCAAAGCTCCATGTTCATATTTTTTCCTGAGTGACTCCGTACCCAGGAAAGTGAAAATTTCATATCTCACAAACCGATGCATGGATCAAGGTGGGGTTTTTTGAAACCTAATTCATTTTTAGACACCTTACAGACACATGTGATTGAAAATACATGTATGCCCTAAATATTTAATGGTGAAAAAACCCCAACTTCATTCCCTAGTTTTGTATTTTTTTATTTTCCACCATTCTAGTGATCAAATTGAGCTGAAATTTTGTACTTGAGATCCAAAGAAGAAACCTATCCCATTGAAGTTGGTTTCATCGCCATCCGAGGTGTGAAAGGGAACTTAAAAAAAATATCAAGTCTTTATACGATCACTTACTATAAATAGTAAACTCTCAAGGAAGGAAAATTTCTTCAAGGAAGTGTTCTCAAGAAACAACCAAGGCATAAAACAAGGTGGTGCGAAGTGGAAGAAGAAAAAAACAGAAATTTTCTAAAAAATAGTAAGCCCTCATTCCAAGTACAAAAGGGGTGTCATCATAAATCATGAAATTAAATTTTGCAAGTATCGATCCTGTCTCGGCTCTATCATCTAAACACTTAGGTGTGGGTGACAACGAGTTTACCCACATAGATCCAGAAGACCTTAAGGATCAGATGCTTGGTGGACCGAGAGAACCAATGGAGGATAAGGTTTTCAAAAGTGGGTTGTATGCAGCAATTGGTCATCCATGGTTAGTTCAAATTTTATATTTGGTGTTGGCATGCTCCCATCATTATGATCCAAACACCTGAACCATAGGAGCAAACGATAAATCAGTCTTGGCAGTGCTCACTCCCAAGGAAATATCTCACTCAATGAAAATTCCAACCTAGAACAATATGGCCATCATCTCAAGGGATGTTGCATCAAGTGAATGATCCAAAATAGACTCCTACCTTTAGTGCCTTGCATTGGATTCGTGGTTAAAGAAAGGAAGAAAGCCTTCTCGTGTGCCAAAGTCTCTTTCATAGAGTGAATTTCATGAAGGATACTGAGATGTGATAATCCTTCTGAGTTGAGTGATTGGAGAAGAAACCAAGAAATATTTTCATGACTATATGGCCTTGTTCATGCTCACCATCATCAAGGATAAGTAGAGAATAAATTGGGTGAAAATTATCAGCAAAAATTTGCATCATCAGTTGCTCCAAGTACCGATCTCCAAGAATTATTGAATGAATTCATACTTGGTATACACTCTCGTGAGATCAAGGCCATTCTAAGGCTGGGCCCTTCCATTGAATATCTCCTAGAAGGCTCCAAATTTTGAAAGGTACCCATAACTGATCTTAAAGGAGAATACAAAATATTTCACAATGGTGAACGATGCATTCATGATGTTTTCCATTAGATCACTGGAAGGAAATCCTCACTCAAGGTTTTCACTGGAAGTGGTTTCTTTTATCAAAAGGTACATGTATTAATTCATCTAGTTTTCCACTTTCTTGTACATCCAAGTATCTAGTTTTGATGTTTCTCTATGAAGGCCACCATGATATGTCAACGATAAGATGATCATGTGGTAGAAATGGAGCTAAGGGAAAGTGATCCAGTCCACCTTTTAGTCCCTCAAAAACCCTAAAGCTTCTCTCCTTTCAGTTCCACATTTTCCCCTCCTGCACATGATGTTCCCCC
The DNA here is from genome assembly GCA_019776745.2 of Taxus chinensis. Taxonomy (NCBI): domain Eukaryota; kingdom Viridiplantae; phylum Streptophyta; class Pinopsida; order Cupressales; family Taxaceae; genus Taxus; species Taxus chinensis. Next base: position 560,559,020 of record CM034152.1, on the reverse strand, counting down.
TCACTTCAAGAAATAAACGACAATCATGCTAGTTTTCGAACCCGAGATTAATGAAATGTTTCCTTGGATGCAAGAAATGATCACAAAGGAGGCCCATACAGTCCAACAAGAGACAGTCCCTAATTTCTCAAGCTATATCTTCATTGGTCAAGGGGAGGAAGAAAAGGTTGCTCAAGTAACTTCTTGTTTTCACAATGGTGTCTTGGGAAATCAATATGTGGAAGTAGTCAGGCCAAGAGTAATCAAGCCCATTAAAGAAATGACCCCGACTGACTAAGAAATGAGCACCATTTCCCTAGGGCCCAACAACTCATGAGGGAGATACACATTGTTCTAGGAGTCTTCTACTCACCTTCTCACTAGGAATAGGGAGTACAAAGAGAAAATTGATCAATTGGAAGACAATGTGTGAAAAACTCATCCTCGTATGTGCAAAATTTCATGGACTCCGAATTCCTTTTCATCTCTTCCAATTGAAGAAGTTACTCCCATTAGTAGCTTCGATCCATATTCCATTTTAAAGACACAGGGTTTCACCATGCATGGATGAGATATTGAAAAATGGGTGAACAAGATCATGGAGAAAGGGATAATGACTGCTTCCAGAGATGATCTCATTGTACAAGTACATGTGTGTGACTAATGCACCAAAGTTACATAATGACGAGGGATGATATTGAGAAAGAAAAAAAACATTAGGATCAAGTGTACCCACTGGTAGTGGAAATGGGAAAAGCACATTCTTAGGTGTTGGTCAACAGAAGGGTATTTGATTCTCCATCTGAGGGATTTTTCACAAGTATGGGTCAGGACTCTTGTCTCCGCTGGTATGGAAATGCTGAAAAGCCAAGTTCTAGATGATTTGGATTTAAATGAGTGTAATTGATTCTAATATGCAGGATGATGTCAACAATACAAAAGCTTGGACTTCCCACCATTGATGAGAGTACCTCAATGGATGAATTATTAAAGCCATTTGAGGAATATGTCAAGACAATTAAGTTGGCCACCCCTTTTATTTCAATGATGAAACACTGGAGTCTCTCATATCTGAGATAAGATGTAAAACATTGCAAAGAAATACCAATCTTGGTTCCCTAAAATCAATGACAACAATGTCATCTTGGATGGTTAGATTGAGTCCCTAAGTTGTGTCCACATTCCTCAAGCTGGGAAATTTGCATACCCGTGGAAGCCTGGTACAGATAGAGAATTCAAAGGAGTGGATATTTTTCCACTAGAACTTAAAAAGGATGCATTAGACAGTGAAGCAGAATCAACAAGGGTGTCATCTCCATCACACTAGTTATCTCTCATCTTTCCTCTCTCCTTCTCTCTCTCTCTCTCTTCAATCCCCCTTCTCCCTCCTCATTGATGTTCTATTTATTTGTTGGGGGTTTGCACTTTTATTTTTTATTCATTTATTCATTTAAATGTGACAATAGTTTACATTGTAATAAGTCACCCTTAATTAATAAAAGGGGACTTAATTCTATTCCTAGGAATACAAAGAGTCACATGTTGTAAAGGACAAATGAAAAGTCATGTGGGGGTAGGTGAAGAGTTCTTTCTAAATTCTATAAATTGTAATGACTTCCCCATTCTTAACGGTTGTCAATTTTGTATGTTCAAGAGTAGTTAACTACTTGCAATAAGCAAAAGAGAGCTATTTTCCTCTATTCTCCTTCTCATATGTTCTTCCATTCATTTTATTGTACAACTTTTTGAGAATGTCAATAAATAAAAAAGAGTTTCACCTGATTTTCTGGATGAGTGAATAAGTGAATTATGTTTGTGTTCGTAATTTCATCTTGTCTTAATTGTTACCTAACAAGGTTGTTGTTCTTTCTAATAATGTGTGTTGATATGCTCTAATTAGTATCTTTATAGGCATCTGAGTTTTCTACCTACAATATTAATCCCCCTCCTAATTTCCCACTCCATTTTTCCCACATGCCTAGAAAATTCCTCCCTTACAAGAAATTGCAAGCATTTACCATAGGTTCAGTTGAGTATGCCTATTGGATCCATGGCCTCTAGGCCAATAATATATATTTTTATTTTTGTTCACACACAATAATGGAGCTGCCCCATTCAAGCAGAGGGACCTAGTCCCAGAGCATTGGTATAAAACCAGTATTTTGTCCCATCGACAAATTTTCTCACCAACTGGTCAGCAGTTTAATATTGGGGGTTTATCCCACATGCATCAGATAATGGTTACAGTTAGGATTTAAAATCCTTATATGATAACGTCATCTATGTGACTAAAGACCACACCTTACAATGTTTTGTTGTCTTGAACAACTCACCAAGTTGGATCAATCCTAGACTACTTATAATTTTTCATCCTACTTGGTAGTAGTCTCAGCCATATGTGAGGATTTTGTTAGCAAGTTGGTTGGAAGGTTTGAATGTTAAATATGGTCCACCATGTTGTGGGCGAGTTCTTAGAGCTCGACAGTTGGTTAGTATTCTACAAGATAAAAATATTGATCTCTTTGATGGATTGGATGGAGTTGGTTGTGCATTATTGAATGACGTGAGTTGGCTCGACAACCAAGATGGAAAGGTGGAAATTAAACTTGACTAGGAGCTCACCCATTCAAGATTGACACTTGGACCTCTCGTTCAACTCACCGAGATGCTTAGAAGTATTTGATAATTATGTGGAATTATTCCAAAATTGATTGTGGGAAGGAAGTATGAAGGCCTTATATGTAAGTTCACATACCATGTATAGTGAATAAAAGTAACATGATCCTCCTAAAAAGGTAGTGGACCCCACCACATTTTAGACCTCCAACCAACATACCATGTGAGACCCACCTTGATCTTCGAAGACTGAAGCCTACAAACCAAATTTAATTTGTTGGGAAAACTCTACCACTTGTCGCCACCAAATTTTTCCACTTTTCACGCTCACATCATGCCACGTCAGCTTTCTACAACATGTTGTTATTTTTTTATTATTTGGAGAGAAAAATTGACGGATTGTATCTTTTTCATATAATGTCTATTTTACTCCATTTAAAAGGCATCCGAAATATCTAGATGAGATATTTCATAAACTACTAGTTTTGGGAATATTTGGAACAAAGTGAATTCGTAAATATCCTCATGATCAATAAACTATTTGAGGCCAATGACATTGACCATGGTCAATGTTGTCTAGTATAACCCTATTTACAGTTGGACCTACATTGACAACTGTTCAGACAATGCTATCGATTAAGAGAGGTTGCAACTTCATGTTATGTTTCCCTATATAAATAGACATTATTGATTTCATTTCTCAATATCATTATCACATTCTTATATGTTTTCACTCATGAATCCACTCTTTAAGGTTTAAGAGGTTTAGGGTTAAGTGGAGGGTATAAATTGCTTGTTCAATTCACGTTGGGTTCAACAAAAATGTATGTTAGGTATGATGGTAAATGTGATTATTCTCTCTTACTTATTAATAATTTTGGATTAGGATATAAATAGAATACCATTCTAGGGCCAACACACAAGCAAAGGATAAGGCCCATGTGTATAATAGTCATGTATCTAGAAGACAATAATCCACTTTTGTATCAACAATGCAGGGTTCTAAAGCACATGTCTAATAGATGGGGATACGTTCTTTTTAGAATCCTAAGGTTGTACGAGTAATGATAATAAGAAAAAGCTAATATATCTATGTTGAGGGTTTTAATTCCATGTGGAGGAATTATAAATTAGGGTTGTATGAGGTAATGCAATAGAAAAAGATGTGGTACTCTATCCTAATATAATAAATGATACTTAAAATAAAATTGATCATATAACACAAAGAAAATATAATGGTTAGGGATATTTAATATTTCTTAAAACATTATTGGTTTATTAACCCCTCTGGGTTAGTAGCACCTTGTGAGAGAGTTATTTTTAGAGGATCACAATAAGGATAAGTAAGAGACCTAAGAAGATAAAAGTTAGAGACTCCAAAGGTTTGATATAATTCATTGGTGAAACTACAATTCTTGTTTCTCTTACTAACCCAATGCTCCAAATTATACTTCCAAATATAAGATCAACTAAAATCTAAACCTATTAAACCTTTACGGAGAATATTTGTGAGTGAAAACATAAAATACTATGCAATGATTATATATAAAAATGACCACAATGACACTTATTTAGAGGATAGCATAACCTAAAGTAATAATCTCTCTAAGTTGACTACATTGACCATGGTTGATGAAGTTGTCTTGAAAAAGGTAACTATTAGAAAACACTAAACATGATCACTATTGTAGCCCAAAAATTTTGACATAAAAGTAAGGATGAGATAGAGAAGAGGAAGAAAACAAAATTAGAGTAGGTATGATAGGGATTTGAAGGCATTATAGGACAGATGTGAATTTGATAATGTTGAGGATATGAAGTGTTCATAAAGAAATGGTAATGATGTAGTAAGCCAACATGTTAGGGAAAGTTAGGGCTTTGTCATGCATATCTCTCTCCCCACGTATTACCAACTAACCAAACCTCACTTGTGGTATAAACCTTAAGGCTCACTTTTAGGGAGATTAATGCACCAATAGTTTTCTAAGACAAATCATTAGTAAGAGTGATAAATAAGGTGTATAAGTTAGGAAATGTTATTACTCCATTATATATTTGTATGATTGTAAAATATAGTTAGTGTGTGAGTTATTGTATTAGTAAGAAATATATTGTAAGGAATATTATATACGTGAGTTATATTAACAAATTGCGTTTGAGAGAATATTGGTGGTTATATCCACACACATAAAATATGATTTGTAAGGTGATTAGTTGAGGGTAACTCCTAGTTCACAAGATTTACTTTACCTATATATTCGTGTAAGATTTTGTCAATAGATAATGAATGAGAGAAGCGAAGAAGTTTACTTTGTATTAATTTTTACACTCCAAGCACATATTACATTTGGTATCAGAATGGGCATCTTTTGAACTTCAGTGCAAAATGAGTTTTGGAGTTTTTCATTATGGTATCGGGGCCTGACAACATATAATATGTTGTCGGCCCCCAGTACGTATAGAAAATTTACTTTGGTAACCGATACCATATTTTTTAGTGCTTAAGATCTATGTCATGACCTAACACTTAGTAATGGCATATTGGCATCAGTTAGCTCATAAAATATGCTGACCATCCGACAATCATATCTATATGCTATCTGCTGGAAGCATAAACTATGCTAAAAGACCAATAGCATATAAACTAAACTTACCATTTGGTAGCATCTTAATAGTGATGTCAACGTATGTCTTGATATTCTTCATTCGTGCAAAAGACTAGATTTTCACATATTCAGTCCAATAAATCCTTCTAGGTTAGGATTTTTTTTCCCAATGACCCTTAAAATTTTCCCCGTTTCATATGCATATAGGTGTTTATCAACAATGACATCTTTGAATGCATATGCCTTTCACATTACGTGACATCACATGTCTATTCAAGGCTTCTTGTCAATGATTATTTTCTAATCACATTGAAACCTAAAACATATATTTAAAAATTAATATATTTTGAATCCAAATAAATATATTATTGGGGCACATGTAATGGATAAGAAAATCTTAAAAGGATTAGGTGAATAATTCTTTCTTACAAATTAGAATTGCACCTTTTTTTAAAATATTTTTAGAAAGGATGAAAATAGCTAAATATTAACTTTAGATCACTTTCGCCACCATTGTAATAAAAATGAATTGTAGTCTATTGTACTCATAAATTTATTTTTTAGTGTCAAATGTCTTTTTATCTAGGGTTATTTGACCATAATAGAAGATCATTATGTTGGTGAAAAGAAAATTCTTCCTTTTTGAGTCTCTTACATATACAATAGAGTTCCCAGTCTTAAGTGTAAATATTGTGTTTATTTAGAGTGAGTACAAATAAGTCTTTATATGTTTTTAGTATCAAAAACAAATATTGATATGTAAACTACCTATTTTGAACAATAATCAGATCCTATCTTAGTGATAATGAATGGATAACTTAAACAAGGTTCTTCTTATAAATATGTTATACAAGAATCATTCACACAATACTAAAATTGAGAGATGAAAGACAAGAAGACAAGGATTCTATCCTAGAGAAACACATTGTGGGAAAACTACAATTGGGTAAGAAATTTCTTACATTCACTATGTAAATATCTATTACAATACAAGTTCATTGTCAAAAAATGACCTTAAAGAAGGATTCAAGCTCCTTTTACTTGCATTACTTACTTACAATCCTTAACAAGAAAGAACTCAACTATTTATGAATAAAAAAAGAATAATTTAGACTTTCTCCCTTTTCTCACACTTGAATTCACTCCAAATAAGTTTCCTAGATGAATAAATACACTTATATTTATAGTTTCTCTACTGAAGGATGGAATGAAAGGAGAAATGAACTGTTTTGAGAGCCCCAAATATTTATAACTATCATATTCCTCATTTTGGCATCGTGGGGGAAGAACTACCACAACGGTTGTGAAACCATTGGTGCCTATAGGTGGAGGTCCCAAAACTAGTGGGGAGGCTACACAACCACTACTTTGTGAAAAGTGGTGGTTCTATAACTATCGCACAATTATCACACTAAATAGAAAAACAATGGATTTTTTTGTCATTCGAAGGTGTCTAGATCACTGTCATCCCGACTTAACCATTTTCTAAAATAATGAACATGTTGAGGGTATGTAGTGTAAGTTTCAATAAGATACTATATAGAATGGGGTACTTCTAGATCCATTTTTGGATCTTACCTCCCCAATTTGAGGATTTTAAGTTCCTACAAGCTTCAAGGACTAATGAGGTGAGGAAACATTTTCCCCACATCTTCTTTGGAATACCATTTGGCGTTAGTAGATAATTAACCTTTCAACCCAATTAACCACCTATCTTGCACTCATTATTGTGTTGTCCTCTCTTTCCACTGTAATACCATATCTTCCTCTAATTCCATCTAACTGTCTGAAGCAATATCCTCAATAGATTATAGTAATAATCCCTATTATTCATGATCCAACATGGAGGGATCAAAGAGATGTAAATTATCAACATTCATAACAAAATATATTTTCATATAAGGAGGAAAATCTAAGAGAAATGCATTCTTACCCACTTGTCCTGGAAATTCAAATGGGCCACATCGAAGAGGTTTGAGTTTCTTAGCTTTACCATGCAGTCTTTCTTTGCTCAAGTACAACCATACATTGTCACTAATAAGGAAATACTGCTTAATTCTATGTTGATCATGTCTTTATTTATACTTGGCATGTGAATCTTTCAACTTCTTTTGTACCTTGAGGTGTATCTACTGAATATGTTCAATTCACCTTTCAGCTTTGTGGAATTCCTGTAGACATCTAAAATGTCGACATGGATAATTACGACTAATCTGTCCCGCAAATATCCCAACATCATCCATATAATAAGTAATCATAAAATTAATTATTATTATTTAATCCATTATATATATTTCCCTTCCATCATTTATATCATATTTATCCTTTATCATTATTTTATCATTAACTACAATTTTCCATTCAGTAATCCTTTTATTTCACATATCCCATCCAATCCATAATCCTTATAAATTCATGCCAATATCACATTATGTCCATCATTAATACATATTAGAGTAAATTTATTATCATCATAATCCTTTCATTCATCATTTATAGGAAGGACTTAATATTCCTATAGACTACATACCTACCATACCTACCCACACATCCCTACACCTAGCTTATCCATCTAATCACTTCACTAATCACATTTATCTAACCTAATCTAATCCTAATTCTAATCACATCCTTACCTCTAAATCTAGAGGCTTCTATTTCTAGAAGCCTATCTAAATTTCCCTCTTTCATATTTAAAAATTCAAATAAACCTCTCACCTTCCATTGAATCTTCTCTTAAATTCTAGAAATCTCCATTCCTCACATGCATTCTCCATCATTGATTCAAATCCAACATGGCTTCATCCTAGCCATTGAATCCTCCACCCACAAAGTATAAATTGAACTCGCATACTCCATGTGAGATAACTTAGAAGATATTAAGAATCTATGGCCAAGCTTTTCCATTTTTATCATCCAATCCATCCACTCTATCAATCCATATTCAATCCACTCCAATCAAATCATCCTTTATCAAGAATCTAGCAATCTAATAAAAATCAAGGGGAGGTACTACTCATGTGTCTCCACATCAAATATGAATCAAAACAACTACAATCCAACATCTTGAGCACATCAACAAATCAAAGGGAACTCTACTTTGGTGAGTTAAAGGTATTCCATCTAGCTCAATTTGAGGTAGTGATATAGAATGCAAGATTAGGAGCTGATTTAGTTTGGTTTCTAATTTACATAATTCTCTAATATCTATTTTTAATCTACATTTTTGGTTCCCACTGTGGGGATTACCCCCCTAAATTTTCATTGTTTTTAATTAAATTTCACATTTTGTTGGTTTGAAAATCTGTCGAATGGACAGATCTATGGATAAACGAGCCACAGTGTGCATGGCATTGCCCCTCTTGAGTTAGCAAAAAGTGAAACTAGTTTATTGCTATTCTACAGCAGGAATCTTGTGCAAGTCTCACAATATTCTGCCTTCAGGGTTGGGATCACTCATCCCAGTAGAAAGTTCTGATGAAGAACAGAAAGGAATGAAGGAAGGAAAGGAAAGAAGACGGATCTGAAGGGAGAAAAGAAATTAATTCTAAAGTAGAAAGGTCAGAGGGTCTATGTTTTGGGCTAGTAGTAAACAGAGCCGAACCTACTTGCATAGACAAACAAAGCAATACTGATGAATAAATGACAACAAAGCAAAAGTAGATTCAATAGAACAACATGCAGATCTAACGTAAGAAAGCTCTGATGTATAACACAGATATTCAGCACAAAGTCTAAATATTGTATTAATATTTCCTTCTGTTACAAAAAGCTCAAAGTCTTTTCTCCTTACTTCTATTTTTCATCTGAAAAGTATCCACCCCCTGAATACAACAAGTATTCAAGTATTTATAGAAGAAGAGAAGAAAAGAAGGCAAAAACAAACCAACCACTTAATTACAAAATATCTCAAAGTCACTTGTTGACTTTTGACAACTTGGTGGATGACATCATCCCATGGTACAACATGGATGATGTCATCATTTGTGCCAACATACTCTTAGATATTTTACAAAAATGAAATTTGAGGAGAATGAAACTATTCATCGTCGTCCCGCGGCTGAAAGGGGGTATCCTGCTTTTGCTGCTGCTCAGGAGACGAGATGTGGAACTGGGCACGATATTCCATGAACTTGCTGGTCATGGGTTGAAGTTGATCCTGGAAAGGATCCTTGTGTCTGTCACTGATAGCCTCGCAAGTTCTCCCCTCGCTGTGAGCTTTTTCGGGGATTTGGAATAGTATTTTCTCCGCTATCGGTACCCAATGATTCACTACAAGCCAGCAGGTATGTATGATGGTCGGCAATCAAAATTGACTTTCTGTTCCCAGCCCTTGTGAACGTATCCTTAAAGATCTGAATAGTTTCAATCAACCTTTCTTAAGGTGAAGAAGTATTGAGCAAAACCTGGAGACATTCTACTACACTTGTGCTCCTCTGATGCACATCGCCATCCAGGGCTCCTCCTTATTTTGTCAATCTTCTCCATGACAAGAACTCCAGTTACAACCTGATAATCCAAAGTAGAAAGGATTTTGTTGAGGGGCACTGGGGTGTCCAAAGACACCAAAATTGACCAGATCTTTGCTGAACACAGTAGAGCATTTTTGAAAGGGGGTCTCATGCTGCATCCTATCATGGTCCATCTCTTCGGAGAGGGTCTGCTATTATCCTAGAGCTCCCTTTTCGTCTGATTGATAGTCCTGATATAATTCCGATGACTGGTAATCACACTCATCATCCCTCACTTGTTTTGAGGATTTGGATCCCTCCAGTGGAAACTACCATGCCCTGCTCAACCCATTTTGGCATATTCATTATCTTATCCTGGCTCAAAGGCTCAGGAGTTTTGGTGCAGTTGTAGGAGGTGCACTGCCCATATTATCAAGGCATGGAGAGATTTTTATTTTTCTCTTTACCAACTTTTTTTCTTTTTTTTCTTCCGTTGCTTCCTGGAGCTTCTTCTTCAAGGGCGCAACTGTAGATAGGGCCTCTCCTTGAAAGCTTTCTGAGAGTTCCCCATTGTACTTGGGGTCCTAATGCATTATCGAGATATATCCCTTTTAATCATTTAAAGGATTGGGTAATGCTTATCTCCATTACTCCTCTCTCCTCTTACCTCTCTCTCCTGACACACTCCTCTGAGAGAAGTGGGTTAGGGATTTTTATTCTTGGCCCCTTTGATGGGATGATGGAGAAGCCATCCGGGTGTGTGCGCTGTGTTAATTTCCTCTTTTGTTGGCTTCGGGGTGGGGTGCGGGGGAGAGATCCATGCTAGATTTATGGTGGAAGGTTCGGTGTAAATAGAGAAAGATGGTGGTGGAGCAGCTAGGCGGCATGGGGGTAGTAGGAGGAAAATACGTGGAGACACTTGGAGGCGGCATTGAGAGGGCGGGGGGGGGCCGAGGAAAGTTTCCCCAATGGGATGTGCGATTGAGAGGCTGGGGAGGGGTGCATGGGGATGTCGTGAGCATGGAAGGAGGGAGCTGAGAGTAAGTGAGTGTGAGGAAATGGTGGACAGCTCCGTCGAGAGGAAGGTGGGAAGATGGACGATGAGGAAGGAGGCAACAAAGATGGGGGAGAGGAACACCGAGGCGCAAGGGAGATTGTCCGCTTGGGTCCCTCCGAGAAGGGGAAGGGGAAAGTGAGAGAGAGAGAGATAGAAGGGACCTCAATAGTTGTAGTTAGTGGGGGGGGGGCGTACATCCTGTGGATTCATATCGTAACATCTTCCGCTGCTTCTTTTCCAAGTTTTCCAGGATTACAACCTTCTTGTGAAATCGGGAAGATACTTTCAGGCGCTTCCTCTTGGGGGAGCTTACTCACCCTCTTTAATCTTTCCCTTTGCTCTTTGGCAAACTTTTTTACCTGGAAGGTGCTTTGCCCCCAATGGAGAAGTGGTGAAATCAACTCCAAGGTAGATGAGACCATTCATTCCCCTGCACCAGTGCTTTGTTCTCACATATTTTCTTTGACCCTTTCTCTCATTGTCTGAGGTGGTCGTGGTTCTATCAATTACAGCGAAAGGCCATTTTGTCCCCACCTGGTCAAGATATACTTGATCACTTCTTGATTAGTAGTTTGGTAACCTTTGGGATGATGGCTAAACTCCGTATGGATGATTTTTAGTCCAAGGCCAAGCGGGATGATCCTTTCCTCCTGAGCTCTACTCTGATAATGGATTGATATAAATATCCTCGACTGTGAATGTGGATGGGAATCGATTTTGGCCCTAGGAAGCAATTCCTAGGGTCTAACGTGGGCCTTACAGGGACGTTGTGCTTTTAGATTTAGCAGCTCCATCTCTAACCAACATTCTCGGGCTTGGTGTGAGAAGCAGTGTACCTATCCCACTGTGAGGGGAAAGGATTTCCACCCTCTTCTCTTCAAAACTGAACTCTTCTCTTGATGGTTCAGAGCTTATCTTGACAGCTCCAACAAATCCTTTAGGAGGCCAGCATAATATCTTGCAATTTGGTTGGTTCTCCCAAAAGGTTGGCTGCCCTTGATAAGTGAAGTGGGGATTGGTGTGAACAAGGACCCCACTTCTCTGTTGCAGTAACAATGCTCTTGTTTCGTACGACCGTGAGTCAATGTTTTTGGCCTAAAATGAAGATGACGCCATAAAGAAGAAGCCTCGTTAATCTTTTTAAACTAAGGTATACTGTTCTCCTCAAATGCTTCAGCTCTGGGGTGGGGGGGCAAGCTCTGGGATAGTTTCATATTTTTGACTTGGGCCCAAACGCCACACCGCATCAACGCTGGATAACACTTCCGAGGCCGCATCATAAACTACTTAGGGATTCATTTATGAACCTCCCTTGTTGTGGGAAGGTTGTTGGACGCTACTACGCGGACTATGGTGTTGCTTATGATCTCCGCCCACATCGAAGCGTTGATCTTGGCACATTTTTTGTTCATCGTCATCCAAGTATCTTATCATCCATTTATGAAAGTAGTGGGCAGCAGAAGCCGAAATAATCTGCTTAGGAACGTTATTGTATCACTAGATTTCCCTCCCAAGAAATACTCACTTCTCACTGCGATGAATGACTTGTGCCATCTGGTCCCACCTATCTTGTTCTTTAGGTATCCTCATTCATCAACTGAATACACTGATCCTCATTATCTTCCCAAGCTTTGGGTAATCCTCTTGGCTTACGGCCACAGTGCCGGTTTGGGGGGGGTGGTGAATGCCAAGAATTATTTCGAATTGTCTTGCGGTGAGTTGATCCACGACCATCACCTTTCTCATTGTGGACACAGCCTGGTGTCCTGTTGTAGCATCGGGCTACTACCTACCATCATGACTCATTGTTCACAGCACTGACTGGGATCCCTCCATAAAAGTGCCAAGGCCACTGCCTACCAGTTTGTCATCCTGGACTTCCTTGACCCTTTTGGTTTTGCCCAGAATCCTTCCATATCACTGTGGACCAAGTTCTTGTCTCTATATATCCAAGGTCCCCACTCTGCCTAGCATAGCATTCGGGCATCTTGACCCTCTGATATTTGGTACTTTCATTTCTTCCTCTGTGAGCTGGATGTTTTGGCGCATTTACCTAAACAACGCCTTTGTTATGTCCATTAGCACTTTTGTTCTGGAATAATTTTAGTTGATACTAACAAATCTAATCACACTTTCTAGTTTTTAAGTGGTGTCTTGCAAATTCTTACATTATGTTTTTGCAAGAATATCGCAAAAATAAGGGGAAACTCTGTCAATTTTAATATTCGATTAGTATTTTCCTAATGTGTGTGGTTTCGGGACATTGATTAATTAAAAAACTACTAACCCTTTGTTTCACAACTTGAATGGTCCAATAATATTGGGGTATGAATAAAAAAACTACTAATCCTTGGTTTTACAAGTCCTCTTTTCGAAGGATTCCATCATATAAACTTTATCATTAATTTTTGTTGTGTTTGTGTTTTTTGTTTTTTGTGTTACGTGCTGCTACTTATTTTGACCCAAAGGCAAAACTTTGTATGCTCTCCTCTTGCATCCTAGGGAAATCTTGAGGATCAAAAGTGTCTAGCCTTCCCATTTTTATTTTATAGGGGCAAACGTGATGTGGAAGTGATATCCATGCAATTTTCATAGTCCTATGGGTCTCATGACCATTGGCTTCATCTCCACTCACGTAAACATGCCCCGTGTTTTGGAGGGGGTATATAAATTGAATGACAACTATCATTATTGGCTAAGTGCTTGCTCATTTTAAGAGAGTATTGAAGTGAGGGGATTCCATGTCCCAAAACCTAGGCCTCAGACAAAATCCTTACAACATAGACATGGGCCCCACATACCACGAGGTATATCACGGACTCCCCTAGTGAGATCATGCATCCTAGACTAGGAAACATCTTGGATGCATATCAAGCTATAGTGTAACAAGGCCACACTCCTGTAAGATCACTCGCTAGCTGACCCCACATCAAAACATAGGTGGAGGGCTAATTGTGGCATAATCATTACTGTGTGGTATTGAAATCGAGTTATAGCTTGATTGCAAACCCACTTGGACTAGTGAGGGTGTGTGTTGCATGTTTTTCGCTTGTTTGTGAACACCCTTAACCATCCCATCACATTAAAATTTTAATCAATAAAAAAACATCCTTAATAAAAAAACATCCCAATCAAAATCCCATCACCATCCTTAATAAAAAAATTCTAACTCAAATATAATCCCCCTACACATCCTATCAAACCATGGCCTTTGATCCTCAATCCCCATCCTCTCTAAACCAAAAATTAAAACCCCAACCTCTTTTCTAAATCCTTTAACCAAGATAATCCCATCATACCCAACCCATCAAAGTCAACCATCTCACATTATCCCACACACCCATCGAACACCTTAATAAAACAAATCTCAAAACTTAACATCCTACCTCAACCTATCTCATAATCATCATCCCAATAAACCATCCCATGTCAATCAACAAATATCCTATCTTCAATCTTAAATAAATCAATCAATCCATAAACTATCATCTATAAACTAAACCCAACAAAAATTTCCTCTTCCTAAGATCCCTACTCCTCACCCTGTTGACCTCCTCCTTGAGGAACCCAAATCATTTCAACCCACACCTTGACCTAAAAAAAAATAAACCACTATCCCCACAATCCAAATACATTGAATTCGACCACCTCACTAAATTTGAACTAGACCAAGAGGGACATCCTTTATGTCCTTGATAATCCTACCACCAATCCCAAGCTCACACAACCATCCCCAAACCCTGATCTATAAAACCCCTATCAACCATCATGGCCCATATCTTCCTACCATCAAAACTCATAAAAATGGTCCACCATAATCCAAAGCACCAACTCCTAAATACAATCATCATAAAAACCTATCGCCAAGTATCATTCACATATCCACAACAATCCCAAGAACTTAACCCAAAATTTATCATACCCCACATCTCATCTTATTCTTATGGCCTCTTCATCTTCATCATCCCACTTTGATCCCACAGAATTTCTCGTAGATAGTCCCACATCCCCTAATCCAACATCAAATTCATCTTCTAATCCTATTTCATCCCCTCCTTCACCTAAATCCACTACTTTATCATCCACCGTGACTCCTAAGTCCCCCTAATTCTCTTCTACCCCTAATTGTAAACCATCCAATGTGGCTCCTATACCACCCCTCATCATCTTCATCCACATCTAATCCTATCGTAACTCTTTCATCACCAAAACCCAACACTGTCCAATCCTCTAATCCTATTTCATCTCCACCATCCCCCCAATCCTAAAACATCTAATGTGACACCTAAGTAACCAAATCCTACACCTAAAAAATCCAATCCCATTCCTCTCAAATCTCCTACCCAATCTAATGAGGCTCATATGCCACCTTCATCTACTTCATCCCCTAAATCAACCAAATCTATTGTGTCTCCTACACCACACCCATCTCCTAAATATTCTTCATCCCCAACATCACCCCAACTCTAATGTGACCTCCATATCACACTCATCCCCTTCATCTAAATTTATCTCATCCCCTTCATCTACATCTATCAATCTAAAAACAATGTAATCCTAAACCAATACCATTTACCTCATAACCATATGCTCCAACCAATCCAAAATCAACCAATTATACTTAAGCATCCAATCCCAAACCATCCACTTCGGGCCATAGGATTAATCCATCCCCTTCATCTCCTAATCCACACCAATCCAATCCAAATCCTAAATTCAAATCAACCAAAACATCTTATTATCCACCCAATCCCACACCTTTACTTCCTACTCCCCCCAACACCATTTAACCCAAACCACTTCACTCATTTAGGAGAATCTTTAACCACCATCTTCCATCATCTAAAAACATTCAACATGATCATCCATCCCCCAATCAAATCATGTAATCAAAACCTTCCCAAACCATATTGGTAGCAGGAACACTATTATTGTGACTTCCAGCACACCCATGGGACATTCAACCAATCGTTACATGTAATTTAGGTCTTATGTACAAAATCTCATTAACCAAGGAATTATTATCCTTAGACCTCTCTATCCCAATCCTATCCCTAACCATCTTCCATCATCAAAATATCACTCAACATCCAAAAATTTTCAGCCTTCCAAATCTTAGTGTACATCTAAACATGCCTCACCAACTAAAAACCAAAACAAATCTCACCCCCATCCTTTGTTAATTCCGGCCTCTTAGCAGATGAAAAAATTACAACCCCCAGTCTCATGCTTCCCACATGGAATCATCTTCCCCATCCACTTTATATATTATAGCCAAAAATATGTTCACTAATATGAAACATCGAGGAAAAGGCTTAGGAATCCATGACCAAGGAATTCATGAAACCATCTCCCTTCATCAAAATACAAGTCGTTTAGGCTTATGGTATAAACCTACCACTAAAAATGACCCTCCCACTACTACATCACAAACCTTTTCTACCCATCCTCTTGTTAGTCCTACCATCCCAACCACTCAAAAATAATTCAATCCCCCTAAACATATAAAACACGTAAAAATGGATTGAACACTTTATTATTCACTTGCGCACAAATGTTATTTCCTTCTCACCCATCCCCCTTCTATCCAACATCTAAATACCTTTACATATAATCCATTCTTATCATCACATCCATTTATATCCTCTTGAATACTTGATCATATTTCTCACAGATGTTGTAAGCTAATAGTACCTACTATAATTGTGTGACCTTGGTCTACCATTACCTCTAACATTTAAGCACAATTGTCCTCGTAGATATCCACACACGTTAACAAACTTAATAAAATTTTGGTTACGACCCTTGGGTGCATCTTTTAATAATCTAAACAATGTCATCATGACACTCATTTCCATCCCCCCATCAATAACTAGTGATTCTTAACTCCTTAAGAGTTTTCAAGAGAGTGGAAGCTCTTTGTGTAGAAAGATCAAAATATCAAAAAGAAAAAAATAAAATGAAATCCACCTCAATAATCTCTCTAGGGACGTTTCTAGTAACTTTACCAAGGCTATGGATGCCTAACTGGAAGTAGAGTAATGTTGTGACAAAAATCAGATGTATCTCTGTCGGGGCTATAGATGCCTAGCTGATAGCGGAGAAATGCATGAATTAACCTTAAGTTTACCTTTCATCCACCTATTGGATTGAATCACTCCCTATACATTGGCTAGTTTTTCTTCATAAAATACCCATTAGTTCTTCACTTCAAGTGGTAATTAACCATCACAATCGCACACACTTTGATCTCACAAATACATAGGGATTGCATGTTACGATGTATTGTTTAGATATTTGTCACACTTCTATTTTAGTCAAAATATTTCCTTACAACATGTTCCATTAGTCTCATATTTTTTTCATCACTAATTTAATTTTCCTTCCATCCATCACATGCACATCCTTTTTCCCTTGGATTGAACATCCATGGGCAGGTGATGGTCCTTTAATTTGCATCCAATCCTCCTCATGTACCTTTCAAATTTTCATCATCATGACTAGGGGCAGCCTTACAACCATCCGTTAGTGGCATCATCCATTTTATATACCTCTCACTTCCCATCCCACCCTACATGTGGAGGAAAATCAAACCCATCCATCCATTCACATAGGCCAACCGATGATATGAGGCCATTTTTGTTTCTTTTTTCCTTGTGCACAGTCAAATGATATCAGGACCATAATTTTATATTAATCTTTCTGATGATATAAAGACACCAAAATTTAGAAATTTAAGCATCATGTTCTTTATATCTTGTTGCACCTTTCTCTATGTCACATTACTCTATTTTTTAATGATGATAATAGTGGGCACTTTATGGTAGCACATCCCCTTCTATCATCATCTTTTAGCCTTATCATCACCACACCTAATCCTCAACATCATCTAAACTCACTATCTAACCTCATCATCCTATGATCCACTCAATCAACAACTCAATCATTCAAATATCCACATCCAAATATTATCCTCTCACATCCAACATCCAAAATCCTCACCCCTTACAGGGTAATATTCTAACATCCTCCATCATTCAAATCTGATCATCAAAACCAATCCTTATTATATCATCCAACATCCTCAAATATTGCAATGACACCCCCTTGACTGGGGTATCTCAACCTCTAACCATCCTAAAATCAAAGATATTAACATCCAACATATTAAACTCCAACATATTCCAGTCTTCAAATCCTACCCCTTTGACTAGTAATCTCAGAATCTAACCTCTTCAAATATAGTAGCCTAAAATCTAAAATCTTTAAATACTACCCCCTTAACCAGGGCATCTCAAAATATAACATCTCAACATCTAACATCTTTAACTCTAACAACTTCCAATATTAAAATCCTCCCCCTTTGACTGGGGTATCTCAAAATCTAACCTCTTCAAATCCAACATCCTCAAATATAAAATATTCAAATCATACTCCCTTGAATGGAACATCTCAAAATATAACATATTCAAATCCAACATCTTGTAATCCAATATCCTAAATCTCCACCCTTTTCATACATTGTTGATTGGGCCATCCTATAATCCAAAATCCTCCATCTTTTAATCCTCTCCTCCTCTACTCTCATAATCCTCTAATTCCTCTAATCTTCTCTCATATTCCTCTCTCCTAATTTAATCCTCTAAATCCTTAAATATTCTAATCCTCTAATCCTCATCTTATACATCTTCAAATATTCTAATCCTCTAAATCCTACGTCTTCTCATCCTACAATCCTCTCTCATCCACTAACTTGGGTATCTCCTCTTTTCAAGTGGTTACCTGCTTTGTTCCTCCCCACCTAACCCATTGAGGGGGAATCATATCACCATCCTAACATATTATCTTATTTTTGTTTGAACTGTAATTGCTACACAATAACCATTCAAAGAGGGGAAAATGTAGACATCTAAAATGTCAACATGACTAATTACGACTAATATGTCCACAAATATCCCAACATAATCCATATAATAATTAATTGCAAGATTAATTATTATTATTATTTAATCCATTTTACCATATTTCCCTTTCATCAATTTATCATATTTATCCTTTATCATTAATTATCATTTATCACAATATTCCATCATTAATCCTTTTATTTCATCCCTTGTCAATCCCATAATCCTTTAATTCATTTTAACTCATCCAATATCCCATTTTCATCATTAATATTTTTAAATCCATTATTACATAATATTATCATCATAATCCTTCATTATCAATTTATAGGAGTTTAATATTCCTACATCTCACCTACCACCTACCCCTACACATTCCTACACCTAGCTTCTCCATCTAATCACTTCACTAATCACATATATCTATCCTAATCTAATCCTAATCCTAATCACATCCTCACCTCTAAATCTAGAGGCTTATATTTCTAGAAGTCTTTATAAATTTCCCTCTTTCATATTTAAAAATTCAAATAAACCTCTCACCCTCCATTAAATATTCTCTCAAATTATATAAATATCTATTTTATAATTATCCATTCCTCACATGTACTCTCCACCATTGATTCAAATCCAACATGGCTTCATCCTAGCCATTTAATCCTCCACCCACAAACTATAAATTGAACTCTCATCCTCCATGAGAGATATCTTAGAAGATATTAGGAAACCATAGTAAAAAATTTCCATTTTAATCATCTAATCAATACACCCACTCTATTAATACATCTTCAATCTACTTCAATCAATTCATCCTTCATCAAGCATCTAACAATCTATGCAAGATCAAGAGGAGGTGTTGCTCGTGTGTCTCCACATCAAATATGAAGAAAAAAAAAACTACAATCCAACATCTTGAGAACATTAAAAAATAAAATGGATCTCTACTTTTGTGAGTTAAAGGTATTTCATTCCATTCCCTTTCCATCTAGCTCAAACTGAAGTAGTATAGAGAGTGTTAGATTAAGAACTAATTTAGTTTGGTTTCTAGTTCACATATTTCTCTAAAAATTTATTTTTCATACAAACTTCCATATCCACTTTCCCATTTTTTCATATATGGTATTATCATAATAAACATCAAATGAACTCTTAGGAAAATAACCCAAAACATGTCTCAAAAGGATTCTTACTGGTAGAAAGCATGAATTGCCTTGTGTCGGCATGTTGAGTTTAGGTGTTTTCATTGATGTAAAATCTAATTAATGAAAAATAGGATGATGTAGGTATGATATAAGGTGATTAGCAGGATTATGACATGTATTTTCAGGGTGGTCCATGATCACATGAGTGGATTCAGTGAGAATGGATTGGTCTAACAAGCCTAATCAGGTAACCTAGCTAGCCTATGTGATAGAGCATGGTGGACAGAAGCTACATGGTGACTTGAGAATAATGTTATAGGAATAAAAAATCATGATAGATATTTTTTAGATTCTCACATGATTCTTAGGGTGCCGGTACAGGTTAAAGACCTTGTTTAAGGTACTCATTTAGACTTGGTCTAGGTGCATGTAGTCCAAACGACATGAAGATGAATTATAGATCCATGTGAGCTTGTGGAGGCATGCATGGGTGTGAGAAATGTTTACTTAATTATTTTACGGCCTTTTGGAGAGTTTTTCATGATGATTTATGAGGTTATTTTATTGTGACCTAGCTTAAACCATGCAAAACCCTAAGGGCTAGTTATGTAAATGAGATGGGATATGAATATTCAGACCTATTTGAGATATGATGATTATTGGAGATGGTTAAAAGGGGTTTCCTAGAGGTATGAGAAAAAATTTCAAGTCATTATGAAGAATATTTTGCATGTTATGATGTTTTACGT
The DNA here is from genome assembly GCA_019776745.2 of Taxus chinensis. Classification (NCBI taxonomy): domain Eukaryota; kingdom Viridiplantae; phylum Streptophyta; class Pinopsida; order Cupressales; family Taxaceae; genus Taxus; species Taxus chinensis. The sequence continues at coordinate 560,538,516 of CM034152.1, read as the reverse complement.
GAAACAAGGTCCAATACAGGGTGATTTCCAGCTCAAATTGCAACTTCAGATGCTCACTATAGATTGCATAATTTTTATGGTAATTTTTGGATTTCAAGGATGTTTTTTTCATTTAAATAAGATAATTTCAAAAAAATAATGAAGTGGTTTCATCTTCATGTTTTTATGAACGGATGTTAAGAAGGTAAAACTACTTTTTTGTGAGTTTGAAACCCTAGCTCAAAAGCGGTAGGAGAGATATTCTTGATAAGTACCCAGAATTGATTGTTCTTGTTATTATTATGGTTTTAGGTTGTATAGGACTCCTCAAAATTTCTAGAAAGGTATTATAGAGGATGTGATGATTTTTGCACCCCCACTCAAACATGCAAGTTTCTAGAGATGTTCACTTTGAGGAAACATTGTGCAAATAAGGTATGAAATAAATTGACATAGTTTTTAGTATGGGAGTTGTAGTAGATTTCCATGATATTTTAAAATCATGTTTTAGGTCCTAGAGGGAAAATTTTTCCCTATTTTTGAAGAATTGGTTTTTGGGCTTGTAAAGGATAGTTTTGAGCAGTTTCAGAGTTTGACATGGTTGAAGGCATTTCACTTAGAGTTGGAAGAAAATGTAATATGTTATGGAAATTAGATTCAGATATATTTCCAATTATATATGGTATGTCTCTTGATGATGAGATTTTTTTGGGTCAACCATCTCAATTTTTGAAGAACAATGTTGTTTGTTTTTTAGGACATGATTGCTTTAGCTAGAGGATGGATGTAGAAGTATCTTATTTTTTTCTTGTTTGATACTTTATATCCATTTAATAATGAAGAGGGATGAATTTTTTTACCTATTGAAGGAATTTATAGATCATGAAATTGATAGCAAGTGTGCAAACTAGTTGATTTTTCTAAAACTACTTTTTGGGCAGTTAAGTTTGGTGAAGAGAAAAAGTAAGTGTGGTTTGCATGGATGGATGTTTAAAAGAGGTATAAAAATCATGGATTTTTTTATACATTTCATTTTATTTATAATTATTTGTTACATGGCATAGTTTAGGTGTTATGGTGTGATCTAGAGGTCCATAGGTGAAGACCGGTTCCTAAAAAATAACTATTTTGAGAAAGATATGAGCCTTCTTGATAGAATTATGAATAATTTGATTTTTCCAAGATAACGTAAAATCATGGATGATTTTTTAATTCCATATTTGACATGTGGGAGGCCTTTTGAGGCTTGAAAAATTATGGTGATGAGTTTGGAGGTCTTTGAAGAGTTAGGTGATGGATTTTTGACCCATTTTTGGTTTGTTCGGTGTCTTGGAGCAAGACCAACCTGCATGGATCCATATTATGAGTTCTTATTGTTTTATTTTTATTTTTTAAAAGTTTTATTGGTCAAAATACTTATGTAGGACTGACTTATGTTGTGTTATTGAGATGATAAGGGTATAAAGTGGGAGTTTTGGTTCAAATTTGAATAAGATAAGAGAGAGGGAAAAATTACGACCCAAGTGAGAGTTTGAAACAAGTATGAAGGAATAAAATCATAAATAATGAAGATTACAAATTTCTAAGGAGTTTTATAGAGCATGTGTGTAAGGGTTTGAAGCCAAATCAGGTCATGAAAGTGTGAGATAGATAAAGTTGAATAAGAGAAGGTTTGAAGGTATGTGAGTTGTATAAGTGATATCCATTAGTTTTGAAAGCAACATTACATCAAATATATTCATATAAAGGTGATTGAGTTGGTGATTAATCACCTTATGGGTTTGTAGCCTCCTTATGGAGTTGGTGCTTCACTAAACTAGGGGTTGGTGCTCCTTTTGAAGTTTGTGCTTCACTAAATACTTTTGATTTGAGTAATATACTCAAAAATTTTAGTGGGTTTTCTTCCTCTTGATATTTTTCCCACTTATATATTATGTTATTGTGTCTCTATCATGGTTATGCTCATTTGATTTAAATGTTAAGCACGCATTAATGAATGGTTGAAATGGTTTATGGTTTGAGTAAGAAAATTTAAATCAGTTAAATTTTGGTAAGGAAAGATTCACCCCCCCTCTTATTCCATTGTTCTTCCAACAATTGGTATCGTAGAACATCCTTTTGGAAAAGTTTGATCACTTGAAATGAGATCATTTAAATCAAAAAAATGGCAAGTCAACGAAGTGGCTCTTCTTCCAACAAGGTACCTTTATTTTATGGAGTGAACTATGCTTTTTGGAGCCTAAGAATGAGGACTCATATCATGTCCTCTATGGTTTCATAATTTCCAATCTATGGTGGATGGTTATACATTTCATGTTACTCCTCCAACAACTATTGTAAAAAAATAAGACTAGCAGTGAAATTTCTAAGGCTATGAATGCCATCATGTGTGGATTAATTGAACCTGAACTTGTGAAGGTCATATATTGTAAATCAAAAAAAATTAATATGGGAGAAACCTTCAAGTCATATATGAAGGATACTCCAAGTTAAGGATAGCTAAGCTTCAAAATTTCAAAAATTAGTTTTGAAGAACTTAAAATGGGTGATGATGACTCTATTGGTGCATACTTTCTTAGAGTTGACAAGGTTGTCAACACCATGACATTATTGGGTAAATATGTGAAGGAAGAGGTTGTTTTTAAAAATTTATTGAGATGTATTACTCCCAATTTTGATTCCAAAGTGTCAGCCATTGAAGAAGCTGAAGATTTGACTATGGATTAATTACATGAAACATTGAATGCTTTTGAGAAAAGGGTTACTGATTCTAAACTGGCCAAGAAGGAGATTTATTTCAAATCAAAAATGAAGAAAAAAGGAAATAAAGAAAAAAGATGTTGATGATGCTCTTGAAATTTATGATGATGATTTATTTGCAATGGTTGCTAGAAGTACTAAATGTTGGATCTAGTATGTACAAAAGGTAAACTTCCTTTTAAGTGTTTCAATTGTGGAAAAATAGGTCACTTTTCTACTAAGTTTCCTCATAGGAATGAAAAATAAGGTAATGAATATCATGAGGATGATCATAGAAAGAAAGATAAAAAAAAATTATTAAAAGAAAGAAGGGCTTCAAAAGGTTTTATTACAAAGAGATGAAGAAAGAAGATAATGTTCTAAGAAATGACGATGGACCAAACACTAAGGAAAGAAAGAAATAAAAAATTCATCAAAGACAATGTGAAGACAAAGTCCATAACGCAGCCTAATGATTCAAGGTATGAAAGGTCACTTAATGGATATTATTTTACATGTAATGTCTTTGGTCATAGGGAAAAGGAGTGTAGGAGGTTTTCCAAATATGATCACACTTGGAGGGATAATATTAGTAAGCAATCATAGAGTTTGGTGTGCTAAAATTTCCATGAGGAAGGTCATGTTGCTAGATATTTTCTACATGAACCTTTAAGTCAGAATTAGAGGAATGAAGAGGCTAGAAGTATGAACTCTATTTTTTTTCTACAATTATGTTAGAGTAGGTATTTACCTTAGCTCATGTTCACCTAGGTACTTTAGTTACCTTTATTGTATTTATCCTCACCCACTTATGTGTTTGGATATTTCTTTTATCTTATTTAGATATTAGGAGATATTATCTAGTTGTTAGGTATAGTTCTTTCCTTGATCTATGGTATTGAATAGATCCGTTGATGTCTATGTTCTCTCCTAAATCTATGGTCTTGACTAGTTCTTTGATGACTAGTTATTTCCTTGATTTATGGCTTGATCTACGACCTTGACTGGTTCTTAGATTGTTATTCCTTGCCTATTTAAGCAAGGCCCATTCTCAATGTATTGGATTGAGTTCCATAATAATATATGATATTTTTTTTCTCATTTGTTTGCAAAGGTTATATGTAAAGTTATTCTGGTGAATTACTTTCATCTTATTGATCATGGTGTTTGATTAGCATCTGTGTTCTTGGCTTGGTACGATCTTGTTATCATTCCTTTCATCTTAGAGTAGGTATTTACCTTAGCTCATGTTCACCTAGGTAATTTATTTACCTTTATTGTATTTATCCTCACCCACTTATGTGTGTGGATATTTATTTTACCTTATTTAGATATTAGGAGATATTATCTAATTGTTAGGTATAGTTATTTCCTTCATCTATGGTATTGACTAGATCCTTGATGTCTAGTTCTCTCCTAAATCTATGGTCTTGACTAGTTCTTTGATGACTAGTTATTTTCTTGACTTATGGCTTGATCTACAACCTTGACTGGTTCTTAGATTGTTATTCCTTTCCTATTTAAGCAAGACCCATTTTCAATGTATTGCATTGAGTTCCATAATAATATATGATATTGTTGCTCATTTGTTTGCAAAGGTTTTATGTAAAGCTATTCTAGCGAATTGCTTTCATCTTATTGATCATGGTGTTTGATTAGCATCTGTATTCTTGGCTTGGTACGATCTGGTTATCATTCCCTTTCATGGTATTAGAGCATGAGATTGTTGTTGACATCCGTCTGTAAGTTTTATTTTGCAAACAAATGAAAAACAATATCTACTAAGTTTCCTCATAGGAATGAAAAATAAAGTGATGAATATCATGAGGATGATCATAGAAAGAAAGATAAAAAAGTTTATTAAAAGAAAGAAGGTTTTCAAAAGGTTTTATTACAAAGAGATGAAGCAAGAAGATAATGTTATAAGAAATTATGATGGACCAAACACCAAGGAAGGAAACAAATAAAAATTCATCAAATACAATGTGAAGACAAAGTCCATAACACAACCTAATGATTCAAGGTATGAAAGGTCACTTAATGGATATTATTTTACATGTAATGTCTTTGGTCATAGGCAAAATCAGTGTAGGAGGTTTTCCAGAGATGATCACACTTGGAGGGATAATATTAGTAAGCAAACAAAGAGTTTGGTGTGCTAAAATTTCCATGAGGAAGGTCATGTTGCTAGATATTTTCTACATGAACCTTTAAGTTAGAATTATAGGAATGAAGAGGCTAGAAGTATGAACTCTATTTTGTGCTACAATTACAATAAGTTTGGACATTTTTATAGGGATTATTATGGTTCTATAAGGCTAGAGATGAAATTTTTAGGGTCCTAGATTACAAGAAAGGAAACAAAATAGGTTATGGGAGCCAAAAAATAATAACAAGGTTTCACCAAGAGTTGATGGTGATGCAAATCAAGGTGTGTCTTAGAGTAAAGATCAAAGACAAGTGAATGTAAGTGAATTGTAAGTGTCTAAGAGGGATTGTGACCTCTTTAATGTTAGAAGCATAATGAACTGAGAGGGGGTGAATCAGTCCTTACAAACTTAAATCAATTTTAGATTTTCTTACCTAATTCAAAACCAATTAACCATTCATTTATGTGTGTACAACGTCAAATACAATACATTCACATAACCATAAATAAGAGAGAGAACACCATAACACAAGATATAAGTGAGAAACCCTCAAGGGTAAGAAAACCCACTGAAATATTTGTTTATATTACACAAAACAAAGACTCAAGTGAATATTACACATCACAAGAGATTTCTTTAGTGAGGCAAAAACCCCACAAGGAGCACCAACCCCTAGACCCTTGTTGATATTACTCAAAAAAGAGAATTACATAAATATGAATCATTACACAATATTTTGATAATAACATCACTAATAAAATGTTGTAACACTTCAGTTGATGGTGATCAAAAAATTCAGCTCCAAACTCCTTCAAAACCTTACTCAAACCTTTACACACCTAGCTTGATTCTTCTCTTTCCTTATTCACTTGTATTGATCTCAAACTCTTACACAAACTCTTGAAAACATTATTAAACCTTCCATACACTCTCTTATATCTAAAAATAATCCTTCATACCTATAAAACACTCTCACATAGGTCAAACATTTTCCCTCTTACTCAACTAGTGCAAATTTGAATTTAAACATGCACTTTATACCTTCCTCTTGATTACAACACTCACCAAGGATAAGTTTCCATCATTTGGTTTGACCATTTTAACTTTAAAAAATTGAAATAAATTCATTACAATATTCACAAATGACCCATATAGGCCGTCCATGCCCAAAACCACTCATCTTGCACTAAACAAGCTAAAAAACCCCATCATTAGGATGAGTAAAATCCTCTAACACATGAAAACCGTGATTATTAAAGCTCTAAAATTCGACCATACATGTGTAATATGACATATAAGAATCATTCATGGTCTCACTATTTCTTTTACCAATCAAATAATTCATAACATAAGCTAAAAAGCTCATATCATTCACTAAATAATTACTTCTGGCACCATGTCTTCACCTTTGGGCATCAAAAACACTCCAAATCAACTCAACTATGGAATGTAACACTTTATGGAATCTGAAAGACCTTTAAATCACATTCATATATGTTATGGCTCATGAAATATCCATGTGTTCGAATGAAAACTAATTTCCTCTTCTCTAAATCATGTTGCATAGAAACTAGTTTTACAAACTCAACTTTTTTTTCACTCTTTCTACCACTTCCAAGACCTAAAAATTCCTTCACTAGGAACAAAATTCACCCCTCTACACTTTTTAGGTGATTTGAAACATCATCTAATCCATCTAATGCTTCATCCACTTCATTCTTTCAACTTGAGAAATCCTATCCTGGAATACCTCATCATATCTCATCATCATGAGAAAAAACTTATACCAATAGAATTATCTCTGAATCCTATTTCCATAACATATTGTAACTCCTTCTAACTCTGATATGAAGGCCTACAACCAAGACCATCTCTAGAAACTACTTTGAAACTATTCCAAAACTACCCTTTGGCTAGTATTCAAAAATAGGGCACACTTTTCTTGTAAAAAGCATCACCATGACCTAAAACCACCATTTAAATCAAGAAAATATCACATGATAAACAAAATTTCCATTTAATTTTCAACTCCTTTGGGAAACCTTGTCCCATACTAAACTTCTTCAGAAACAGTCCTGATTGAGTGGGGTCCACTCATCATGACATGCCCTACCATACCTTTCTGGAAACCTAGATGGGTCCTCTACATCATTCGATCATCATACTTGCACTAAAAAAACTATTCTCAGTACTTAGGAGCAATATATCTCCTACCTCTTTTAAGCTAGGGTTTTAAACACACAAAACGTTGTTCACCTTCTTAACATCTGTTCATAAAAATTTGATAATGAAATGACCTCATTATTTTTTTAAACCTTCTATAATAATATGTATAGGAGTCCCTAAAATACACAATGTCCCATGCAAAAGCACACAATTCATGGTGAGCATCAGAAGGTGGAATTCAAGCTAGAAAACACCCTTTCTTAGACCTTATTTCACTAAAAATTAATTATCTTGCAAAATTATCTTCAGAATGACTCCAAATGTTTCTCACACCTCTTAGAATCATCTCCAATTATCATCATATCTCAAATATTTCTCCATATCCTCATCCCATCTAGATTTTCATGACTATCCCTTGGGGTTTTATATGATTTAGGATATGGTCAATTTAAATGACACTGCAAACTCATCATATAAAATCTCCAAGAAGGCCCTAACATCCTTAGTACATCATGAAACACCCATCTGCATGCATTCATGAGCTCACATGTCTCTATAACTCAACCTCATGCCTCCAAGCACCTAGACCAAGTCTAGATGAGCACCTGAATCTTGGTCTTCAACATGTACCTATACCTTGAAGCTCTTTTGAGTTCCTAAAAACTCCCTAAACATGTTATCCATGTTTATTCCATGCTCCTCAAGCCACCAAGAAACTCAAACCACCATGATCCATCACCTAGGCTCGTTAGGTCACCTTATTAGGCTTGCTACACCAAGCCAATCTCATTGAATCACCTCATACCATCATGTCAACCTTTGAATCTCCATGTCATCATCATACTAATAATCCTATGAATCTACTCCATCATCCTCTTGGTTATTAATGGGATTGTACATCAATGACAACACCTAGAACATAACATGCCAATAATCTCCCCCTTTGTCATTAATGGAAACCCACATGAACTTCTCCCCCTTTTTACATTAATAAAAAAAAATACATGTACATATATTTTCTTCACCTTTCTTAGCTTGATGGAGTCACCTCTTGGTTGGAAACATCAACAAAAATCTTCATTCTAGCTCAAAAACTAGTCATTTCTCACAAAATTCTGATTTTGGCCTTTTTAAAGTCATTTAAGACTGTAATCCTCCTGGGAAAGAGCATACACAAGAGCTATATACAAAAATAATAATGAAATGAACATCATTTTTCCTCCTCTTTTGGTAAGAACATCATCGAGCCACCATACAAGCATGTAAAAACTTGACAATGCACACATAAAACTTTGATTTGTCTTCTTTCAAAGCATGAAAACATTGTAGTAAACCTAGAACTGATACATAGACCTTATGGATATGCCAACAATGATGATATAAAGTTGGGAATAGATTTATTATCTCTCTCTTGGGCTATCTCATCTTATCAAGTATTAATCTTGACTTGAAATCTTTCATCTCTTGTCATTACACAACATTGGGACTGAGTTACCTGAACTTATCTTTTAGTACAAATTGAACAATCTTTGACAACTTATATAAGCTCACTCATACCAAGACCTAGTTTCACACGGCTCTCCTTGAACATGTGACATCACTCACTAGTATAAAAACACAAGACTTAATCACTTACCTTGACCCCTTTTCATGGAAATGACTCAACCATCTTGACATTGTCCTAAAGCTCCTTATCAATATTTCCATCCTTATTTTGACCTAAATCCATCTTCTTGACAAAATGATTTTTTTTCCAAGCCATATTACATGTATCTAACCTTTATTTTTCTATTCAATACTTGTAGACATCTCACACACATGAGAAAGAATAAAATTAATTTTTTTCCTTGCCTTGAAGGGACTCAACAACTTAGACACAACCCTGAAGCATTTCTCAACCATTCGTAATCTCAAAAATATGTTACTTTTAACATCTTGATTCAAGAAGAAAATTTAAATCTTGTAGAGTAATTTATCACATCATCCTTCATCATACAATATATTCTAACCACTTTGCACACCTAAATAGCTGATAAAAGAGTCTCCCTGTTCTGATAAGCTAATCAAACATGTACCATGATTTTTGACATCATGATGTCATACACACTTCACTCATACAAGCTACCATCCATACACCACTATATTTTTCACTATCCCTACCCTTAAAGCTCTCAACACACTTCATATTCTTTGATCAAGGAGAAAATGATTTCCCTCTGTCTTTGAGTTTCCACACAGTCCTGTAGATCTTTATTTTGAAACAAGAATAACCACCTATAGTATAATACTAACCTTTTTGTCTCCTTTGTTTTCTTCAATGATAATTTCCATAATTTTAACACTATTATACACATTACATGCATCACATAGAGGACCTTCAAACATAAATGTCAGTGTCATTTTGACCTTTACACCTGTAGGTACACCTAACGTGCCTTCATGTTTACAATATTTCATCTTTATAGTCTTTAAGCAACTTTTTCAAGATCAAAATCTTCCCTATCACACCTTTGGCTTTCTCTAAGAAGACTTAATTTTTCTAGATTAACTTACACACATTTAAGGACATCACATTCCATCATATAAAGTGGACTAACACTCCAAACTTGTAGCATCACATTTTGGGTAAGTCCATTTGTAGAACCCTCACTAAGACACATGATTAACCTCAGTTTTCCAAATTATGACTTTCAATAACCTCATAAACCTCTTGTAGATGAGCTATTACACTTTAAATATTCTTAAAATCATCAATTCCTTTGAATTACTACATTCTAATTTTAATTTCCATTGTATACATGTCACAGTACTTAAGGTCTCCAAATCTATCATGAGGAACTAGTAAGGAAAACACCTCTACAACTGAGAGAATCACTCTAATTCCTTCAAAAACTTTTACACAATCATATGAATGATATTTCATCTAAGTTTCAATCAATTTACATGATTTTTTTTTCATGAAAAAAGGTTTTTATCCTTTAAAACCCTAGTTGTGGTTTTAGATCTTTGTATAGTCTCGAGAAGTCAAAAGTCACTCTTTTATAACAATTTTCTTTTCTTTATTGATGTTGATGACACCAAGAGGTCTGTACCACTCAGTAGGGACATTTAATTTAAAACCCCCTTCTTGAACAAATATTCAAAACCTTTTCAACATTCTTTATTATTTTAAAAGTCATGTACATGCTTCACTTTACTTATACCACATGAAATTCAGAACTTAGCAGCTTCACATTCAAACTTGACTCATGCTTTTGAACTTGTGCACTTTGAGATATTATCACTAATCAATGAAAATATATATCTCACCTTATTTTACCTTGGAGTCATGATACATCACCTTTTAAAACTGATAGTGACACTACATTGACGTTTGGAAAGCACTAAACATCTTTTCACTTATTTCATGATACTAACAAGGTTACATATACTTAAATCCTTATTCTAGGCACTTATGAACCTTACAAGACATGAGTCAACTATATATTGAGACAACAAGGAGTATTGATATCATATTATCTCAATATATCATCCTCAAGAACATACCACATATATTTCACAACTAGACTCTATGAAAGAATCAGACTCAATAAGTTGACTAACCTCAGTTAGAGTGACTCCTTTATCATTAACATACCACAATATGATAGATACTAGTTCAATGTCCTCTTTTTAAACACATAACCATGACATATCATAGCCTATGATTTTTTACTTTCAATGACAAATTATACTCTTCAAGATAACAAAATACCTGACTAATCATCATTAGAGAGATTGATAACTCTTCTCACTCAGGGAAGATCATAACTACACCTTGCAGAATTTAGGATTAAAGAAACTTCAATCATTCAACTTTGATAGCCAAAAATTTAAATAGTGACAATACAGACTCAAGATCCTATTAACCGTGAGCATATCATTTTCACCATTTGAATCATTCAAGAAAGATAGCAAGACACTCTTGAAGCAATACATACATACCTTGACACCTGCGAAGGAAATATTCATCAACATAGACAACTCCCCCTATTCTCAACGTTCCATATGAACTATTATACCTCTAAGAATCCTAGTAGGGGTATGATACATCTTGATCAATCTAGAAGAGAGACCTAAATATGTCCCAAAAACCTTTAGATACATGTACCTTACTTCCATTCACTTGATTCTAATCTGAGTTCCGAGTCATGCCCTAATTTGTGTCAACATTTGATCTTGATGAAACATCATTACCCTTTCTAGCTTCCCATGATCTGATTTGCATCCTATTATGCATTATTGGAACTTTAAAATTCCTTTCTTTCCTTGTAGGACTATAACAGTCCCTAGAAATATGCCCAAACTTGTTGCAATTGAGCTTGCATGATTTAGACCAATTATTTTCTTGAAGATCGTTAATCTTAACCTCATACTCTTTGACTTGAGAACTCAGCTACTTTTTCTTCTTCTCATAATTCCTTAGCTCCTTTTTTATACACTATAGATCATTTTCAACATCATCTTCTTCTTTCTCATAATTTTTGCAATAACCTGATATAAAATCCCCTAATAATGAAGAACCATTGCTAGTATATCTCATGAAATATTTAGTCATGAACAATACCTCATTTCCAACATATTTATAATTATATTCAGACTCAGAATCTGAAACACCACTACTAACATCAGACAAACAATATTCTTCCTTTGTATAAAAAATCTTTTTCTTGTCACCAAACTTCCTAAATCTCTTCTTGCCTTTTCCATACTTGTGATACTTCTTATCATGATCTTCATCATGTTCATGTTCATCAGGATATTTCTTCTTGTGCTTATGATGACAATTGATAGCAAAATGTCCTACTTTACCACATTTGAAACATTTATAAGGACGCTTACCTTTGTATTTCTAGAGCCACCCTTCAATATTTTAGCAAGAATTGCAAATAGTTATTCATCTTCAAACTCAACATCATCATCAACCTCCTTGGTCTGTTTTGTCCTTGGTATTCATTTTGGATCTCAAATTAACCTCTTTCTTAGTTGGTTTGGAATCAACAATCCTCATTACATATACAGTCAAAATATCATTCAACTTGTCCATCTTCAAGGTAGTCAAATCCTTGGCTTCTTCAATAACAAATACTTTGGAATCAAACCTAGGAGTTAGGTATCTCAAGACCTTTTGGATTACAACTTATTATTTCACATCTTCTCCTAAACCTTTTATGGTGTTGACAATATTTTCAACCATAAGAAAATATGAAACAATACACTCACCATCACTCATCTTAAGACCTTCAAGCTGATTTCTAAAAGTTTGAAGCTTAGATATATTTACCTTTTTGTTTCCTTCATACATGACCTGAAGTTTCTCCTATGCTTAGTTTGTTGAATTTCCTAGTTAATGGAGTAACAAGAGAAATATAACCATCTTCCACAACTTTCCATATATCAAACCATAAGGACATGATATGAGTCCTCAACCTAAGACTCAAAAATGCAAAATTCACTCAATTAAATAATGGTTCTTACTACTAAAAAATCCACTCTGTCGACTCGCCATTTTTGTGCTTCAAAGGATCTCCTTTAAAGTGATCAAAATTATCCAAAAGGACCTGCTCTGATACCAATTTTTGGAGCCACAATGTACCGAGAGGGGGGAATCATTCCTTACAAACTTAAATCAATTTCATATTTAATTACCTAAATAAAAACCAATTAACCATTCATTTATGTGTGCACAACATCAAATACCATACATTCACATAACCATGAAGAAGAAGAGAACACCATAACACAAGATATAAGTGGGAAACCTCAAGGATTAGAAAACCCACTGAAAACTTTGTTGATATTATACAAAACAAAGACTCAAGTGAATATTTCACATCACAAGATATTTCTTTAGTGAGGCACCAACCCCATAAGGAACACTAAACCGTAAACCCTTGTTGATATTACTCGCAACAAGAGACTTGCATAAATATGTCTCATCACACAATATTTTGATAATAATATCACTGATAAAATGTTACAACACCTCAGGTAATGGTGATCACAAAATTCAGCTGCAAACTCCATTAAACCCTTGCTCAAATATTTACACACCTAGCTTAATTTTTCTCTTTCCTTATTCACTTATATTAGTGTAAAACTCTTGCACACACTCTTGAAAGCATTCTTTAACCTTCAATCCACTCTCTCTGATATGAAACTCATCCTTCATATTTTCCCTCTTACTCAACTAGTGAAAATTTGAATTCAAATGTGCACTTTATACCTTCCTCTTGATTTAAACAATAACCAAGTAAGTTTCCCTCATTTTTTTAGGAATATAACTTTAAAACATTCACAACATTCACAAATGGCCCATATAGATCAGCCATGCCCAAAACCACTCATCTTGCATCAAACAAGATAAAAACCCCATCACTAGGATGAGTAAAATCCTCTAACACCAAAAAAATGATTATTCAAACTCCCAAACTCACCATAAATGTGTAATATGACATATAAGAATCATCCATGATCACATATTTTCTTGTACCAATCAAATTATTCATAACATAAGCCAAAAGACTCATATCGTTCACTAAACACCCTATCTTCACCTTTGGACATCAAGAACAATCTAAATCAAATAAAATATGGAATTTAACCAATATATGGAATCCTCAGGACCTGTAAATCATATCCATGCATGTCATGGCTCATGAAACATCTATGTGTTTAAACAACAACTACTTTTACTCTTCTCTAAATCATGTTACCCAGAAACTAATTTTACAAACTCAACTAGTTTGCACTCTTTCTGCCACTTCCAAGACCTTAAAATTCCTTCACTAGGAAAAACATTTCATCCCTATTACTCTCTAGGTGATATAAATCATCATCTAATCCATCTCATGCTTCATTCACTTCATTATTTCACCCTGAGCAATCAGATCCTAGAAAACCAACAATCTTATTTATCAAAAATTGACCTAGATGACCCATAAAATATCCTAATATTGAGACAAAACTTATACCTCTAGAAATATATCTTAATCCTATTTCTATAACATATTGTAACTCCTTCCAAATCCAAGTGGAAGGCCTTCAACCAAGACCAGCTCTGTAAACTGCCTGAAACTACCCCAAAACTACCCTTTGACTAGTCTTCACAAATAGGCCACACTTTTCCATTTAGAAGAATAACCATGACTTAAAACCACCATTTACGTCAATAAAAACTCACATACTCAAAACAATGTCCATTTAATTTGAAACTCCTTTGGAAAACCTTGTCCCAAATATAACTTCTTCAAAAACAAGCTCATTAGAGTGAGGTCAACTCATCACCACATGCTCTACCATACCTTTATGGAAACCTAGAGGAGTCCAAAACATCATCCAATAATCATACTTGCACTATAAATCCATTCTAGGAACTTAGGAGCAATATCTCTCCTACCAATTTTGAGCCAGGGTTTTAAACACACAAAGTTGTTTACCTTCTTAACATACGTTTATAAAAATGTGGTGATTAAATGACCTTATTATTTTAAAAAAAATTCTAGACTCAATGTAGAAAAATCCCTAAAATCCATAAGGTCCCATGCAAAGCATAAAATTCAGGGTGAGCATCAGAAGTTGTAATTCGAGCAAGAAAACACCCTTTCTTAGACCCTCTTATCTAGAATATACCCTCTAAGGGTTGCGGGTGGAACGACTATAGATAGAACTAGGGTTCCTCATCCTTGACTTGGGTCTTAAATTCGAAGGAAACAATGATTTATGGGTAAATTGGGTCCTAATGGCCTAGGTGGCACAAGTTCCATAAGGCCATGAGTTCCCCAAAATCCTAACTTGACTGATTTACAAAGGGCATTGAAGCGGATCCAATGTATTGCAGAAAAGGTAGAAGTTCAGGGCCCGAGCGGTTTAAGTACTGCAGGAACATGAGTTCCCCGCAAACCTAAAATCACTGCAAAACAAAGGTGGTGTCAAGTTTGGTGTTTTTGGGTGGAAAACAAGTTGTGGGTCTGAGGGACCCGAGCAGAACAGGTACCATAAGGACATGAGTTCCCCGCGGAGGCAAAATTACCACACTCAAGGGGGCAAAGTGCATTGCGGGTGAATCAGGTTCGAGTGGCCCAAACAGCCCTTGTAGCCTAGCACCATGAGTTCCCTGAAAACCCATAATACCTCCAATACAAAGGGAAAGTGGTTTAATGCAGATTATGAGAGCCCATGATGAACGCCCTGACCCTGATCTTCAAACGGGCATAGCTTTTGACCCTGGGCTCCGATTTTGACAAAATTTGGACTTTTTGGAAAGGGCTCGACATTCTCAATGCCAAAAAATATAGATTTATTATTTTTAATGAGGTTAGGTGGGTGAAAAGAAAAGAAACATCTCCAGCTCCAAAAAATTAAATGCTCAATCCTGTGAAATGTAAGAAATCCCTAGCAAACTCAAAATAGCTTCTCACACTCAGAGGGCCATCACTTTTGTAATTCTCAATGGTTTTTGAAAAATTGGTCTCATTGGAATCATGGTTCCAATTGTATCACATAGTAACTAAGGAATCTATAAATTTCTCTATATTTGAAGGTTATTTTTAAGGAAAATGGGCCCAGTTCTATTTGGTTGTTGGGAAGTGGTTGGAGAAGCATTTAATGGGAATGTGAAATCATTTTTTCACTAATGAAATTTATGGGACACCTTGAGATTGTTTTTTTAGGTAAATATTCACCAACCACACTCATTTATCAGGACTTACAATTAGCTGAAAAAGTGGATTTCAGAATTTGCATCCCCGCTCTCTCTCTTCCAAAATTCTATAAATTGATTGGGCTCATTGTAAAAGGGAGGATAGTTTGAATATAAAAACTCTATCATTTTTGTTTTTTGAAGCCAATGTGCTGCAAAAAATTTTAGTGGACTCCTTGCATGGCGATCCAGGCCTTTCCTTTGTAATAATTTGGATTGTGCATATTAATGAATCAATAGATGCAAGTTTTTGGATGTATCTTTCCTTATTGTGTTTGTTTGCATTCTCCTTGCCTCTCTAATATTAATGCAGATGTTTGTGTCTACTCTATGCTCTTGTAAGGGTTTATTATTATTGTGTATTTATAAAAATGTGTTGTGAATTTTGTTGTTAGACTGTGGAGAACTATCATCACCCTCTCTGATCCGCATTTTGCTTCCATTTTCACACATTGGAGATTTTTATCATGCCCTCATTTTCTATTGTATCACCATTGTTAGTGTAGGCTTTACTTTCATGCACTCTCTCTCCTTAGTCCCTTGTAAAGTTAGGTTAGCATAAGATAGTTTTACCTGCATTAGGAGTATATTATAGCAGGTAGTGTAGGAGCAAGAACCAAATTTATCTAGAAGTCTATCTCAAGTAGCAAGTCCCACACTTAGATATAGTACCCATGTTACCCAGTCACACCGTGAGCTCAAGCACACATACTTGTGAAAATCAGAGGGTGTTGTGATTTGGTGATAACATACCCTATTTCACTAAAGTTGGCTTATCTTGTAAAATCCTCTTCAAAGTGAATGCAATTTTGTCTCACACCTCTATAACAGCTTTGTGCATCATCATCATAGATCAAATAGTTCTCCATATCCTCATCTCGTCTCATTTTCATAACTAGCCCTTATGGTTTATATGGTTTAAGCTAAGATCAACTAAAATTACACTATAACTCATCATAGAAACTCTCTAACAAGTCCCTAACATCCTTAGTACATCAAGAAACACCTTTTTACATGCATCCACGAGCTCACATGGATTTATAACTCAACCTCATGCCTCCAAGCACCTAGACCTGATCTAGATGAGCACCTGAATCTTGGTCTTCAATATGTACCTATAATTTGAAGCTCATATGAGTTCCTAAACACTCCCAAAACATAATCTCTATACTACTACAATGCTCCTCAATCCAAAAATCAACTCAAACTGCCATGCTTTATCACCTATGATAACTAGGTCACTTGATTGGGCTTGCTACACCAAGCTAATCTCATTGAATCACCTCATACCATCATGTCAACCTTTGAATCTCCATGTCAGCATCATAATGAGAATCCTCTGACTCTACTCCATCATCCTCTTTGTCATTAATATGATTTTACATCAATGACAACACCTAGAACACAACATGCCAACATTTATGTCTTTCTTCTAGATCCATTTTGAAGGTATATGTCTCTACTATGATTCATAGAGACATTTTGATCCATATGAAGCATTGAGAATAGGGGGAGACTATTGGTTGAATAATGTTGATGTAGGAGGTCTGTCATTTAGTCAAAGTATGCCATCAAAATTTCAAGGTATGTCTTGTATTCCTATGTGGTTGTTTGTGTTATTTAAAATAATAAAAGGTGTGTGGTTACATTCAAGAAGGCCTTCTAAGAATGTACAATAATGTTTTAAGTTTGTGTCTATCGTGATATGGAGTATTGATGATTGAAATCTTGTTCAATTATTTTTTTATATTCCCTAAGGCATGGTTATGATCTGTATTTGAGTTGCTCATATAGCACAAGTGTCTTAATCTAAGTATGAAGTCGTGTTATGGTATAAAATGAAGAAAAAAATTCATTGTCTCAATCAATCAATCAAATGTTAAGTTGTAATATTAATTTTATGTCATGTCTTTAAGTTTGTAGGTTGATTTATTAAAGTGTTACAATTTTTATCAAGTTGTGGTACACATAAATGTTTGATTTTATCATGAGAAGTCAATCCTGGGTCTATGATGGGTCAAGACAAGAAGTCTGAACTTCTAAGTGTAACTTAATTCATAAAGATAAGCGTTATGCATTGTAAAGGTTTTTAGTTGTTCAAATCGTGCATCAAATATTTCAAATTGAAGTATTTTTAATTTTACATATATGTTCAAAGTTTGAGGAAGTCTTATAGGTCTTCTCGATAAACAGTTTAGTGCTTTGGTTACACAAGTCTATAACACTAATGTTATAACAATAATACTTTGAGAAGGTACTCAATACATTATTGAAAAGATATATAATTTAAATTTTCTTTCAAGGTGATCCTTTTTTATTTGAGTCAAGATTAAACTATGGTTTGTGTCATGTGTTGAAGGTCAATAAGCTATTCAAGTCTGTACAGTGGTCTATTCTTACCAATTTGACAAGCCTTGAGTTCCAAGTATGGGATGTTAACATGAGGTATTTATGAGACAAACATTACATGAGATCTTCATGAGCCAAGACGTAGGATGGATCTTCATAGGTGTTAAAGGAGGTTTGAGGCCTTGAAGGATTGATTTCAAGTAATTTCATGATAAGATGATGAAAATTATAAGATCATTTTCCTCTTAAAGATGGTCTAGGATGTTTATGTATCATAGAGTCTAGTTACAAAGGCATATACAAGGTTGAGTATGGCCATTGAAGATTTTAAAGATGTTTCTTAGTTGGGGGAGACTTTGGTATGATCTCAAGCAAGTGTTTAATTGATCAAGATGGTCTAAAAATCCTAGAATGAAAGATCAAACTTGTTTAAGGACTGTAAGTGTACTATATGGGCCAAATAGTTGGGTTATAATTTTATTAGTTATTCATGACTGAGATGCAGAGTTATAAATTTGTGTTTAGGTCCTAGTGCTCAAGAAATGGAATTCTACAGGAATGGGAGTCAAAATGACACTAAAATTGATGGTTTGTAAATCTTCTAAGTTGTGCTACATGTGTGTATTCATCACAAGGATGCATATACGAAGACAAGGAGCTATCAGGTAAACATCTAAGCTAGTACAATTTGTTTCAAGGTAGTACAGGTATGAAAAATATGACCTATGGGTCTGTGTGGATCTACTGAGATAGGGGGAGCCCATTTGTTCTTTGATCAAGCATATAAGGTGTCTATTAGGAGTATTTTAGTAGTATTTATGAAGTTCCTAATAACATAGTTACAGAAGGAACCATCCATTTGTATCAACAACGCATGGTATGAATGTGAAAGAAGTAAAATGATGCTACATGCTTGAGATAGCTTCTCAAAGCAATGTGAGCTAGTGATCATCTCAAATCAAAAGTTCTAGTATCTAGAATAACTAGTGAAGATAAAATTATAAATATATGTGCAAAACATTTGACAAAACTCATACAATGGCAAGGCATGCTCATCCATTGAATTTTCTACAATATAATAAGGTGAAAATGTGTTATCACAGGTTGTATATGAGGTATCTTGTTGTCTCAACATGGATACATGAGTAAAAAGGTAACTTGAAGTTATTTTCTCCACTAAAATGATATGAAAATTATGATTAGCAAGGTTTGAATGATGCATACAGTGCTTTTCAAATGTACATTAGGATGTTATGGTTATATTTACATGTTACATGACTATACAAACCTCTTGAAGTAGGGGAGTATATTTTGATGATAAATCAACTATATGAGGTTCCTAAAGTGTTATGGAGAGTTGGTTATAGAAGTGTGATGATTTTTCAAGCATAGGTGTAAGGGAATCAAGTAATGAGTCAAAGAAGTCAAAATTTCATGTGAAGAAGGTAAAGGACACTAAAATTTTGCTCTAGGATTACGTCAATATGGTTGAGTAATTTATATGACTTACATACGTGGTATGTATAAGTCTAGAGGGATATATAAGGAGATGAGTCATTTTGAGTATGAACTTTTATTGATAAGAGAAGTTGGCCTAAATTGCATTGAAAAATATGTTTAGGGATGTTTGTCTTAAATGTTGTGTGTGACCATTGTATGCAAGAATAAAGCAAGTTGATGCACAAGATTAGTTGATATGAACCAAGAAAGAGGTAAGCATGGTACTCTTATCTTAGAATCATGATTGTTGGCATGTATGAGTACCTTTCATAGCCTTACCTAGGTATGTTATAGTGTTCCCATAGCGAGTAAGAAGGCATAGCAGAGTATATAGAAGAAATGACATGTTTGTATGCTTATTTGATATTTTGAGTGATGTTTTCAACAAATTTGTGACCTTAATAGGATGAAGGAATATTAATACCATGTTCTATAGGTAGGCTTTATCATTAGTGTAAAAAGGGATAGAAGATCTAGATGGTTTTCCATCAATGAAAAAGGGGGTGATTGTTGGCATGTTGACTATAGGTGTTGTCATAGATGTAAAATCCCATTAATGAAAAAGAGGATGATGTAGGTATGATATAAGGTGAGTAGTAGGATGATGACATGGAGTTTCAGGTTAGTCCATGATTGCATGAATAGATTCAGTGGGAATGACTTGGTCTAGCAAGCCTAATCAGGTGACCTATCTAGCCTAGGTGATAGAGAATGGTGGATGGAGCTAAATAGTGACTTAAGAAGTAGGGTAGATAATTTTAGGAGAGTTTGGATACAATCACTTGATTCTCAAGGTGTAGGTACAAATTGAAGACCTTGTTTTAGGTACTCATCTAGACCTAGTTTAGGTCCCTGGAGGCCAAATGAAGCATGAATAAGAATTGTAGAGCCATGTGAGATCATGGAGGCATGAAGGGGTGTGATAAATTTTGTCTTAAGTATGTTATGTCCTTTTGGAGAGGTTTTATGATGATGTATGAGGATTTTCTATTATGACCTTACTTAAACCATGCAAAAATTGAAGGGCTAGTCATGAAAATGAGATGGGATATGAATATGAATACCTATTTGAGCTATTTTGATGATTGGATATTGGGAATGGGTGTTTCCTCGAGGTGTGAGAAAAATTTCAAGTCATTATGAAGAATATTTTACAAGTTATGATGTTTTAGGTGAAATAGGGTCCAAGACAAGGTGATTTCCACCTCGAATTGCAACTTCTGATGCTCATTGTGGATTGTGTGATTTTCATGGGAGCTTCTAGATTTCAAGGATTTTTTTCCATTGAGCTAAGATAATTTCACAAAAATAATGAAGTGGTTTCATCATCATTCTTTTATGAACAAATGTTAAGAAAGTAAATTATTTTTTGTGAGTTTAAAACCTTAGCTCAAAATAGGTAGGAGAGATATTATTTATAAGTACCCATAATTTTTTATTATTATTATTATTAGTATTAGTATTATTATGCTTATTTTATGTTGTATAGGAATATTCCATATTTCCATAAAGGTCTGGCAGAGCATGTCATAATTTTTGGACCCCACTCAAATAGAAATTTTATGAAGATATTCAGTTCAAAGAAATTTTTTCCAAATAATATATTACATAAATTGAATTTTTTTTAGCATGGTAGTTGTAATATATATCCATGATAGTTTCATATCATGGTTAAGATCCTGTAGGAAAAAGTGTGCCCTATTTGTGAAGACTGTTTTTTGAGCTTATAATGGACAGTTTTGAGCAGTTTCAAAGTTTGACTTGGTTGAAGATGTTCCACTTGGATTTGGAAGTAAATGTAATATGTTCTTGAAATTAGATTCAAATTTATTTACAATGATGTATGGGAAATTTGATAGGTCAACTAGCTCAGTTTGTGAAGAACAATGTTGTTTGTTTTTAGGACAGAATTTCTTTGGATAGAAGATGGATGTAGAAGTATCTTGTTTTGGCTTAGTTAATGATTTATATACATTGGAGAGTGAATTTGGAAGAATTTTTTCCCTATTAAAGTAATTTATATATCATGAAAGTGGTATAAAGGGTGCAAACTAGTTGAGTTTCCAAAACTACTTTTTGGGAAGTTAAGTTTGGTGAAGAGGAAAGTAAGATTGGTTTGCGTAGATGGATGCTTCAAGAGGTATATAAAGTATGGATGTGTTCTACATTTGAATTTATTTCCAATCAATGGATACATGGCATAGCTGAGGTGCTATGGTGTGATCTAGAGGTGCATAGGTGAATATTAGTTCTTGGAAATAAACGTTTTGAGAAGGATATGAGCCTTCTTGGTAGAGTTATGAAGAATTTTATTGGTCTAAGATAATGTATGACCATTGATGATTTTTTTATGTCATATTTGACATATGTGAGACCTTTTTAGGCTTTAAAAATTATGGTTGTGGTTTTGGAGGTCTTTGATGACTTAGGTGATGGAGGTCTGAGCCATTTTTGGCTTGTTTGGTGTCTTGGAGTATGGATGACCTACATGGGTCCATATTAAGAGTTTTTATTATTATTAGTTTTATATTGTTACATTGTTATGTTTTTAATTTTTATTTTTTTATATCCTTGTGTAGGGACAACCTATGTTGTGTTATTGAGATGAGAAGGGTATAAAGTGATAGTTTTGATTCAAATTTGAATAATATAATAGAGAGGGGAAAAGTGTGACCCAAGTGAGAGTTTGAAATAGGTATCAAGGAATAAAAAAGGACCTGAGGAAAATTGAAAATGTATGATGAGTGTTATAGAGCATTTTTTTAAGGGTTTGAATCCAAATGAGGTCATGAAAGTGTGAGATAGAGCGAGTTGAAGAAGAGATGGTTTGAAGGTGTGTGAGCTAAATAAGTGATCTCCATTAGTTTTGGTAGAAACATTTCATCAAATATATTCATATAAAGTTGGTTGAGTTGGTGCTTGATCACCTTATGGATTTGTAGCCTCCTTGTGGAGTTGGTTCTTCACTAAACTAGGGGTTAGTTCTCCTTATAGGGTTGGTACCCTACTAAACTAGGGATAGGTTCTCCTTGTGAAGTTGGTACCTCACTAAATACTTTTGATTTGAGCAATATATTCAGAATTTTTAGTGTTTTTTATTCCCCTTGAGGGTTTCCCACTTATATATTATGTTCTTGTGTCTCTTTCATGGTTATTCTCATTTGATTGAATGTTAAGAACACATTAATGAATGGTTGACTGGTTTATGGTTTAAGTAAGTAAATTTGAATTGGTTAAAGTTTTGTAAGGAATGATTCACCCCCCTCTCAGTCCCTTGTGCTTCTAACACCTTATTATAGGAATATTGGATGTACACAAAATTCTCCTACCAGTTCCTAGGATGTTTCATGTTTTAGCCTCTCAAGAGTTGAACCATGGTATGGCTTACCACTTCTATACGCCCATCTATATGTGGATGAAAAGTGATAGAAATTTTCAACTTACTATCCATCCTTTCCCATAAGTTAGAAAAAAAAATTCCTATGAACCATGAGTCCCTATTTGACACAATAGAATTAAGAAAACCAAAATAAACCCACACATTAGCAAAAAATAACTCATTTGTATCACTAGCTTTAATGGTCTTCTTGCAAGGAATGAGATTACACATTTTACTGAATAAATTCAGTACCAAAAAAATATAATCATACCCTTTCTTATAAGTAGGAAAACTACCCAAAAAATCCATGGATATGTTCTCCCATGGCTGGGAAGGAACTTTTAATGGAATATACAAATCCAAATTTCTATTACTAGGATTTCTTATACTACATAAAACATAACCGCTTATAAATTTGTCATTTTATGCTTGCATGTTTGGCCAATAAACATACCTTTGTAAGTGTGCAACATTTTTTGTCACAAAAAAATGATCAACTACTTTAGAAGTGTATGTTTCCCTCATCAACTGAAATATTTCCCCCCTTAGGCACACAAATTTTCTAATTCTTGTAGAGTATACCGTATTAGAAATAGTATTCTCCCCTAAGTGAAAATCCCTCACTTGGAAGTTTCTGCTAAAATATTTCTCCAAAATCTAGATCCTACTCATAACCTTCCTGATACACTTCACATACAAAAGATTCAAGAAGAGGTAAAGTTCCCATAGATGAAAATAAAGTAAGTATAGACAACATATCAGCTAACTGGTTAGTCACACCTTTCTTATATTTTATCATCAAATGAAACTACTGCACACAACCCATTCACTTATAGTGTCTAGCTTGTTGAAGTTGATTTTGAGCCTCCAAATATTGAAGAGGTTAGTGATCCATGTGTATGATAGTTTCTTTACCCATTAGGCAATGTTTCCATTTCTTGACCTCTTACACAAGAGCATACAATTCCTTATCATATGTACAATAATTTAAAACTTATTCCTGAAACAATTTGGAATGATAACATATAGGAATACTTCCTTGAAGTAGGAAAACTCCCATAGCATAGTCACTAACATTTGTTTCTACTTCAAAAGGAATTTTCAAGTTAGGTAATGCCAAAACTGTAGCATGAATAATCTTGTATTTGAATGAATGAAAATCATATTTTTTTCTTACCCCGATTAAAAACCTTACCACTTGTTGTCATGAAATGTAGATGTGTTTCTATGGAAGATAATCTCTTAATGAACTTCCTCAAATACTTAACTGTACTAAAAAACTCCTTGTCTTGGTCAAATTAGATGGTGTATGTCAATTTAGAATGGCCTCTCTTTTAGTTGGATCAATTCTTGACTCTCCATCTCTAACCAAATGCCCAAAAAGACAAGTGATTTTTGAGAAAACTCACACTTCTTCTCATTCAAAACTATTCAGTTCTCCTTTAGAACTTTCAAAACTTTATGCAAATGGTTAATATGCTCCTCAAAAGTTTTGCAAAAAACTAGAATGACATCTAAATACACAATGAAAAAGTAATAAATAATAGCATAATTACCTCATTCATCAACCTCATGAAGTTGGATGGTGCATTGCATAACCCGAATGATAGGACCAACCATTCATACAACCCTTGCTTGGTCTCTAGTGTTGTTTTCTAGAATTCCTCTTCCTTGATCTAAACTTGGTGATACCCATATTTCATGTCAAGATTAGTATAATATTTATCATGTTGTAATTGATCAAACAAATCATAAATTTTAGGAAGAGGGCGCTTATTTTTTATGGTTATTTTATGTAGTGTTATATAATCAACACATGTCTTACATGAACCATCTTTCTTAGGTACAAAAACAATAGGAAAACCATATGGAGAAGTGCTAGGATGGATTATACCTTGCTTAATCAAAGACTGTAACTGTTGTTTTAGATTGTTGGCATCCTTCAAATACTTTATGTACAGTCCCAAGTTTGGAAGCAAATTTTTCGGGGTAGCAAATGTATCTCATGATAAATTGGCCTAACCAAGGGAAGCCCCACAAGAAATTAGAAAGCTTCCCTAAACTATTGAACCATATCTTTCATATGCTTCTTCTATTTGTTAGTAAACATGCTACAAGTGGTTTTAGATGTAACAACTTCCTCTGTCTGTGTGGTATGTCTCTCAAAAGAAGTAATGTAAATTTCCCCTTAGCATTAATAAGATTCTTAGCTTCAGAGGCACTAACCAAAGAGATCTTTGAGTCTCCTATAAAGACTAAAATGAGGTAGTTCTTACCATCCTTCACGAAGTGGTATTGGTTGTCTCTTCTCATGAAGATGACATCCCTAATATACAAGTATGGTCTACCAAACACTACACCACACACATAAAGAGAAAAAATATACAAAGTAGGTTCATCAATGAACTTCTTATCAATACCAAACATAAGTTTGCATTGCTTGGTAACCTTGATTTCTATATCTTTATTCACCCAGCTCAATGAATACATATTGGAATGTTTGTAAGTATATAATTTTAGCTTATCAACTAACTCCTTACTTATCAAATTATCTTGAGAAAATTATCAAAAAGAGAATCCGGTTTGGTTTTATTCACTTGGATTTTTATATGAAAAATCTTAGTAAGTTCATTTTTCTTGAACAACATTATTACTACCCAAACATACCTCTCTATGGATGGAGGTACAACACATTGTCTCATCTACCTCTTCACTAAAAAATATATCGTCCCCTTAGAGGAATTCATGGCCTTCTTTTTATTCTTCTTATTCTTGAAGGGATGTAATTTTGGTTGGAGCTTCCAACATTTTCCTTTAGAATGAGGTTCAACATCATAATGACCGCAATCAAATTTAGTATCCTTCTTAGAAATGGAAGTAGCATTCTTCTTACCTTTCCCTTTCACTTTCTCCTTTTGTTTGGTGTCACCTTGTTTGTTTGAAGCTTGCTGGGAGGTCGATGAACTCTTCTTGTCCATCTCTAAATAAGTGGGCTTGAGAAATAACCTCATCTACATTGACTGGCTTGGCTAAGAAAATTGTTCTCCTCAAGTATCTATGGATTCCACTAATGTAATTCATTAAAATTTCTCAATCCGCTACATATTTTCCTGTTCAGAATATCTCTTTCAGAACTCACTAGTGTACTCTTGCACATTTTGGCCTTGCTTCTGCCTAAAACACTGTTAATACATGAACCTATCTTCCTCATAACAAATATGATAGAATTTATTCTTTATTAGCATCTTACTTTCATCCCACTTTAAAATAGAAGGAAGCTTATTAACAACCAAAGAATGAACATAGAATTTAAACCAAGTTAAAGTGTGATTGGTTAATTTTGACCTTGTAAATGAAATATGTTGACTCTCACTGATTTTATGAAAAATAATATATATCTCAAGTTGATCTAGCCAATGGTATGGCTTCTCGGCATTCCTGTCCCCATCACAAGGCTAAATTTCTATCTTTGCCTCAATTTTTAATGGAGGAGTAATGTTTGTCCTACGATATTTCCTGCTCTTGTTACAAGTTAATGAAAGTGATATAAGAAACCAAGGAACTCGAAACTATGGGAGGGTTTAAGGATACCTCTTAATGTGAATGAGGATGGTGATGAATAAGGGTACGAGAAAAAAATAAACTCTCTGATGCAAGCTTGATGACTACACAACAAAGATAAGTTGATGGAAAAATATTAGTAAAATAAGATGGCGGGTTTCCTGAAAAAGTCAGTCCCATGAAAGAAAAAATATTCCTATGATGGATACCAACCCATGTTTTGATAAGATGATGTGAAAGTGATGATAGATCAAAGGATGCAGATAATAATCTGAGATACATATATGATATGCTAAAAGTTCTAAAATGATAATCTAATAAAAAAATTGAAAACTAAACCAAACCTGAGTAGGTCGACGAAGATTCAGGTCTGACTGGTATGGTCGACAGTGACCAATGCAGAGCTAATTGCAAGATGGAACATAACAGAGATGTATTTGGCTTAGAGATGTTGGATTTTATGAAGGAAAAGCAATGAGAAAATGTGATGTAGCCAAAGTTAGAATTAATGTGGGAACTAATAAGGTCGACAGTGACTGGGTCAGGTCGATGGAAATTAGGGTAGATATGACTATAGCAGGGGTGATAAACAACTGAGTGACTAAAAAAAAATGACCTAGATGGAAGAGAGGCTTAGAAATTGAAGCAAAATCTAGTGCAGACAAGGAATAATATCAGCATGTGGTGGGTCAACGATGATCAAGACTAGTTGACAGCAACCAGATCAAGATTTAAGATTCAACAAGCCAAATGGATGGAGAGATGGGTATGAAAAATATTAGAGACTATTGAATGGCCGAGCAGAGCTCTACAGAAACCTGTAAACCTACAAAATATAAGCAAAGAAGTAAGAAAGTATATCCAAATGAACTTTAAAATGTTTGAAACTCTAATGATAACATGAAAAATGGATGTTGGTTCCAACTGATGATAGTAGCTCCACGGGATAGGATGAAGGCATAACTCACACAACGATGCCTCAGAATGAATTTTTTTAAGTCATTTAAGAGGAGGGGTGGTAGTGAATTTATAGGGTTAACAACAACCGAATGAGTTGTTGGTTACTATGGTAGACTATTAATCAAGTCAGATTTAATTTCAGGTATTGAGGTGTTATGACAGCTAAAATGAGGGTGGCAGACTATTTTAGAGCTACAGAGCTGCGTGGGGATAAATTAGGGGGAGGAAAGTGAGAAATTTAAGGGTGTTAAATGGGGGAAATAAAATATTAAAATATTATTAATATGGGGTGATGATGGGATGATTAATAGATGGGTAATTAGGTGGCATTAGGGATAATAAAAGGGGTTTAAGTAATAATGGGATTAGAGTTAAGAGGGATAATGGGGGGTATAAGCATTTAGAAGAAGGAATAAGAAGGATGACACATGTGTATGCGATGAAAAGTGAATATGGGGTGGGGGACAACATACTAAAAAGTAGTGTCTACATTTGCCTCTTTTTGTCAAGTGGTTTTTGTTAAGGAAGTTGCGAGACAAAAACTAGAAATGATGATGAGAGACTATGGTTGAGGTGTTCCCCCTCAAACTAGGGATCGATGATACAAATGGGATTCAATCATGAGTTTTAAATAGATATATGGAAGGATGAGGTAAAGAAATAGGTCAGAAAAGAGATAAGAAGATACCCCAAGGGAATGGGATTGATTTTTTATGGGAGATGACCTTGAAAATACATCAGTAGGATCATAGCATGACCTACTACAGAGGTGTTGTTAATGGCCTACAGACCATGTGAGTTAGGAAAAGTCACTGTGAGATGGATGGAATCCAATAGTCAGATGGATGTACAAGCTATATGACCCATGGGTCAAAGGAAGAAATCATAATATGTGAAAAAAAATGTGAGGATAGTAAAAATTATGGTTTGACAAATGGTTGGGCAACAAAATTAGGAATTTGATTATGTGTTATCCTATAGGAATGAGGAAGTGAAAATATGGATCATGGGTGGGATGAAGATAAGAGCTGGCCATAAGATAAAGAGGTTAGATAAGACAAAGTGTGTTATGGGTGACACACAAGCTTGAGATGAGAGGAAAAGATAAGTTAATGAAGAGATTAGTCATGAAGATGGAAAATAAGGGAAATTAGGGTTTGGTTTAATGATGCGTAACTGAGTCATCGAGAACTGGGCTTGGGTCGATGGTCACTAGAAACTAGGGTGAGTCAATGATGATTAGGCCAATGTGATTATATAAGAAACCTAGGAGGCCAAAGGAATTCATTTGCACTATGCAAATTTACGAATTCAAGTCTCTGAGAGAGAAATATTTGTGCAATTTTTTATATGATGTGGTGGATTTGACTATATCGTGGATATTGACTTAGGTGTTAGATGCATATTTATGATGTGATGTTTTTATTATATTTATAATGATTATATGTTGACATGGACATGAATGTATGGATTAAATGATTTAAAGTAATGATAGTTGTTGATTACGAGATGATGCAATAGATGGTAGATATGAGATGTGTTAAATTAGAATAGATGTGATGGATTTAGGTTTGTATGTTATATCAAATGTAAACACATTATGTGATGGAGGGATATATGTCTAGATGTAGGAGATAATATAGGTGATGTTTCAATCTAACGGATGGGGATTTGGATATTGATCAGATGATGTAAAGTGGATTTATATTGAATGGTGTAAAACTTAGGATAGTGAGGTGGGAAATGGCGCAACCTTGATAGGGTGACCCAAGCATGAGAAATTACACCTCATCATAGAGAGGAGCGTATATAGAAAGATGCTTAGGAACTGGATTAGAGGTAAAGCGTGAGAGGGATCAACACAAAGTAATGTACTTGTGACCAAAGACAAGTGCTAACACATAACTAACATTAGTTAGTCACATTTAAGACCTTGAGGGAAAGATGGAAAGTGTGCTTATAGACCCACTGTAGACATGACGAAGGGGTTAAGGTGGAGCTCAAATAGGGAAAACATGATATCCTTAGGTAGTAGTCCTAGGTCTATTCCCCATCTCTGATAAATATGGCACAAACTGATTGATGTGAGAATTTTGTGAAGGATGGGAAAATGTATCGATACAGGAAGCTTTCCAGGGATGCTTTCTTGCTTTTGATATCTTAATTTTCATTTTTTTGATAAGAAGGTTGATTAATGTGGGAAGCCTTCATTGCCATGAAAGGGGATAGCCATCATTTGAGGGAGTGGTCTATGATTAGGATTTTTTCTTTTGATTTTGATTTTTACTTTTTAGATGGCAAGATGAGATATGCATGATAGTTGTCCTTCAAGGGATTAGTCTATAATTTTGATAAATTTTTTCTTTATATGTGTAGACACAAAATCATGAACTAGGGTACATTTCTAGGTCTTAAAGTATACTTGCATTCATATGATTAATAAGCGATAAAACTAGTAATTGACTGCTGTCTTGTGCCTCTTTTATATCTTTCTTGCTTTCTCTTTGGTCTTACACACCCTATAACCCAGTCTGAATTTTATTGCTTTATCTTTCATGACTCTAGAAACCATCACCCAAACAAGACATCAGTGCCCAGGTACCCTCATCCTTTTGGGCACCCCTGACCTCTTTCTACTTTACTCACTCTTTTTGGGTTTCTTTTATCTTTTGGCCATCTTATTTTCTTATGGGCTAGCCTTCCAGTTGTCAATTACAAAGTTCAACCAATGGAATCATATAAATACAAAGCTATGTGACAAAAAAAAGACCAAACTCTAAGAATATATTATCACCAATTAAGGTTGCATCTAAAGGCATCTAAGAACATCAAAAGGAATCCATCTAGCAATAACTCAAGGGAAAAGGGACTAAATTTTATGCATACACACATAGGAAGGGAAGTTCATTTTTCCATCCACGCATCTATTTACATTGGTACATCTAGCTATCACTCATTATCAAGTGCACTTACACAAGGGCTTCCTAGGGCATGATTATATCGCACACACACAAGAACTACATGGATTCTGAGATATAGTGAAGCACTTGATTGTAAGTTCACTCTATTAGGTGACCACTGGGGTCAATCCGACTCCCCATATTAAATCTTTTCTTTTTGGGATTTGATGTAGTTGAGGGTTTTCTAGGTCAACATCTCTTTATAGGTTATAGGGAAACTCTTCTATCGTAACATGACATATAGGTGACCAACAATGACTATCAACGATCATCTTGTGACATCAAAAAAACCAGGTTCTAAGCTCCTATGCAATCACACATGCATAACAGAGGTCTCTAGCACCTAGGTTCCCCTACCCCATCCCAAGTGCCCGTGTCCAACTCTGTTCACAAATTCAAGAATTAATATCGAGCATTTCCAATACCTTTCTTAACCTATTTATAAATTGTTCAATTTTAGATCTGTCCCAGGATAAGTGTAAATCATATAATTTCCCTATCTCTCATATTTACTTATACGGTTGCATCTTTAGAGTGCTTAGAATTTGTATTTTTTGGTATATTATCGTAGTAGTGACTCTAAAATTAGATTTAATAATAAATAAAACTATTTTTGTTAAATCATTTGGTGAAGCCGCATTTGAACAATCTTGGGTCATCACTTCCACCTATTTCCATCATCCTAGGATCCCCTCACCACGGATATCTCCATTCATGATTTCTTGCAAGCTAATCTTGATTTTAACACTAAAATCAATTCTCTCTTGATTGATACTCGTATTCCTTCCAATACTAATCTAGACATGGTATATCATTTATTCATAGATGCATTTTCATAATAACTTACTTTTCCATCTGATGTAGCTACCGCTCTTTCTGTTTATGAAAATGATCATCCTCTATATATGACGGCTCACATCTATAACATGGGCATCAAGCAGATAATAATATATAATAGATATGAGTTCAATATTTTTCCTTTATCACTCCTTCAAAATGTTTCCCTTTCCTCAGTAGATGTTAGCCCATCATTTATTATGATTTGTGTATGATTTGTCTACACGTTCGTGCATAAGCACTATCAGTTTACCTCTTACAATCAGGCCAAAAACCCTTCCTATGGTATTATTTGTTATCAATGTCATCATTCAATACAATTGATTACTTGGTAGGCCACGACTTCACTCTACGCATGCAATGTCTTCTACATTTCACTGGTGTGTTAAATTCCTACATAATGGCTTTGATCATACTATCGTTGTGACCATAACCAATTCAAATATTTCTGCCTAGACCAAATCACTATATTACCTACTCCAATATCTACTACTTCGGTGTATCCCACTTATGATTATCAACTCATGGAACATCTTGCATCCACCTCCAACTTTCCTCCTCTCAAGGGCATTATTTATACATTATTTACCATATCATTTGCCTCATCTTCCTACGTCCACTCTACATCGACATTACCTCTTTTCACATGCACTCTTTTCATAAATAACTATAATTGGCACTACCATTTGAACCCACTTTCTCTGAAATTATTTGCATGCATGATGGTTTATCTCAGCTAGGATTCATTTTTGATGATCTCCTCCCTCCACCTCATTCTCCTCATCTCTATCATGTATATGTTTGCATCATCGATTCTTATGGCCTCTGCATCTTCCATCTATTAGTATTTTTTGCATGCACTTTAGATACAAATCGTATTGATATCACATTTCCCATGCCTTTCGACTGTGTTTCTATTTTCAATGATTTATATCTCAACTAAATATAAAATCTTACTTGTTGGTATGCACATGGATTTCCACTACCACCCTTCACTGATAAATAATATGCAATGTGCATGTGCAATTTATGCCACAATGGCTATTTACATGATCAAACCCCATACTATTTCTTACTAGGTCTCTGACACTTCTTTTTTTAGCTTCGATCATGAAAATGATGATCTCTTAGACAATGTTACTTGATTCTTATTTGTATCATACACTTGGGGGCATCACACTCATTCTCTCTCCCCCTAATATTATTAGGTGCATATCATTTCCATTATTATGCTCCATACTTCATACATCACCTTTCTAAGCATCATTACACAACTTGATACCCTTTATATCATCACCACCCTATGATGCACTTTGGTGCTAGGGTTCACACTTGACTATTGAGGGCATACTACATCTGTGAACCTCACACACTACACAGTTACCGCTCTACACTTCATGACACATCTTTCTAGCATTCAATTCTCACACATCATTGTTACCCTATGATGCACTATGGTTCCATGATTTTTACTTGACTACTGAGGTTCTAAATTTGAAATTAACCTCACCTCTTCTACACTCTATGCTTCATTGATAATATATTTCTAGCGCACACTACCAAACTATTTCCTAATGATGCAATTTTTTCCTATGATTCATTCTTGATTTTTGAGGGGTATTTTATAAATGAACCTCATATCATTCTCATCCACATCCATTGGGGTCCACACTATTCCTACCATAGTCACATTGCATATTATTGCATCTCACTCATACACCCAACATATTACATATCTTGGTTTCACATATTCCTTTTTTATTTTTCTTACATGTACACTTTGTTTCCCATTCTAGACAGGTACTTATTATGTCATTATATTTTCTATATACACATGTGTGTTCACTTTTTATTTAGTTTTGAATGCATAATTTCTACATATCTTTACACACAATAATGATGTTTTGCATTGTACCTCTTACTAGTCCCACTGAGGCTCCTGGGGGCATCTACATTCCTACTCGTACACACTATAGGTTCTATTGTTTCATTTTTTAATACTTCGTATTCTTATTAGAACGCTATTTTCATATTGATCTATACACACTTTTACATACTCTTTATCTTTCTAACATGCTAATTGATCCGAAAATAATCAGATTATTACGACCTGATCTCAGACCCTTATAGGCTTTAAATATTTGCGATAATTTACTCCTTTTAAGTAATCAATTTAAAATAATGCAAGACAATAACGACAATTGCACACAGATTGATTACGGAGTTCGGCAATTTCCTACGTCTCCGGGTTCGTGGTCGAACCGTTCCACTAGTCAAAACTTGTAAGTTACAATAGTACTTTCACAAGAAAACCTAATGGAATTTTACTTGCCTACCAGTACACCAAACCTTCGGACGACAAGGGTGAAAAATAGCACCCGACTTCCACCTTCCTGGTGTACAATCTCCTTCGGCTGTGATCGGCCTTCCCGACGCAAACAATGCGAAGCTAGCACTTCCGGTCGACAATCCAGGATTTACAAGTACTTGGTGTGGCGCTATGGGCCCATTAGGTAGTTTACATTTCACTCCCAATCACAAATATTCCATCTAATATTGCCTAAAGTAA
This sequence comes from Taxus chinensis, assembly GCA_019776745.2. Classification (NCBI taxonomy): domain Eukaryota; kingdom Viridiplantae; phylum Streptophyta; class Pinopsida; order Cupressales; family Taxaceae; genus Taxus; species Taxus chinensis. The sequence continues at coordinate 560,504,627 of CM034152.1, read as the reverse complement.
TAGGCCAATAGACAATACCTGTCGACACATCCTACATTTAAGCTTAACAAATAATAAGCTCGGGATCGGTGTCTCCGTTGCACCAATGTGTCCACAACAAGCTTAACAAATAATAAGCTCGTGTTGTGTCCCCAATGTGTTTTACAATGCAATGGGTCCCTATTTATACATTTTTAGGGCCCAAAAAATATGCAATGCCATATTATCCATAGGCTAATATTAGCCTAGCCTTACCCGAACATAACAAATGGGATTAAATCCCTATGTGGGCAGATATACATATTTAAATGGGATTAAATATTCCCATTGGAGAAGTTTTTGGTTTGAAATGGGTTAAAATCCCATGTTTGGCGCGGCTTGATAAGGTTTTAGGCTTTATTAAGCCTTTCCACGCGCATAGTGGTTAATGACCACGTTGGATAAACCGCCCCCAACCGCTTCATCCTCCTTTTGCCACGTGGGACAGTCCACGTATGGGCCTAGCCCTCTTACCACCCGCTTCACCATTTTCCACGTGGTAAAACATGGTTTAATATTAATGTATTAAACATTAATATTTATATATGTGGCATTTGGAAATATATGGCGTCATTTGGAACGTGGACTTACCAATAATAATTTCGACCCCTCTAATGTGGTATGAAATAATCCTGTAGTCCACTTGTCATCTCCCGATAGGAAAATCGAGAAAATCCGACGAGTGTTGGCAAGCCACGTGTCACAGTGCGATTCGGTCCAATATTGACCAGTTGACCAGAGTTGACTTTCCCATTGACCGAACATATCTAGAGCTCCCGATGTCCGTTTGGTCGCGTATTCTCACAGTCGTTGGAAAGCTCTCAAGATGATCTCCTGCACTAACACCATTTAGAGATGTTTAGGGAACTTTCAGAAAATGATCCCCTGATCACACCTCCCCACTGAGAAAAGCTTTTTGTCCCAAAAAGATTCCATACTGTCCTGAATCTGGAAAACTCTGCTGCCACCTCGGAAGTGCTGCTGTAGTAGACCCTTGGGTCTTCTCCTCCAACCTTCTCACTTCGACAAATCTGCTCCGATCCTGGAACCTATGGGTTATGGGTCCACGATGCTTCCGTTGCGCCACTCTGATATCTGAAGAAAACCTCCACGCCTTCGCTTTATGGTGCTAAGTTTCTGAATGAAACCTCAACACTAATTTTGTGTGATGCTAAGCTTCTTGATATCTGACAACAAGGATCTTCTTTAAACTCTATAACACAGCTCCTGGTTCCAAGTTGATTCCGCAAAATCCGAACTGGTTTGAAGGAACTCCATGTTACTTAGAGCTTTGATTGATCCGATGTCGGTGATGGACAATTCCTTGTCCCTTTACAGACCTCAACGCCTCCGATGCATGATGCTAAGCCTCTTTCAAGACCTCGAGCCTCTGATGCATGATGCTAAGCCTCTTTCAAGACCTCGAGCCTCCGATGTATGATGCTAAGTCTGTGTAGACCTCAACGCCTCCGATACATGATGCTAAGCCTTTTTCAAGACCTTGAGCCTCTGATGATGTATGATGCTAAGTCTGTTACAAACCTCAATGCCTCTGATGCATGATGTTAAGCCTCTTACAAGACCTCGAGCTTCCAATGCATGATGCTAAGTCTGTTGATCAGCTACCATTCGTATGTGTGGTCACAATGCCTTGACACCGAATGACGTTCCGAGCTGATCCTTTGAGAGCTCCTCTTGTTGACATACTAATATCAGGTACCATTCTGCTGCATGGTCGCAATGCCTCTACACAGAATGAAGTTCCGACCTGACGTCAATGCCAATGTTGATTCAGCTACCATTCTGCTGCAGGGTCATAATGCCTCTACACAGAATGAAGTTCCGCGCTGATCTCTGCAAACTCTATTGTCTACACAAATGGCAGATCAATCTCCAAGCTTTATATGAGTCAAATCCTGTATCCAAGCTGTAACAGGTACTCACCACGCTGATTAGGAGATATGTTAGGAGCATTAATCAAATTTTCTAAGTAAGAAAATCCACTGAGTATTGTAAACCTTTCTCTCAGCATTTTCTCACAATATCTGATCTCCAAACTTAATACTGCATATGATCCATCAATCTGAATTATGCAATATATAATTGAAAAATTGTTGACTTACCCCATTTTAAAGGACTTTCACTTTCAGGTATTACCTGGTCCTAGGTTGAATTGTCAACTAGTGGTGGAGTAGAAACTTCCTCTACCTTTGCAATAGGCCTCCATTCCATCTTTGGCTTGCCATTACTCTAATGGCGAGATGGATGTAGTTTCTAGCAATTTTCCACCCGATGCCCATTCCTCTGGCAATGAGCACAAAAATTCCTCTTAATCTCCTTCTTCTGGGATGAGGAACTCTTTCTGCCATTTCTCGACTCTGCATGACGAGATTGGTCTTTCTCCACTACATTGCAATGTGGATTGACTTCATTTGTCTCCTCCCTGCTAGAACAATGACTAAACAAGGAAAATATACTGCATTTTATGGTGTTAGAAATATCACCAAAATAATTGCCCTCTGGGGGTCTTACTAATGCAAGTATAACAGAGTACAAACATTGCCCAAAATTGGGTCTTTAACTAATGTGTCTTGTATGGTTAGATGTATACAAACGTTTCCCTCAAAGGGGTCTTACCAATACATTCTACCCTACACAATAGTTTTCAGGTTTTATCTACATATGAGATACAATGGATTCATCCAAATAGAAATGAGAAAATTACTGAGTATGTTAAACCTGTCTCTCAGTCTATCCCACCAATCTGGAAATCCAGAAGTACAAGCCAATGCCATCCCTGTCAAAGCAACCTGTACTGATTAACCTGCTCCATACCAACTTGCTTCGGAGATTAGCAAGTTTGCAAGTGTGGATTACCAGCTCTGATACCAAACTTGATCCGAAAATAATCAGATTATTACGACCTGATCTCGGACCCTTATAGGCTTTAAATATTTGCCGATAATTTACTCCTTTTAAGTAATCAATTTAAAATAATGCAAGACAATAACGACAATTACACACAGATTGATTATGGAGTTCGGCAATTGCCTATGTCTCCGGGTTCGTGGTCAAACCGTTCCACTAGTCAAAACTTGTAAGTTACAATAGTACTTTCATAAGAAAACCTAATGGAATTTTACTTGCCTACCAGTACACCAAACCTTCGGACGACAAGGGTGAAAAATAGCACCCGACTTCCACCTTCCTGGCGTACAATCTCCTTCGGCTGTGATCGGCCTTCCCGACGCAAACAATGCGAAGCTAGCACTACCGGTCGACAATACAGGATTTACAAGTACTTGGTGTGGCACTATGGGCCCATTGGGTAGTTTGCATTTCACTCCCAATCACAAATATTCCATCTAATATTGCCTAAAGTAATAGGCCAATAGACAATACCTGTCGACACATCCTACAAATAAGCTTAACAAATAATAAGCTCGGGATCGGTGTCTCCATTGCACCAATGTGTCCACAAAAAGCTTAACAAATAATAAGCTCGTGTTGTGTCCCCAATGTGTTTTACAATGCAATGGGTCCCTATTTATACATTTTTAGGGCCCAAAAAATATGCAATGCCATATTATCCATAGGCTAATATTAGCCTAGCCTTACCCGAACATAACAAATGGGATTAAATATTCCCATTGGAGCGGCTTTTGGTTTGAAATGGGTTAAAATCCCATGTTTGGCGCGGCTTGATAAGGTTTTAGGCTTTATTAAGCCTTTCCACGCGCATAGTGGTTAATGACCACGTTGGATAAACTGCCCCCAACCGCTTCATCCTCCTTTTGCCACGTGGGACAGTCCACGTATGGGCCTAGCCCTCTTACCACCACGCTTCACCACTTTCCACGTGGTAAAACATGGTTTAATATTAATGTATCAAACATTAATATTTATATATGTGGCATTTGGAAATATATGGCGCCATTTGGAACGTGGACTTACCAATAATAATTTCGACCCCTCTAATGTGGTATGAAATAATCCTGTAGTCCACTTGTCATCTCCTGATAGGCAAATCGAGAAAATCTGACGAGTGTTGGCAAGCCACGTGTCACAGTGTGATTCGGTCCAATATTGACCAGTTGACCAGAGTTGACTTTCCCATTGACCGAACTTTGACTGAACATATCTAGAGCTCTCGATGTCCATTTGTCGTGTTCTCACAGTCGTTGGAAAGCTCTCGAGATGATCTCCTGCACTGATACCATTTAGAGATGTTTAGGGAACTTTCAGAAAATGATCCCCTGATCACTAATGGGTACTTCATGTGTAGCATTTGTCTTGCAAGAAATATTTTCCACCATGGTTTTCTGATAATTTACTTGCTACTATTTTTCATTGTTTTCCATGGTATGCTATTGTTTGTAGGCTATTCCATTTTTCTTGTATGCACATTGTATACTTTTAGCCACTTAGGCCCTAACTATCTTGTGAAATTGTGAGCAATGTCCCATGTATGAAACCTATTTTTCACGGTATCTCTCTTTTATGCACATTTTCTTGTTACACATCTTTTCTATGACATGTTTGCTAGATTTTCCTACTAACACATATATCTAACCACTTTGTTTTCATGTGTCTTGGTCTCTACCATGAACATCCCCTCCTCCCTTCAGGGATACAGTTTTGTATCAACATTAGGACCTCTCTTTGGGTTACATTCTCATAGTGACGTCACATACACCCCAAATGAGGGGGCATACATTAGTTGAATCAATCATCCCATAAAACAATATAGTCTTGCATAGTATAGGGCATAAGAGAGTTATATTCATAGAATTGCCCAGAATCTAACTTGGATCCTGAATTCAGCATAAGAAATAACACCCAACTATAGAAACTAGAAGTTGGATGCTCCTAACCTTTCTTGGATTCCTATGACCAGAGGTAGTTATAGTTACTTTCTCATATCATCACAGTATATAGCATTTTCTAGAGCAATTTTATAGAATAAGGTGTTGGCCTCAAAATATAGAATGCATGCAATATCCTACTATCCCCTTTTCCACATGGAATAATATGGAGCTAAACACAAATCACACCATCTGCAGTGGTGTATAAATTCAGGAAGCAGTCATAGAAGGAGAGTAACACTAGACCTCTCTCCACAACAATCTTTTTTCATGGCATGAGATCACCCAAAAAACTCATACTTGGTGTGAGATCACCCAAAAACTCATTCTTAGTGTGAGATCGCCCAAAAAAAATCACTTTTGGTGTGAGTTCGCTGAAGAAAATTTCTCTTGTACAATAGTTTAGGACATTATCTATCCCTTTCACTCTTCACAAATCATGTGTGCACTTTCCTTTTACTACTTTTTACACTCATAATTTTTCAAGAGTTTTCATAATAGATGACTTTGACTATTCTTTCACTCTTCTTTTGTAGTTTTTTTCTTAATACACAACAAGAAGAAGACCTAGAGGAAGTACAACAGTAGGTACAACACTCTACAACATAATATGCTTCACCCCTAGGGTCATTTCCTCTTTCTTAGCTTCTGCGCTTCATTTTATCACTCCACACTTTCACTTGTCTCCTCGAATGGCTATCGTCATCACACTCTACATGGTTATTAGGTACGCATCTCTTATCTACTTTATGTTATCGAGTACTCACTGAAAAACATAAAGTGGGGGAAAATGTAGACAAAAAATCACACACTTGGGTACATTAATAGGTCCTAAAAGCATACTTTCATTCATATGATTCCTAAGCGAGGAAACTAGTAATTGACTATTGTCTTAGGCCTCTTTTCTATCTTTCTTTCTTTCTATTTGGTCTTACACACCCTACAACCCTATCTGAACTTTATTGATTTATCTTTCATGACTCTAAACACCAATGCCGAGGTTCCCTCATCCTTTTATGCACTCCCGACCTCTTTCTAATTTACTCATTATTTTTGGGCTTCACTTATCTTTTGGGCATCTTATTTTCTTATGGGTCGACCTTCCAGTTTTCAATTATGGAATTCAACCAAGGGAATCATATAAATACAAATCTATGTGGCCAATATAAAGGACCAAGCTCTAAGCATCTATTATCACCACCTAAGGTTGCATCTAAAGGCATCTAAGAGCATCAAAAGGCATTCATCTAGAACTCACTTAAGGGACAAGGGACTGCATTTTATGCATACACACATAGGAAGGGAAGTTCATTTTTCCATTAATGTAGAGAAATTTTAAGGATATTGTACACACCCAATTTTGCATGTGCTACATTGTCGGAATGATTCAAAATCCCCAATGATGATTAAATATTTTTCCAATGGTGTTTGAGTCCAAGTTTTCATTTGCAATATATATTTGTATCCTAGAATGCTTCTCTTGTCCATTTCCATGGTTTTTTTGATTTCCTTTATCTTGTAAGATTTTCCTTAATTTTCTCGCTTTAAGTCATAGAACCACGTCGGTAGTTATGTAACCACCCTAGTGGTTGTGTAACCATCGGTATGCCCTCTATGGTGGTTTCCTAACCACCCCCATAGTTTCACATACTGGCGGTTCTATGCACATTTGACCGAGACTTTCTAGCATGATTTTGGGTGTGTGTTATGATCTTCTAGTTCATATTTCTCACATGTTTCTTGTCTAAATTGATTTTTCTTGAGCTTGTTAGATGCGTGTAATCCTCCCCCCCCCCCTAACTTAATATTATTAGTGAGTGAACTACCACTCCCATGAGAGAGGTGCCATTTCTTAGCTGACAATTGGCTTATACCATTTACCTGTCTTTTCCCTATAAGAGCCAAGCTTCTACCTAGAGCATTGGTTGGAGATTATTGTTTTGAATTATCAGTTCTCTTGCCTTGTTATTCTCTTTCTTGTTTTGATTCCATATTACTTTCAAGCCATTATTGCTTCTACACTTCTTCATTATTTCTTCCACAAGCCAGCACAATTCCCTGGACTCGTTTGATCACCAAATTGGAAAAAAAGTTGAGGGGATAACAAAGCAAAATCATCACTAGAACTATCGCATTTCTACTTTCCAAGTTGGAGATGTATTTGGATTCTTAAATTTTTATTTGTCTAAGTAGATATTATTCCATAATCTATTAAAGTATATTAATTCAAATAAATACAACTACAATAGTGTTTTAATAGTTTCTTCTTTAAAGCTTGCATTGAAGATTTCTTTTTAGTTTATCCCTGTGGATTTTCTTAAGAAGAATTCAGAGGAGGTTATTGCTACAATGTTGTTTATCCTACACATTTCATTTACCTATAGTTTTCATTCCTTCACTTAGAAATATTCTATTCTACCGGAGAAGTTTCAGAGGAAGAATTGCTTCTGAGAATCTTTTCATTCTTCCTGTGACTTTGAGGTAAATTAGAAGAAATAAGATCCACAATTACAAATAAGAAAAAGTATTTGTTTTATTAGATTAATTAAATCTTCTACATAGGGAAATAGCCACATTTGACTACTTATTTTTTTATTTTAATTTGCATTAGAATAGAAGTAATTTCATTTAATTAGAAGAAGTTTAATTGTCTGTGCATATTTCTTCTGCTTTCAAGTAAACAACAAAAATACAAAAATATTAAATTAGATTAATTATTTTGCTTTTATTTATTTTATTCGCTTTATTCAAAATCATAAAAAATAACAAAAACAAAATAGATAGATTTTTTTTTTGTTTTTTAATTTATCTACTTGCTTTCATTTGTTAATTAGGCACATAGATTAATTAGACAAAGAGTAATACAATTCCTCACGTGTTCTTAGTGGGCCTAGGTTTAAACATCAATCTTGCCTCTGATGGATACTTTGTGAGTTGGATTTCCTGTTAAGTTTAATTTTTTTCACACCTTCATGACCATTCAAGGCACTACACAACATAGAGATTTGGTGTGTGACCCATGAGTGCATCAATACAACCTAGCACCACAATTGACTGACATTGACCAAGTTCTTAGACACCTTATTTTCCAAACCACCCTACTTTTACCGATGATTATCTCACAGTTGACGGCCTTAAATGTTGAAGTGGACAACGCTTACGTGTTATAACATAGTCAACTAGGTCAAGATTAGAACCCACAATTCACCCATTTGTCCTATCCACATGTTTCCTCCCACACCTCTATGACCTTGTCTAGAGACTTCTACTAGGAAAACGCAAAACAGTTCCCCCACATTCCACAGCCAGTTCTGAGGGTGTTTAGTGACACTGACATTGATAGACTCCTTCATGTGTCCATTATCCTCAATTGTTCCATTTCTCCCGCCTAAGTAAGGCAAGCATTCATTTCTTTAGACAAGCATATTCCCATAGTTCCCATTGAGGACATTTGACTGGTTTCATTACTTGTTTCCCACTTTCACCCATTTTTGTACATTTCACCTATTCACCCTATTTGGCCATCATATAACTATCTATCCTTTCCATTGCAGTTGTTTCGGCATGACCTCGAGAGGTTACACGCGCCTAAGATCACGTGTTGATTTTAAGACGTACAAAATTGATGAACTTGATGTGAAGGACTACTTCCTTTTTGTTTCCTCTATTTATTCCTTCTTTCATCCATCCTTCTCCTCTCCCAATATTTTTTGGGTATTTATATACCCCTGAATATGTCATTTCAAGAATACAACAGGACCATCCCAAGTCTTGAGGAATATTATTGCCATATGGGTATGCAACATTCACCTTCACTATTTGGGTGGGTTGATAATTACTCATCCAATTTACCTTCCCCTCACAATAATCCTCCTCAAGGTGTGAACAATGGCTCCTCAGTCATGATTGAGGAGATTTATCAATCTGTGTATAACCCGCAACCTAAGCTCTCTATCTCAAATAACATGACATTTACGGGAGAGCAAGGGTTGCATCCCCAGGTCTTTTCAAGACCTCAAATTAGCTTGCAATTTGATTCACTCCCATCCTATTTGTTGCAAAATTATGAACTCTTAACACGCTTCACCCAAGGTGATGAGCTTCTTAACACAATAGACCAGTCCTTAGGCTGAATGTAATAGTACATTAATGTTCTTCTTCAGAACAACTCTACTACACCTCCTCCTACAATAGGTAGTACATCTAAAGAGGGGTTTCCTCCTAAGGATCAATTCATAACAGGACATCACATGCCCTTGCTTCCCAAACAAACTCATAACATGCCTAAGATAAATGTAGTGCCATTTTTGGGTGGTGTAATTTGAACATTGGTGAATAGGGTCAGGAAGCTATAGATTTCCCAACCTTCTCATTCTACACCTTTTGCAGCGCAAGGAAAGATCACCCACAATATGTAAAATTTTGGTTATGTTCCCTTTACACCTTCTCCTCCTCCAGTTTACATGGGTGTCTCTAATCCTTAGAGACCTTCTTACTGGATCGAGATTGTAGGGTATTCTATCTCACACTCCATATGGATATCCTCTATAGGCACCAACCAGAAGTGCATTCTCAAATTACATTCCAACTGGTAATGCGATGTTCCCTAGTTTCGTACTTACCACTCCATACAAAAATAATCTTCCTTTGTACCTAGACATGTATTCTAAATCACCACATGGGGACATGTTTTATTTTCCCATTTTATATGCACGGCCTCAAGGGATGCCTTACACCTATGTAAATGCTTATGTTATGCCATATCAGCCTTCTATTCCTCCCCCACCTCCCCATCAAGGGTCATCCATGATAGATTCCTATGCCTTGGACATATATGCTGAATATCTCAAGGAGCCCCTTGAATTTACCATAAGAAGTGTAATTCTTACATGGCCATTGCCTGACTTTCCAAAGTTCAAAGGGGATGGGGACCCAAATGTGCATATCAAATTGTATGTGACTTCCATCACAGAGCTAATCCCATGGGACACAGTTGTAGTTAATATTTTTCCTAAGACCTTAGAGGGGATTGCTCTTAACTGATACTACAGGATACCATAAGCCTCAATTCATTCATTCAAGCAACTTGTTTTGGAGTTTATAAAGGATTTTGATATGGAAAAACTTTTAAGAACATGAATTAGATAATTCCTTCATATTAAGAAAGAGCATAATGAATCTATCACCCATTTCATTTAGAGATGACGGAAGGTCCTCTACTCCATAGCTATCACTCCAAACATGGTCCAAATGGAGCTTTGTGACTTGTTCCTCTATTCCCTCAATCTAAAAACTAAGGAGGAGGTACAAAATTTACCTCTTAGGAGCTATGAGGAGGTTTTATAGGGTGCTCTCTACATTTACCAAGTGGAAATTGATAGTGATTGAAAGATGTACGGATCAAATGGGATACTGGTCACTCTCTCTCAAGGTAATTCAAACTACCCGAATAGTTCAAAGAACAATAATTAAGGACCCAAAGTCCTCAATAAGAACCATGGTGATACAATGGATGGTGTAACTGACCAATCCAATAAGTCAAATGTTGTTAACACCAACAATATGAATAATGTAACAATAATGTAAATTTAAACAACTAAAGGAGTAACAATTTTACTCATTCTATTAATGCAGTGGGCTTTAGTCACCCTCCTCCACCTCCATAGTAGGTCTAGGCCCAGGGCCTGGTTCAATACTCAAATTTGTATCCAAATCAATTCCAAAATTAGTATCAAAACCAAGGCCATAGGCCACCAAACTTCAATTATAATAACCAACAATAGAACAAAAATAAAAACTATGGGCCGAAACAGAACCAAAATCAAAGACCTCATGATTACGACCCTAACTTATACTACAGTTTCCATATGGTAAAAGGACATGATGCTCGTACATGTCATGATTACAATGAATTCATACAATGGCTTCCATAAGACCAAAGACATCAATTCATTGAGATGTTCTTGGCTAATCCCACGACATCTACGCAAAGAACTCACATGGGGCTTATTTCCCCATAAAATTATACTCTTCGGGTTCATAGAGACCCCCTTCCAAATTACCATGAGAATGGAAATCTCAATCCTCATGGTAACAATAAGGGGATGCATGTTGGGAAAAAAATCACGAGGTGTCTACATCTACAAACCCTCTAGTAGGTCCCTCTTTAGATGGTTGGAATCAGACTAAGATTTTGGGCTTAGTGGAGCTATAAAACAAACTTGAATTTAACGCAATAACCTACACCCAATATTATTCTTCACAACCTCTCCCCATCTATACTTCTATGTTAGATGATATGTCGATGGCTCCCAAGCCAGTAGGAGCTTATGATATGATTATGGATTTTACTAAGAACTTCTCCCAAATCTCCTTCTTAGATTTGTTACAGATTCTCCCACACATAGATCAACTTTATTAGAAGTGCTAGGTCTTGTCCATCTTATGCACTTCAATCCTCCTCCGGAGGCCGAAATTAGTCAGATAGATTTTGATGTATATCCCCCAGACAGCTTGACAGAGATGATGGAGTCATGTTCAACATTAGTAAAATACCTATTGATGTTGATTTGGCATGAAGATGTGATCCTGCATTGTACCTCTAGGTTTGGATCCACAAAAACTATGTTAAGTGTGCAATGATAAATGATAGGTTTGTTATTAATATAGTCCCTTTCTCATTTCTTCATAATCTAGGCTATGGAGAAACCAATTTTTCTTCAATGAGGAATACAATGAGAGGATATAATAGCCTTAAAAAACTTCTATTGGAACTATAGTGCTTTTAGTTACCCTTGGACCAAAGAATGTGTTATCACCGAATCACAGCACCCCTGTGATTTATACAAGTGTGTATACTTGAACTCACGGTGTGATTGGATAACATGGGTACTATCTCCAAGTTGTGGGACTTGCTACTTGAGATAGACCTCCAAAGAAAGCTGGTTCTTGCTCCTAAACTACCTGCCACAATCTACTCTAATGCGGGATAAGCTAACTATTCTAATCTAAATTTCCAAGGGTCCAGGGAGAGAGAATGCATAAAATGAAAGCCTACACTAAAGCGGTGATACACCAGAAAAGGAGGGTGTGAGAGTAGTCTCCAAATGTGTGAAATACAGAGGCAAAGTGCACACTAGAAGAGGTGATGACAGTTCTCCATAATCTAGCAAAATGCATTCACAGCAATATTCTAAGCACATAAAATGATAATGAATTCCTGCAAGAACATAATAATAGACACAATATTCTTGTGGAAAGATAAAAGGGGCAAGAAGAATGCAAGAAAACACAGCAGGGGAAGATACATCCACAAACTTGTATTTTATTGCTTCCTGGTATGCACAGTTCAGTCTATTACAAGATAAGGGCCTGGATCACCATGCAAGGAGTCCACTACAAGGGCCTACAACACACTATCTTCACAAATAAATTTTGACAGAGCTTTGCTACCCAAAAACTCTCCCCTTTATAATGAGCCCAACACTCCAATTTATAGAAAAAATGAGAAGGAAAAGAGAAGGGAAAATGGAAATCCCAAAATCTGATCCTTCAACCACCTATAAGAGGCATTAAATTGAGTGAAATGGTTATCCATTACTTGACAAAAGGCTCCCCTTACCATCCCATGTGCTGCAGCAGAGAAAGAATGATGACCATGCCTCTTATTTGCACTCCCAGCTACCAAATAAAACACTGTTATGAACCTTGCCACATTTTCTTAAAAATCTCAATCAATTTATGATCAAATATAGAATTTCTTGATTACTTGTGCATCGGGCTCGGAAGCTACATGATTCTAATGGTACCAATTTTGTGTGATTTCGTTGAGAATTGCAAAAGTTATGGCCTTCTGAGTGCGGACAGCTATTCTGGGTCTGGCAGGCGTTTTCTGTCATTTGACGGGAATGAGCATTAACTGACTGGAGAAAAAAAAATTTCCTTAATTTAAATATATCTACCCTTATTAAAAATTAAGAAATCCATTTTTTGTGGCGTAGAGGACATCGTGCTTGTTCCAGAAAGTCAAATTTTGTGAAAATCGGAGCTCGGAGTCAAAAGTTATGGCTGTTTGAAGTTCCTTACGGGCCAAACGTTGACTTTTCTTCTCTGCCTTTAGCCGCTTCGGCTTTTCGCGTCCCACGCGTCCCTTTTTCCCATTTGTCCCAAATGCTGCGTGGGACAAATTCTTCTGATTTCGCCCGAAATGGGCGGTTCCATGTCCTCTTTTCTGCCGCATGACACGTGGACTATTTGGGATCTGATTGGCCTTCGGCTCGCTTCGGCTATCTGCGTCCCACACATCCCTTTGTCCCAACTATGGCCTAGTGCTAAAGTTATGTGTTTTGGCCAAACTGGCCAGTTTGTGTACTTCGCGGCCTAGATGTCCCATTTGGCTTTCAGACCGTTCCGGGACAAATCTTCCCGATTAAGCTCGGTTCGGCCGACTTCGCGTACTTTTGTCCTCGCGCGTCCCAGACTTTAAGTTCTCAGATGTCGGCCAGATCCGGCTGGTTCAACAGTTACTTCACGTACTTTTGGCCCAACTGTTTCTGGGCTGCCTTGACTCATTTCACCCGGTTTGGCCGGTTCGTGTACTTTTGTCCCCCGCGTCCTAGATGCTATTTCGGAGCTGCCTTGACTCATTTCACCCGGTTCGGCCGGTTCGCATGCCAGATTGTCCCAATTGTCCTGACTATTACAAGGACTAGGACTTAGCCATTTTTCATGATTTTTTCTGGCCCGAGCTTGTTTTTTGCAATTTTTCTTACATTTTCTCAGAACTTGCTCTCTTCTTCTTGGACAGGGGAGTTAGAAAAAATCTGAGGGGACCCTAGAAACATGAACTTTTCACCCTGAATCAATATAATTTGCTTGGGACTAAAGAATTTGATGCATGTTATCAAAATTACCTTGAGGGGTGAATTTTGGATAATAGTACTTTTTATGATTCCGTATGGTTTTAGTGGTGTATAGAACTAGAAAATAACTATAATATGATTCTTCAGTTGATATCCTCTAGATTCATTTAACTTTTGGATATGAATTCCACATTGTTCCACCCAGAGGTGATATGCTTACACTGTGAAGGTAAGGTGCCAATCCATATTTCAGGGTGACCCAAAGCCATTTGACATCTATTTAGCTAACCTAAATAAGACTATCTTGAGGAGGTTGTGTCATCCATTGCAGGTTTGAGCTCTCATCCAATTGGTTAAACAGGCCTGGAGGCTTATTGCATGAATTGGATCTTGGTGACGTATGACTGATTTATATTTCTTTTAGGAAATCAAAGGGGTTGATTCTAGGGAAATTTAGGTTCTATTTGGTAGAAATTGTGTCAACTTAAAAACATTCCTAGTTGATATCATTAAGCTCCTTTGCATCCGTAAATGCATAGTAGTCTTTTATTCTCATATGTTAATGGCCTTGAAAAAATAATATACCATATTATGATCGGTACTTTACCACATAGTGTCTGTAGAAAAGGGAATTTTTATAAATGCATGTCTCAATTTAGGAAGAACATTCGATTAATAATCAAACTTACATCTTCTAGATTTTATGATTTTGGTGGTGATTTTTATGATATGACTTCCTGTCCAAAAATGCTGCACAACATATATTGAGTCTAGGTTTGATTTCCTTACTTGTCCATTCTTCAAGTCTTATGCATCACTGCATCGATCTTTAGCTTCAATTTTAAATGTACTAGAATTTCTACTCAAAGTCCATAGTCTCTCAATTTTTGGTCTCATATCTAACCAACCACTTGAACGGATTTTTTTTGTTAAAATTTTTGGTGATTGCCAAGCTTATTGCTAACCAAGTATCTGAAGTCTACTGTGACTAGATCCTTCTAAAAACCAAGATAGTTTATTTGATTCATCAACTGGAACTTTGAAAGGGTTTTGATTTCATTTCATTCAAATCCATACCTAGAGATCATATTTTCTGACTAGTTGATCCCATCGCCACGTCTATTTTCATGGTTATTTCCATATCCTAAATTGTCTCCCAAGGACATACTTGTTTCTTTTGGTCTTATTGCTTTAATCCAAATACTAGATGTCATGTAATTTTTTAATGAACTGCAATTTTGGCATATGTCAAGTATACGAATTCTAATGTTCTTCCACTTTGGACTATGTGTTCAATGATTAGTTCATATTTCTTAGGATACCTCAATGGCATATGATTGACCTTCATCATTCACACACTATCAAAGACTCATATTCTCAAAGAACTTAATCTGTCCTCCTAGCATCGGTAGCTCGCATTATGTATTCTTCCTCATCAAAAGGTCATGAGATCTATGAAGTAGATTGGAGTAATAATTGGCCATTACTACTTCCTAGCCCCAACTATGTTTGAAGATCCTATTTACACCTTTATGATCGTTTGAAACCATCAAATTTCAGTATTAGGGATTTAGGAGTGCATCTTTAAGATGTTGAAGTTCTCACACTAGGTTCTTTAACTGACCTTTACGAGATATTTATTGCATCACCCACTTATGTGCTGTGGATATTTGTTTTAAATCCTTCACTTTATAGTCATCAGGGGGATGATGGGAATCCCTAGTTGATGTGGTATAGTTCATTTCAACCTGATCTATGGTAGTTGACTCGATAAGCACTTGATGTTTAAGTCACTTTCCATAAATCTAAAGGTGGTCTTGACTAGTTCTTTGAATAAGTAATGAAGTTCCTTTAGGTTGATTTAGGGCTTGATCTATGATCAAATAGACTCCTTCCATGTAGATTGTCTAACATCACCCTGCATTCTTATAAAGAACAGGACCCATACATCATTTGTATTCAACTTTATAGACATTAATAAATCCTATCCTAAGGATCATTGTTGCTCATTTATTTGCATTGATGTCATTGTAGATGTAAAAAATGGTCTAGCGAATTGCTTGTCATCTTATTGATCATGGCTGTTCTGATTACAATCATATAAGGATCTTGGCTAAGGTATGATCTGGTTATCAAGACTACCTTTACTATCTTATCCCTTGGGGGACCTTTTATAACTTCCTGCAGCCATAATTCTCTGGCGATGAAGCACTATGTACTGGAGCAACTCTATCTCTTATGAATTATCCTATATCAATCTTCTTATGACTCTGAATTTTTAATATTGATGGATTTTTAATATTTATTCTCTCATGGATAAGGCACAATTTTTCTACAATGTTGAATTGTTCTATGCCATTCAATATACTTGAAATTAATCATCTCTCTTCTTATCTAGATCCAAGTATAACGTATGAACCTAGAAGAGTGTGCTATTCATATTACACTATGGAGTCAAATTGTTAGGGTCATGTAGCATTTCATTCCTCAAGGATTTTATGTCTTTCTTTATTATCACAATACCAGGTTTAGTATCTACTACATGACTAAATATACTCAGATGAAACTAGCTTCTAATGGGCTATCATTTCTTTCTCAGTTTATCCCTTAGGCTTATTTTTAGGTTGTATTCCTCAGTTTATTTTGTATAGTTCATCTCATATAAGATCCATGATTTACTATGCACACTCTAGTGATCACTAAAGAGTTGACTTCTAAATTTCATGAGTTCCTTTGAGGTAGTCTAGAGGATGCTTTCTCATGTCACCACCTACACTTTAGTAACTCATCCTAAGTTTATCATTGACACATAAATCATTTTTCTATTGAGCCACCAAAATTATTTCCACTTCCTTGTTTGTTGTCACAATTTTTTGATTTTAACTCTATGAATGCATTCCATTCTTCTCTTAATTAGTTCCTTCCAATCCTTCTCAGGCTCTTCCATATATATATATATATATATATAGGTATATATATATATATCTCTGGTACCCTAGTCCTATTTGTAATTCATAGGTTATAGGCATTTCATCCGCTTAACCAAGAAACGAAGCGTGATCTGTTAAATACTAGCATATTATGTGAGAATCGATGACTCGAGGTGACCTTATACCATAGAATATTTTTTACAATTCCAAATATGTTAATGGGTGAATCTAAACTCAACTTCCTCAAATAGAAGTCTACATATAAAGGAATACTTTAGAACTGATAAAATGAGAAAAAAATCTGATAGATTTCAGGACATCTAATTAGACTTATATTTCCCGTCACTGAGTATGTATTTCATGTCAATGATTAATAGCACAAGTCCCATGGAATATGCAAATTGTCCAATGATTTCGTCTGATATAATTAATCTCATTCATGGATTGCATGTATCCTCATTGAGAAACCTCATATAGAAAGAGATAGACAGCTACGTAGTAAATAGCTAACCAAGTGGAAAATAATACTAGAAGAAGTGCTCACATCAAATAGATTCTGCAATGACATGATCTTCATGAGTTATGTTTTATGAGGAAATATTTCAGTCAAGACTATCAATCGACCATCTCTCCGAGGATTCTAAAAATATTCTTACTCTTGGAGGGCTATTCATATCTCTTCATCTCTATGTCCTAGTATCCATATGGGTATATTTCTCAAGTCCACTGTAGATTTTACCATGTATCAGCAAAGGTGTCATGGATTATGACATCAAGAATTTTCAACATGAAATACTACATCTATGATTAAGATCCATAGCCAATATACAGGACATATTGGCTCACTTCGGTAATAAAATATAGGGTCAAGATTTTAAAAAAGGTAATCATTCTCACATCAATCCCATAGATGGCCAAAACTATATCATTACGGCCAGATAATATTTCATAACACAGTGGGTCTGAGGTCATGAACAATCATTGAATGTACTTAGCTATTATTATCTAAGATCAACCTTCATTTCAAATCACATTCCATCTGCTTTGTAAAAAAATGCAATGATTCATTGAATCTACAGAGTCCTCTCATCATCCTTCATCATATCTTAAGAGGATTTGTCAGTATTACTCACCTATCTTTATAGAATGATTTCATCACATAGCCTATTTTTATTACTTTCAGGCCATTGGATAGGATGATACTACAAATGGTTGCGAAATCATGAACTATACCCATGTCGGCTTACTTTCACATTTTAATATCAAGGAGAATAAGTGTGATTAACATTTGAATTTGTTTTCAGACATTTTAGGCCTATAATATGTAAGTGCATATACCTAAAAGGTGCAAACTCATAATAGAATGGTGTTGTAGTGTGAAAAATTATGATCAATAATGGAAATGGTCTATACCGTATGTTAATGTCAAACATACCTAGTCCTGATGAATATCTTGGTAAGAAAAATTAGGTGAAAGATGCGTATGTATAAGCATAAATGGGTGTCCTAAAATGAGTGTTATGGACAACTGTTCCAACTTAGAAGCATGAGAATCGTTATCGTGTCTATGCTGATAAGAATGTTCTGTCAAGATAGTAAAAATTGATGATATATGTGAGACAAGACAATTTTTATTGGTTACAGTGAGGATTCAAAAGCATACAAATTGGATAGCAATCGTATTGACCAAGAAGGTAATCACCGAATGGATGAAATTTTAAATTGAACTGGTTAGAATCCACATTTTGATCATGGTAGTGACTGAAAAACAATGTAATGTATTTCATCAATACCTCAGAAGGCGAAAAATATAAAGAAGATCAAAATGTGTGAGAACCAATTTCAGTAATAGGTACTCCAGTAAGGACACCTTCAAGACATAATTCACTTACTATATGTCCAGCATGTACATTACATATCATTTTATACAGGGTCATGTTGTCAAGCCATTGCAAGACATCAGAAATCCCAATTCTTAAGTGAGTGTTTATTCAAAATTTCTTACAATTAGTCTCACTAAGCATAAAATCTATAGATGTCCAAGAACTCATTAGATCATCTCTAAAGTATTGAAATATATTTATTATCCAAGTAAATGAGGTTTTGACATTGATCCTACCAATACCTACGCACTTAGTTATATTCACGGATACTCCTGGCTTAGGTGTTTTTTCCCATAGTTTGTACTATAAGCTTCTTGGTGTCACATATTTCCTCAGAAATATCTTTTGACAAAATCAATCCAAAACATTTCACCTGGATTACTTGTTCACCTACTTCAACCCTCAGTGTTGATCCCTCATATCATACTAGTTGCGTGGGGTTGATGCTAGGGGCAAGTCTTCCTTCCCAAAAACCACAAGGCTTAAAAATCGAAAAAATCAAAAAAAAAAGATAAACAAACTATAAGTACAAAACAATTTTATTTTTCCAATAAGATTACACTTCTTTTCCCCACCAGTCTTTGGTGATGAGCCCATGCTTCTTATAGGTAGCATGAGGCTGGAAAATGAGACAAGTTCCTTGACTTGCCTATGCCTTGTCCTTGGTGATGAGCCCATGTTTATTACTTGTAGCATGGGGCAAGACATAGGGGGTCCTTTCAAATAAATCAATAAGTTATAAAAAAAAAGCAACAAGTAAAAAGTGTTTTGAGTCCTTTCAAATCATCAAAAAATGAGTTAGATGTCAAAGTTATAAGAGATCTAATCCATAAAACTAGATTTTGTCAATCAGGAGGCCAACTATGGGTCTAAGTCTAGTTAAAATTGCAAGAAAACTACATTCTGAACTAGATAGTTAACCTTGCCTAGAGTTGAGTTGTATTTTACTAATTGGGTATTTTTCAAAATATTATCTTCATATCATTACTTTCATTAATCAAAGTCATATAAATTACATCCTTCTTAGATCTCGATGTTGATCCCTCACCTCCTACTAGTTGTGTGGAGTTAAGAATGGTGTTTCATCGAATAGCTTGTGTAAAACAAATAAGGTAAGAGGTTAGGAGGAATACCTGTAAAATCAAAGGTCAATGGTAGAATGTGCACATTGTTGAATTTTGATCTGAGCTGATCGTGGAGAGCTTCCCTTTGGCTAAGAGGAACGACCTGTAAGAAACATAACAAGACCACAAAATAACATTAATAATATAGGTTAGTGTACTTCCTAGAGAGTACTAGATCTAAGAAGCAAGGTGTTTCCTACAAGGTTATTAATCCATTTTCAAATACAATTTAATGTAACAAATACCTTTAAATAAATAAATCCTACTGTAGTTGTACGATTTAGGTATCTTGTGCTAATATAATGAGTAAATCTAATCTAACATGTAAGGTTACGATTAGATCCAGAGGTTTGGTAGGTTGTTCTCTATTTTACAAGTCTGACAGAGGTATAATAAAGGGTCTAGGATTGATCAAGTAAGGTCTGGGTTGGTTTTGGTTGAATTGAAGGCTTACTAGTCAAAGGGTATAGAATGACACAAAGACAAATATCAGTCAGGTGACCGACGCCAATATAGGGGTGAAATCGATGAAGGTAAGGTAAATCGATGTCAGTAGGGGTAATGGGTGAAAAATTAATAAAAATTGCTTTTTAGCCCATTAGTGATTGTACAAAGAGTGATGAAGATGTGGTTATGCTCATAATAAGGCTAAGAAGACTTGGGAATATAAAGGAAGAGGTTAAGAAAGGTGGAAAGACTTGAAATAGCTAGGTAGGTGGATTGGTGGATTGGTGGGAAAATGGAGATATCCAAGTAATAACAGAAATGGAAATACTGAAAAAAATAAAAGATCTATAGTAAAGTAAGCACAGATGATGAAAACCACATTACTTACTTGTTGTTATGAAGATATTGTGAATGAATGTGGTTGGTGGTTGATAAGTGAGGTGATGTTTTGTTCAGTGTCATGATAGTGTAACATGTGTGTTCCCATGGATACTCCGATGCTCTGGAAGAGAACCTTTTTCTTGTGTTATACTTTGGTGGTGTGTAGATGTTGTTTGGATGATGGAATAGCTCTAAGATTCATGCTTAATTGCAATAAAACTCCCAAAATTGAATGACCAACCCATGTAAAGAGTTGTAAAATTATATATAAATGAATCGGTGGCAGTTTAGGTGACCGATGTCGGCCAAGGATAAACCAACGTTGGTTAGGGTGAATTAGTCAAAGTTACCAAAAATAGCTTGATCTTTACTATGTTTAGCATCATCTGATTTCTAATTTGGGTCTTAAGTGAGGGTTGGCACTTTGATAAGTGGGAGTGTTGTTGGAGAAGGAAAGGACTTTAATTTTAGGGTTTGAAAGAGTCTAAATTGTTTAAGATAAGTAGAGACTCAATCTTAGTTAATTAATAGGCTAGGAATCGGTCCATGGTGAGGTGTCTAGGTGATGTGGCTAGGTAAGGTGTAAATTAACTTAATTAAAGAAATTTAGTTAATTAAAAATGTGAGGATGAATATTAATTCAATTATAAGTAATTAAATTAATATGAATGAGGGGTAAGGGGTCATAGTCAGCTGACTACGTTATGTTAATTAATTAAAGGGGACTAAGTGGAGTGTGACCCAAATTTGGTGTCTAAAAATGGAGTGGGTTCATTTTATTTATTATTATATCATTTTCATCAAATTTTCAAAAAAAATAGGAATATCACATATTTCTTGAAAACCAAAGTTTTAAGTTTGCAATTCATCCTCATATGCATCACACACACACACACACACACACACACACACACACACACACACACACACACACACACAAGAGAGATCATTTTTCTTGCACATTTGCATCATCATCATACATACATGCATTCATAAAAGCATATAAAAATCATTAGAGATTATACACATCTAAGAGTACACAGATGAAGCAAGTCATAAAGGAGTAAACTCTTACACAAGATATTTGAGCCAAAAACAAACATATATGTAAATCTCTCTCTCTCTCTCTCTCTCTCTCTCTCTCTCTCTCTCTCTCTCTCTCTCTCTCTCTCTCTCTGTATAATAATCAAGTTTGTATATAATGACATCACACTAGCAAGTGTGGTCAAAATGTTTGCAATGAGCACACAAATGAAAAACATTAATATATGTGTTCCAAAATGTCCCAAAATAATAAAGGTATGTTGCCTATCCCTCCCTAAAATATCTAGATGAGGGTGCGGGATGTGGGATCTTATTGCATATCCTATGTCATGAGTGGGAGCCCTAATGTGTAGATCAATGTGAATGACCCTGAGATGGGGCAAGTGACCTACCAGTATTCATCACCTTGTTGTAGGAATGGCCTCATTTTTGCCTCCTCTCACCTAATTGGTGTGATGCAATCTCAATCCTCATCTATGTTAGGGCCTCTACAACATGCCATGTGAGTGTGAACACATCTATGTGACGTCCAACCTTCACTAGCTGTCTCGAGTCAGTAAGTAGTTGTGTTGGTTTCTTCCCCATCCGGAGCGCAAAGGTTTTGACCAAGATTTTATAAATAATATCTTGCTAACCATAAGTAGTGGCTGAAAAATACAAATGAAAACAACGACAAGTTATAAAAATTTCAAAAACAAAAAAATATATGGTGTGTAATTCACTAACAAGTCTAGTCAAAAGAATAGAGTCGAGAGAAGAGTGTTTTACTTACTCGAATCTCCTAGCTTCCAGGTTGGGTCTATGAGTACCGGTGGTTTTGGGGGAGATGTTTTAGGAACCTCCTCTCCCTTAAATTCCTCCATGGCCTCCCATTGTCTAAATACTAACTCCTTGTCTCCTCCTCCAAGAGGTGGAAGAGTCTCCTCCGAATACAAGGTCTCAGCCTTAGCTTTGGCTATTGCAGAAGCCTCTCTAGTGGCTCTCCACTCTATATCACTATCCTCCTCACCCCCTCTTATTCCTCCTCCTCTACCTCCTCCTCGGTCTCTGGCTCTACCTCAACCTCCTTCTCTTCCCCGCTATGTGTGAAATCGGCCTTAATCTGAAGGATCACCCCTAGTCTAGCTGGATCTGGGGCATCCTGCAGTGTACCAATCGATATCCTAGGTATAATGATGTTCCACTTGAGCTTTCCCTTAGGGACATCTCTAGCCTCTCAAATCCCATGGTAAATAGTCAAGACCATTACGATGGAGTCAACATAAGGCAGCCCAAACTGTTGCGAAACTCTGTCAACAAGGTGAGTCTCAACCTTGTCGATCTAGTCTACTAACTGAAGAGTAGTACTGCATGTAACCATAATAACCCTCTCATCACCCCACAATTTGGAAATATCCTAGTATGGTTGTGAAATCATGTCATCTGTAGTAAGGGTGGCCATTGGCTGATGTCACCCTCTAAGTGGGGCCATAACTATCCATTGAGTTGCTCTAATAGCCCTAGGATTGCCTAGCCCAACACCCCTCTGAGAAGGGAGCATGTGCCTAGAGACCTAGTACATCACTAATGTAGGATGACTAAGGGCCTTTCCCTTTAGTCACAAAACCTTGTAAAGATCATGATATGTGGCTACCAAGATATCAACACCCCATGTGTATGTGATCTAGAGCTCAGAAATCTCTAAGTGGGTGAGTGAAAATGATTTCTAGAAATAGTAATTTTGGTTACATTAGTATGTTTTAACTTTATTTTAAGTGTGTGTGTTTTATAGGGTGGGAGCATTAGCGCAAGTATATTTCTATTCCCGCATATATAGTAAGTCCTCTCATCGTTTTAATTTAGTATGTTTTTGAAATATTGTTTTATCTACACTTGATTCATGTTTTCTCTTGTAGGTATCGGGAAGCTTGGATTGACGTGATTTCAACACATCGGCATTTCAGGTATAATTTCTAACTTTCCAATTGGGGAACATCGTACTCAAACTCTACGTTTTAGTTCTATTCATGGCTAAAATTCTTCTCTGAGAGGGCAATATGTATGCACCCAATTTTTCACATATTACATTATCAAAATGGTTTAAAATCCCCAATGATAAGTAAATATCTTTCCAATGGTGTTCAAGTCTAATTTCTTGTTTGCAATATATATTTGTAGCCTAGAATGCTTCTCTTGTCCATTTTCATGCTTTTTCCACTTTCCTTTATCATCTTGCAAGTTTTTACTTAGATTTATTGCTTTAAGTCACAGAAACATGCCGATGGTTACAAAACTACCCTGGCAGTTGTGTAACCATGGGTTTTCCCTTAGCGATGGTTGCCTCACCACCTCTGAGGTTATGCAATTGTTGCTCTGCGAAGATTGGTGGTTCTATGTGCATTTGACCAAAAATTTCCAACGTAATTTTGACTGTGTGTTATGATCTTCTAGTTCATATTTCTTGCACATTTCTTATTTTAATTGGTTGTTCTTGAGCTCATGAGAGAGGTGCCATTTCTTGGCTTCCAAATGGTTTAGGCCATTTCCATGCCTTTTCCCTAAAATATCCAAGCTTCTACCCAGAGTATTGGTTAGAGATTATTGTTTTGAATTGCATTATTATGCTACCTGTAATCCTTCCAAGAAATACACAAGAAAGCTCATTTCTCTTGTCTTATTATTATCTTTCCTACGTTGCTACCATATTTCTTGCAAAGCATTCTAGCTCTAGCACTTCTTTATCATTTATTCAACACAAGATAGCATAGTTCCCTGGACTCACCAAATTGGAAAAGAATTTGAGGGGACAACAAAGCAAAACCAGCACAATAACTTCCATAGTTCTACGTTTCCAAGTTGGGGATGCATTTGGATTCTTAAATTTTTATTTGTCTAAGTAAATCTTATTCCATAATCTATTAGAGTATATTAATTCAAAGAAATACAATTATGAATGTGTTTTAATAGTTTATTCTATAAATATTCCATGGAATATTTATTTTCATCTTATCCATGTGGATTTTCCTAAGAATAATTCAAAGAAGGTTCTTGTTACACTTTTGTTTATCCTACATAACTCATTTACCTATAGTTTACATTCCTTCATATAGAAAGCTTTTGTTCTACTAGGGAAGTTTCAGGGGAATAATTTCTTCTGAGAAGCTCTTCCCGTGACTCTGAGGTAAATTTGAAAAAGTAAGATCCACAATTACAATTAGGAAAAAGCATTTATTTTATTAGATTAATTAAATCTTTTGCACATGGAAATAACCACATCTAAATACTTCTCTATTTCGTTTAATTTTCATTAGAATAGAAGTAATTTCATTTAATTAGAAGAATATTAATTGTCTATGTATATTTATTTTGTTATCCAATAAACAACAAAAATCCAAAAATATTAGATTAGATTAATTAGTTTTATTTTATTTGTTTTATTCCCTTTATTCAAAATCATTAAAAATAACAAAAACAAATAGATAGATTTATTTATTTGCTTTAATTTATTTGCTTGCTTTCATTTGTTGATTATGCACATAGATTAATTAGACAGAGAGTAATGCAATTTCCCACGTGTTCTTAGTGGGCCTAGGTTTAAACATCAACCTTTCCTTTGATGGATACTTTGTGATTTTGATTGCCTCTTTAGTTTAAATGTTCACACATCTTCATGACCAATCAAGGCCCTTTGTAACCTAGAGATTTGGTTGATGCAGTCACACAAGGCAGTCGCATCAACCACCCCACTTCCACCTATGTTTATCTCATAGTTAACGACCTTATACATTGAAGCAGATAGTGCTGAAGTGTTCTTACATAGTCAAATAGGTCGAGACTAGACCCCACAATTCACCCATTTGTCTTATCCACACTTTTCCTCCCACACCTCCATGACCTTATCTAGACTTATACGAGGAAAATGTAAGACAGTTCCCCCACATTCCACATCTAGTTTAGAGGGTGTTTGGTGATACTCACATTGATATAATCCTTTGTGTGTCCATTCTCCTCGACCCTTCTATTTTCCCCACCCAAGTAAGGTAAGAATTCATTGCTTTAGACAAGTAGATTCCCATAGTTCTCGTCGAGTACATTCGATTGTCTTGATTAATTGTTGGCCACTTTCACCCATTTTCATACATTTCACCTATTCACCATATTTATCCATCACATATCCATCTATCCTTTCCATTGTGGTTGTCCTGACACAACCTCGGGAGGTCGCGTGCACTTAAAATCACATGTGATTTTAAGATGTGTAGTTACCTATCACATCCACAAGTTATATCAAAAACAACAACAACACAAAATTTTCCTTTCACCTCTACTAAGAGGATCCACTTCTCAAACCTAGAATAGGCCTAATACATGAAAACTTTTATCGGTCACCTCCCAAGTAAAACTACTTTTCCACCAACTTGTATCCTTTCTAGACAAGCCTTTTTAGCACCTATAGGTATAAAGACTGAGTTTTCAAGTTTTGCATGAAAAAAACACATTAAAATGTATTTAAAAATTGTATTTATTCTTTTTAGGTATCTAAGAACATGCTCAAAAAAATTCAGAATGTTTCCATTTGTAAATCTCAAGCTATATTCTTTTTTCTACTGCAATCCTAGGGTTGCTAGCAACAGGACAACAAGCAAAAAAAATCAATATCTTGAGAAAATTAACACCTCGTGATCTTATCCCAACTTTAAAATTTCTGTAATAAAATTCAGAAACTTTATCCTTTCTACATCAACTCGTGATTCCTTTTGTATTGGTGTCACCAACTCAATTTTAACACTCTTTTCACTTGAATACCATGTTTTTGTCATGTATAGGTAGAGATATCAATCACGTTGCATTTATTCTAATTCAAACCCCATACAAGGAATTAAAATACAATGAAATAAAATTACTAAAATATTTTTCATTCCATTACTTACTCATATTATAACATACTCATTCTCAAACACCTTTATTTTTCATTAATGGAGGTTTTCATCTTGGTTATAGTTATATCAGGACTTATTTTCTTCATAATTTCCTCCTTTTTCCCTCCTTTTCATACCTAGGACATATATCCCCCTCTCTTACATTTTCTCCTCTTAATTTGAATTCACTCTCATTCATAACCACTTCTAATTAGTTATTGACTCAACTAGAGTGTTACAACTAAAGTTTGATCATAGAGTCAAGCATTACAACAAAGGAGTAAAACATGACAACTACCTAGAACATGAGAATGAACATCATGATGGATTTGATAAACTTTATTCATTTATTCTAAACATACTATAAACCTATCAACCCACTAAAAACTTCAACATTGGCCAAAAAGGTGATATACCATCACTCAAAATTTAAATACGATTTTTGGAGGGAAAACTCATATAGACCACATTTTGAATTTTCAAGCAATCTAATGACTCATACCACGTAAAATAACATATTTCAAACCCCAAATAAGGATCGTGATGTAATATGACTCATAAAAACATTATTGGTTTATTCCCCTGCATCAACCATTCACACATTTATTTACATTGGTACATCTAGTTATCACTCACTATCAAGTGCACTTGCACAAGGGCTTCCTAGGGAATGATTCTATCACACACACATAATAAATACATGGATTATGATATTTATTCTAGTGCTTGGTTGTAATTTCACTCATTCAGGTGACCATCTGGGTCAGTTTGACACCCCATATTTCATCTTTTCTTTTTTTGATTTGATGTAGTTTAAGGGTTTTACAGGTCAACATCTCTTTGCAGGTTATAGGAAAACTTTACGATCATAGTGTGACATACAAGTGAACAACAGTGACCATCTTGTGACACCAAAAAATTAGATTCTGATCTCCTGTGCAGTCACATGCACCTTGCTGAGGTCTCTAGTACCTAGGCACCCGTGTCCAGTTCTTTCCACAGATTCCAAAATTAATATCAAGCATTTCCAGCACCCTGCCTAATCAGTTGTTCCAATTCATATATGTCCCAGGATAAGCATAAATCAAATAAGTTCCCTATCTCTCCTATTTACTTATACGATTTTATCTTTAGAGTGCTTAGCATTTGTATTACTTGTATATTATTATAGTAATGACTCTAAAATTAGATTTAATATGCACAATTTTCCTTCGAGGGATCAATATTTTTTAGACAAGATAGCTTTTGATATGAGTATCCATAATTTATTCTTTGGATAGAGTTGGGGATAGCCAAGTAAACCACTTAGGGATGGGAAGATAAGATGTACAAGCAACACTTGTGGACCCTTAGCATGGTTCTAGTAGGTAGATAAGAGGGTGGTGGATGTAATGATTACAGGATTCCCACCGAGAAGGAGGAAGTTGTCCATGAGGAACATGCCATTAACATAGCCATGGTGCCCATATTTAAGGTGATTGATAGGTTAGTGACGGTAGACCAAATAATTACAAATCATAATGATGAGAGACGAAAGGGTTAGTGATGGATAAAAGATCATTAAGTGTGACTAGGGTTCTGTTGGTAGGTATATTAATAGTAGAAAAGTCACAAGTGTAAGGTGTTGAGAGATTTTCTTTCCATTTTACCATCAATGGAGGATAATGATAGGCTCTGGACCCATACTTATGTATGATAATGGTCCAATTTAGTTGGGAGAAAACTTTGCACGTTGGCTCCTCTCTAGAGTAGTGACATTCTGATTTTATTTTAAGACAAGGTCGCTGATGTTAAAGTCACTTTCTTTGAGATGTTTGTTGTAGGTGTGTTTGATGCACTCCTGATAGACGTGATGGTGTTGAAGAGTGATCAAGTGACATTTGTATAACAATTCAAGTTGGGCTGGACACTCCTAATGATATTCCTCATCAGAGATGAATTCACAGATAGAGACACGTAGGGATGGGGATTTGGAATTCGAGAGGATGAATGGATTCATATTCATAGATGACAGAGAAAGGATTAGAACCCATAGATGTGCAGATGTTAATCTAGTAGGCTCACAGGGTGAAGAGGATGTGAAGATTCCAATTACGTCTGGATTTTTTTATGGCTTTAATAAGGATGTTGCGGAGAGTTTTGTTGGTGGATTTGGAATGGCTATTAACTTGAGGATAATAATGAGAAGATAATTTAATATTAATGTTGAAAGAGTCACAAATTTTTTTAATGTCTTTATTTTTGAATTACTTTCCATTATCCGTGATCATTTTATAGGGAACACCGAAGCAACAGATGATGTTCTAATAGATGAAGTCAGCAATTTTGTTAGTTGTGGTCGATGCAAGTGGAATGGATTCCACCGATTTGGTTAAATAATCAGTGGCAGTGATGATAGAATGATGATGCTGATAATAGCATGGATTGATGAGACTGATGAGGTCATGGTCCCATTATGAGAAAGACCAGAGGTCTTGAGTTTACTGCAAAGGTTCTGGCTAGAGATGTGGATAATATTATAATATTGTTGGCATTTAGTACACTTTTAACATATTCACAACACTCTTTATTGAGAGTGGGCCAATAGTAGCCTAGGTAAAGAACATGTTTGGTGATAGCCAAACCATTGAATTCTCCACCATAGTCATCGTCATGGACTTCCTAGATGGCATAGGTATATTCATGGGATTTAATGTAACTTAGCAAAATTCCATCAAATCCACATTTGCAGAGGATTCTGCCAAGGATGACATAGTGGTTAGCACATTGAAGAAAGGGACCTCCTACCATTCTTGGATATGTTAGAAGGAATTTCAAACACATATAGATAGTTGAATATCTGGGTGTATCATATATCAGATGGATTAGCATCAATGTGATTGACACAAGGGAGTTCATGGGTATGGGATGGATGATCAAGATAATGGACAACAATAGATAGCTTAGATTCTTGGGTTCCCCACATGATGAGAGATGCAAGGGAAGCCCATGGTGTCTACAAAATGATTAGATGAACAAGGAACAAATTGTATTGGTGTATTGATTAAAGGTCTCAAGAAGAAAGTTGACAACATCCTTGTATTTTTTAAGGACATATTTTTTGCACTGATAATTTCCTTTGAATTGATTAATGATAAGCTAGGATTCATTGTAGATGTCAAGGATTTAGACACTAAGCATGATAGTAGTTTGGAACCCCAAGATGAGGACTTCATACTCAGCCACATTTTTATTGCATTCAAAGTCAAGTTTATAAGCAATAGTAATAGGGGTATACCAAATAGGAATTGATAACACTAGTGCCTCCCCCTTACTGAAACTGAGAGCCGTTAAATAAAAGTGTAATTTTAAGGGGAGATAATTCATTATCAATGGTATGGATGGATTCATCTAGGAATTATTTGTGAGGAATATGGTTATCAAGAAGAGAGACTTTGGCAAGTTGGTCAGCAATGGCTTGATCCTTGATATATTTCTAAGAGACAAACTCTAGGTCAAACTAATTCATGAGCATGAGCCATCGAGTGATGTGGTTATTATTATAAGGATTGGAATGCATGGTTTTGAGAATACTGAATCCATTGACAATGAAGTTTTTGTGATTGAGGAGATAATGGAAAATTTTATAAGTGGTGAAGACGAGATCGCAACACATATTTTCAGCTTCAGTGTAGTGGCTTTTCGTAATCGAGGTATGGCTGATATAATTGATGGCTTTCTCTCTTCCTTAATCATCATGGTGTGCCAATATAGCCCCTAGAGCATGATCGGGGGCAGAAATGTAGAGGTAGAAGGGCTCCCCCTTATGTTGAGGTGTGAGCACAGGTGAAGATATAAGATATTTCTTGAGATTGTCGAAGGCGTTCTGAAAATTATCATCCCATTTGAATTGGGCGTCCTTGTGAAGGAGATGATGAAAATTTTGCTAGTGGTTAGAAATTTGTGAGATGAAATGGTAGACAAATTGAAGTCTTCATTGAAAAATGTGAAGTTATTTAATATTGAAAGGATGAGGCATCTCGAGGATTGATTTGATTTTAGCGGGTTCGACTTCAAATCCCCTAATAGAAATGGAGAATCCAAGGATTTTTTTGGTTAGAACTCTGAACACATAGTTGGTGGGATTGAGACGAAGGAATAATTGAATAAGATGGGAGAAGAGGATTTCAAGGATGGAATGATGGTCATGTCATCATTTATATTTTCCCAAAATTTCATCGACGTAATCCTCTACAGTTTTATGGATAAGGTTGTGGAAGATATAGGTCATAGCGCTTTGATAGGTAGCTCCTACATTTTTCAAACTAAAGGGCATAATGTGGTAGCTTAAGGTTCCCCAAGGGGTGATGAAAAATTCTTATGTTGGTCTTCTGGTGTAATAATAATCTAATTATAACCATAAAAACCATCCATAAGTGAAATCATCTCATTACTAGTTCTTAAGTTAACTAACTGATCAATGTTGGGAAGGGGAAATTCCTCCTTAAGGAAATCAACATTTAAATCTCAAAAACCAATACTTATGCGGAGCTTTATGAAGGATTTGGAAATGGGTAAGATGTTTGAAACCCACTACGGATAGTCAATAGGTTGGATGAAGTTATCAGAAAGAAGGCATTGCAACTCCTCTTTATAAAGGAGGGAAACACGAGGGTCCATGTGGTGAAGCTTCTTCTTAACCGGATTAGCATTGAGAATGTTGACAATTTTATAGACAACAATTGATGTATTGAGGCCTAGCATGTCTAAGTAAAACCATGGGAAGGTTTGGCTATGTTTGGAGAGAAGGCTGTAAAGGCCTCTAGCTCTTTTGGGTCAAGATATTGGCCAACTTTAAGGATGTGAGGCTCTTGTGGAGTCTCGATGCTGATTTCGATAGTGGATTTGTTGAGGAGGGAGGATGATTCAAGAGGTTAGGCCTTATGAAGATGATAATTTTTTCCCATGTATGAAAGGATGGAGTCGTCATCGGTGCACTAGATAATATCATTGGTAGGGGAATCCACCTCTACCATGTTAGGTAAAATGAGAGGGAGGAACCTATTTTCACCCCCAGTTTGTTAATTGAATGGTCCCAAGGTGATGGTGGAGACTCAAAAAAAATAGAGGAAGGGAGACAGTGTCATCCATTGTCATGGTGTCATCAGATGTGAGAGTGGATTATGAATCAATGTGCGTGTTGTGCATACCCTGTTCATAATTTCCTAAACTGAATCCCTTCCACATGTATTGGTGGATATATGTATAGGTGAAGGATTTATTATAGAGGAATTTGAATCCATTGTTATATAGTTTGGTATAAAGTTGATTCTTAATAGGGGATGAAGGGTGATCAATACCATAGTATATGATATTGGTTTTGAGATGAGGTGGACCAAAGGAAATGACATCCCCGACATTTGATTGATGTTTTATCAGGTCTACCAAGTTGATTGAGGTAGGGAAGATAATTAAGAGTGAGAAGTCTATACTCCCCTAGAGATAGGTGTTGCATCACATTATCAAGAGAGTCATCATCAGGTAGCTTAGATACAGGCACAAAAGAACTAGTGGATGCTTCATAGGACGAGTCTTGTTTTAGGATGAGCACATCATTGGGTCGATAAGTCATATGACATACTTTGAAGGGAGTAAGTTCAGTGGAGAAGGTATGGGTATTCCCCTCATGTTTATGTTTGATGCAATGGTGGAGGGTGGAGGGGACACAATGCATGTCACAAATCCATGGGTGCCCACATGATGAGGGTCGTCAATCCTCACCATTAATAATATCAATCTAGGTTTGTGTCCGAAGGCTGTATGCATTAAGAGAAAAAGATCTTGGAAAATAACTCCTTTAAACAAAAACCAAACTTGCATAAAATAAATCACACATACAGAAATTTAAAGGCACGCTTGCAGAAATGTAAACATGCTTACAAGAATATAAAGGCACACTTTCATAAAGGAAATCACACTTGTAGAAATGTAAACACACTTGCATAAATTAAAATTTCTGAATTGGAAATAATTGAAAGATAAAAATACACTTGCAGGTTAACAACAAAAATTGTACTGAAGAGGATCACATAACATGAAATCAGAAGTTTACAACAAAAGGAAAAAACTGTAGAAATAAAGAAACAAATATTAACACATTGATCCATCTTCCTTGGAATGAGTGGCCAGCTCATTCCTTGGAAGAGGACTTAATTCATACTTTTAATTAAGAACTTGCATAGTAACTTTACTTTAAAAGATTGGAAAGAAAGAACAAATCTTTATTTCTTGGGAGAAATGAATTACATATCTAGGTGTGGAAGGTTGCATTTATAATTCATGCATCCAAAAAACTCCTTATTTTAGAAAATACAATATGATATTATCTTTATTCCAATCCTAACAACTAAGATCTCCATCTCCACGAAATATGGAGAGATATTATTGAGGTCAAATCTTATTTTACTTATTTTAGGAAGATTTGCTCTCAAATATTCTCCTTGCTTTTTGGTAACAAGAATCATAATGATTTTATTCTTCTACATTATTGGAGGGAAAAAATTTCTCAAAATATGATTTTGAGCAAATACCTTTCTCATATTTTCCATTTGACTTTGTTGTTTTTGACTGTGGAACTTTTGACGCTTGTCTGATATGCTTTTTCCTCAAATGCAGTTCACTAAAAGCTAGATTTATCTTCATTGGTAAAACATGTTACAAATATGAATGAGGTTTTTGTTAAACATGTTGCTATGAACAAAAACCTCTCTCATATTTTCTGTTTGACCTTTTCTATTTTTTTATGGAACTTTTAGCGCTCATTTGATACACTTTTCCTCGAACTGTAGCTCACTAAAAGTTATATCTCTCCTCGTTGGTAAAACCTGTTACAAATCTGAATGAGTTTTTTGTTAAACATGTTGTTATGAACAAAAACCTCTCTCATATTTTCCATTTGAATTTTTCTATTTCTGTTTGTGGAACTTTAAGTGCTCATTTGATACACTTTTCCTCATACTACAGCTCAATAAAAGTTATATCTCTCTTTATTGGTAATACATGTAGTAAATCTGAATGAGGTTTTTGTTAAACACTTTTCTATGAACAAAAAATTATCTCATATTTTCCATTGGATTCTCTGATCTTTCACAACTCCTCAAAAACTGTCAAAATTTGCTTAGTTCCAGAACTAAGCCTACGAGTTCCGGAACTAAGCCTGTGAGTTTCAGAACTAATCCTGTGAGTTTTGGAGTGAACTTAAAATAGCTATAACTTTTGCATACGATCTTGGATTGAGATGATTCTTTTTTTGAACTTACATAATTTGTCAAGAGAAATCTGAATATGAAATCGTATTTGAATTTGGATATACCATCCATGATCAATTCCACTTTTCTCAATACTAGCATTATCTTTCCTTTATGATCTGCATACATAAGACATTGCATTTTTTCCCAAATAATCAATAGGATTAGTCAACAAAATAGGAACAAAAGATTTCTAAATAATGAAAAAGATGTATATCATATATTTTATCTTAAGCAAACTATAAGTTCCTATATTACATTTAAATCCACTTTCAAAGGTAACGTAGAAGGATAAAATAATGGTAATTTATGGCCAATTTATGGCCTCATCACCACACAAGACATTGTATTGAAACTTCCCTTCAGCTATCTAGAAAACTACATGGAGGAGCTTGTCACCAACATGGATGGGGAGGATAATTATGCCCAAAGTAGGGACCCCAGCATTGTTTAACGCACGTAGAACCATGGGTGATTGAGAAATGATAGATTTGGAAAGATTGAGCTAATTTAAGGTGAGATATGAGATGATGTTAATGCTAGCATCGTTTTATATCATAGAGTGGCAGATGAACATTTCATTGATGTGAATAGTGATAAAGAGGGGAAGATCATGACCCTCGGGTAAGATGTCTACAATTTGTGAATCATCAAAGGAAATGGTGGAAAAAGTGGTGAGAGACCCAATAAGGGCCATAAAGGGATGGGGTTCTTCATATGAGATGAGGATGCATTATAATTCCTCAATTACGACTTATCGGTGATTAGGTGAGCTTTGGATAAGCTCATAAAGAGACATCTTAATGGGAGCTTAGTGGAGCTTGCTTACAATGCTTTGCTCTATGGTGGATGGTTTTTTCGGTTGGTGGTGTAGCTATGATGGACACCTTATCCTTTGAAAAAGAAGTGGATAGAGTGAGATTGTCAGAGGGAGCAGTGGTGATGACCTTTGATTTGGATTGTGTAGATGGATGTGACTTGTGATGATTAGAATGTGTGGTGATACGGGTGATGTCAATGTAAAGGGTAGGACCATCCTTAGAAGAGGTAAAAGTAGTGTTGGTTGTTCAAACGTGCACCCATGCCTTGTATTTAGAAGGATCGAGTCATTTGAGACAAAAATGGAACCATATCCAATTTGTGGGACCTTACAAGCTTGAGATGGATCTCTTGAGAAGGACAATTCCTCTATCTACTTCTACTGCTACTACTACTACTCCTAATTTTGAAAGGGAAAATTGAGCTAATAATGTCAAGGGACCAAGGATAGAAGGATAACATGAAAGGAAACTACACTAAAAGGTGATAACACTAGAAAAAAAGGGATGAACACTATCTATTATGAGTGAAAATGAAGGGAAATGTATGAAAAAATGTTAGGCACACGTAGCATAACTAAAACATATTTACCAGATCATATTGATGGAACACAACTAAATAAAGAGTTGTAAGGGATGTAGAATGGCACAACGAGCATGCAATGTAAAAGAAAGGAAAGAAGAAATAATATAAACACACCCAGAACAGAGAATATTCACAAAATGATGCTTTCATTCCTTCTAAAAATGCATAGAGTGATTACAATGATGAAAGAGGCCAATATCCACATACATGAGCCAGATCTAGAGGTCTGTGACTCGAAATACATAAAATATGAAATCCTTATAGAAGTGAGCAAAGATCCAAAGTATCCAACACAACAAATGATCCCAGCTCTTATATTTATATATGATTTCATGGAAGAAGAAGAGAAGGAGGGAAAATCTGAATTTAAAATGCAACCACCAATAAGAAGCATTCAATGCCTGTAAATCTTCCTAGGAATCTTTCAAATGCACTTCCCAAATTTGTTTGGCATGTTGAAGAATGAAGGATGGTGAATAAAATCAAATTGGGTGGTTAGAGAAATTAGATCTACTCATTAATGTCTAAAAGATTTTTTCCCCATTTCTCACCTACCAGATCCACTAAGAATTTGAATTTCAATATCTAGCACTGTAGCCTATGTCAATAGCTATCGATTGAGACTAGGCACATGCTGATCAGAGCTCTGAAGCAAAATATATGGTTTTCATAATTTTTTTAGAGTCTTTTGCACATGCAAGACACATGGCACACATTGATTGGCTGAAAAGAAGACCGACTGCAAAAAAAAATCATCTCAAACATGTATCACTCATTGATTTGTTGCAAGGATTTGGTGTCCTATTAGCACACTTTGACTGGTTGTGTGTGGCACACTCAATAAAATAAAAGAATGATGTGGCATGGAAAGGCATAAGTAGGGCACAAAAATATGTGCACAAAAGAATGAGGCATGAGAAGGAGGAAAAAAGAAGGTATGTGCAACGCACGCAGGGGAAAGAGGAAAATTGGTGATATGAGAACGCATAGTCAAGGCACAATTATTACAAGATAATGTGTGGGGTACATGAAATGTCTAGGGAATCAGCTTATTGAAGTAATTGCAAGGTGCACGCAGGATGAAATAGATTCTTGGCAGAAGGAAAATGTGTAAAATATGCGTGCATGGGGAGAGTGAAACAG
This sequence comes from Taxus chinensis, assembly GCA_019776745.2. Classification (NCBI taxonomy): domain Eukaryota; kingdom Viridiplantae; phylum Streptophyta; class Pinopsida; order Cupressales; family Taxaceae; genus Taxus; species Taxus chinensis. The sequence continues at coordinate 560,468,343 of CM034152.1, read as the reverse complement.
AGAGCGAAAGGAAAATAGAAATGAAAGAAGGGAAGTGTGTAAGGGCACATGAGGAAAATAAGGGAGGCGTGCAAGGAATTCACAACCAAGGGGATGTGCCAAGTGAACTTGAGTACGAGTAACCTTGTAATGAAGAGCTTAGAGCCATAACCTATATACAAATTACCCAAATAAATAGGAGAGTTATTTGGAAAAAATTAGTAGCGGGGGATAGTGAGCAAGGATGTGGATGATAAAGAGGCCTTGGATGTTATATGCTTCGTTGGAAGATGTGGTTCTGAATTTGGGTTGGTAGGTATAAGGGAGGGGAGATCTTATTTGATGATAAGATCATCTTCTTTGATAAATTCATTGATAAGGGTGCCTAAGGCTTTACAGTGTTTGGTGTTGTGCATATGGGCTCAATGGTAGGGTGTACACAGTGTTGGGGTCAAACCATGTGGCCTTTTTCCAGCATATATCGAAGGGCTTGATGGGGGGGAATGGTGATTGCAGATGTTTGAAGAAGACATTGAAATATTTTAATATAAGATCTAATGATGGTTTGTGAAGGTGAATTTGGATGGTCCTTAGGAGAATTGGGCCTAGGCGAGGGTGATGAAGGTAAGAGAGGATTTCTGCTCTTATGAGGATTTTTATAAGCCTTAGGTTTAGATTTTTCTATAGGAAATAGTCCATTCAGATTGAGGAGGGATGGCTGGTTTAGATGTGGATTTGGGTGGGGAAATAGATGATTTAAATGTGGAAGTGGATTTGGAAGAGGGAATGGATTATTTAGATGTAGATGTAGACTTGGGGGAGGCATAGATGTTTTGGATATGGACTAGATATATGTCATGGATGAATGGTGCGGTCCCAAAATAGAAGGTTGAGGCTTTAGGATAGATAATTAAATGGTGGGAGACTTGGATTTTGAGGGAGTAAGTTTCTAACTTCTTATGTGGATGGGTGAGTCAATTCTGAGTGGGTACACCAAGGCTCTTATATTTATGATGTGCATCTTTCCCCTTAGTGGGGATGACGATGATTTCAATAAGGAGGCCTCCAGAGATGGGACTAGATGATGCATGTGTATTTTTTATTGAATATGAGGAGATAGAAGATGGGAGTGATTTTTGGATAATACGTTTGATGGGATCAGAAGGATTCATATATGGTTTTGAAGATGTAGATATAGAATTCGTATTAGGATGAGAGTGAGAGATCCTTTGAGGTTGTATCAAGTGAATATTTTTTGAAGGGATGGTATAGATATGGGAGTAAATGTTGGTATGGAAATGACCGAGGGTGTGGGTGTAGAAGGAATTATAGGTGTGGATGTAGAGACGGGTATTTATATAGGGGTAGGTACGGATGTGATATATGCAGGTGTAGAATATGTAGATGTGGTTGGTCCAAATGTTGGTTCAAGGGATGTGGCATAATAGGTGTGGATAGAGTGGATGTAGATTCAATAGATGTGGGCATGGGCATGTAAGCCAGTGTTAGTATAGATGTTAAGGGAGTGGAGGTGGGTAAGGTAGATGGAGGGATAATGGGAACGGATTATGATGTTGATTCTTGATTTAAGGTGTTCATTATGTAAACACTGGATTTTTTGGGATGTGGAAGGATCGATCTATTTATTCAGCGAGTGGTTAGGGAATGACTATTTAAAAACATCTAATGATTAAATGGGATGGGCTTTACAATTATCCAATTGGATATCCCCTTAGTTGATAAGGCGGTGGACGAGGTCTTTGAATGTGTGACACCTTTCAATATCATGACCACATACCTAATGTTATAATATTGGTCCTAACGGCACCATGCAGGTTTAGGGCACATGTCATCGACAAGGTGGATAAGAGGAAGCTAGATGAGATGGGCCACCATGAGCTTATCAAATATTGAACTATATGACTCCCCAAGGGGGGCATAGTTGGGAGTAGGTCGAGGATCCCTTTTTTCGAGGCTTGGTATGGGAGGTAGACGTGGAAGAATATTTAACAACAACAGTATTGGAAGCATTTTTTTATTTTTCATTATGGCTAAATGTCTTGGTGAATCTAGGTTTTGGTTTGTTGGATATGAGTTTGACATGGCCTTACTCAAGGGCGTGGAGTTCTAGCTTGCGAAGCATGGTGAATGCCTCCTCAAAGGTTTAAAAGGATTAGATCTAAAGGTTTAATAAGATGTGCTTGCCACATGATCGATAGAAAATATCAATGAGCGTAGTTTGAGGAAGGGAAAAGGATAACTGATTGATGATACCAAGCCACCTAGTGAAAAAGTGTGTGATGGATTTGTCATCATATTTTTTAATGGTGTATATGTCAGTGATGGTCATCTTACACATAATGTTAATGGAGAAATATTCCAAGAATAATTGTGCAAGTTGGGTGAATTAAAAAAGGGAGTGTTTTGGAATTCCATTGTACCAGTCCAGGGCAAGACTGTCTAATGACATAGGGAATGTATGCAGCAAGAGGTCCTGATCATTTGTGATGAGGTAGCATGTGTGCCTAAAAGCATGAATATGATGTCGGGGGTCATCCTTATTGTTAAATTTTCAACTATTAGGGAGTTCCTAGTGTAAAGGATATGGTTTGACAGGAACTGATGGATGGATGGGCTTATTACAAATGTTTTTTTAGGTAAATGAGCTCTTCTAAGGACCCAAGGTGGTGGCTTAGAGGTTTTCCAACCTATTCAACAAATCTTGCATGGGGTCATGGGATGGATCAGAGATGGATTGGTAAGGTTATGAATCATAGGATGTGGAAGGGTTGGGTTAAGGATGAGATTGATAATGCTGAAGATAGGTGGGTTTCTGCAGAGGTGGCTGATAAGGGGGAAGATAGTTAAATGGTTGTGATTGGATAGGATAGGAAAAAAGGTTTTGTTGAGAGACAGGGATATAATGATGATAGATGTGATTATGTCATCTGAGAAGTGGGGATGTTATATTGGTTCTACGTGGGATGAGTGGGGATGTAAGCATAGAGGTGGTTAAGATTTTTGGGTTTCTTGATGAGGAAATACATGGCATAAGACATTCTAGAGAGGAGGGTGATGGGCTTGGGTTGATTATCAAGGATGGGGCTGTGAGGTAATGAAATTAGCATGGATTTGTGATGTGGAGATTAGGATGAAATTTTAATCATGTTGTTTGGGGTGGTAGCATGAGGAGTTAGGATTCATGTAAAACTTGATTAGGGGTACTAATAACAATGGTGGATGAAGAGGTGATGGAAATCTAAGAATAGGGACAATGTTGATGTGAGGAAGATTGGGTGGAATAAGAGGCACTAGTTGAGTAGATTAGTGAGCCTGGGGAATAAGAGTGAAAGTTTGATGGGATCCAAGTTCATGTTGCATTGTGACATGTTTATTCATGACTAGAGAGAAGAAAATAGTGAATTGGGAGGTGAGGACCTAAGAGGTTTTAGGATCAGAATTATAGGAATAGATTTGTTGTAAAGGAGGTCCATCAATGGGAAGGTTGTTATATCTACAAAGATGGTAATTGTAAAGGGTAATAGGATTAGCATCTAGGAGATCCTAGAACTCTGAGAATCTGTGGGGGATAATGGGAGGCCCAAAGGTCTCTAAGGAAGTGAAAGATGGAGGTGTAGAAGATATGGAAGGGACTTAATGGTGGTATAGGAAGAGTTTGGTTTCAATGTGGGAATGAGTTTGGATATAAAAGGGCTCAATAGAAGGAGCCATAAAAATGAAGGGTTGGGAAATCAAAGAGGTTGTGGTCAGAGGAATAGAAGAACTAGTAACCATGACTGGTGTTTTTTAGATGATGTTATTAGAGGTGGGGATGTTGGATGAGGTAGTTTGTTCCATTTTTCTTATTTGAGATCTGGTAAAAAAGGGCATGAAACAAATAAGAACCTATACAAATTTTATTAAAAAAACCAAGACAAACATCAATCTTTTAATTATCTTGTTTATTAGAGGATGTGAAAAAGAAAAATAAAAAAAGGCTCAGAGGGAACCTAGGAAATGGTCAATCTAAGGTTGGTTTCAGGATGTTTTGGATGGAATCCTCAATATACCTGAAGCTACGTGAGGTCAAAATTTGTGATGATTACTAGAATGGGGCCTACCCCACACATCATGCACTGCAACAATAAGGGTGTCAAGTGCTTAGCCAATATATCGATACCCAAAAAAATTATAACATGGTTAGAACACCACGACATATTTCCTATCGAGTGATGAAATCCCAATAGTTCCACCTAGTAGAATATGTTTGAGATGTGTAAGTTTGATACATGAGTTTGGATGTGTGTGTAGAAAATTGAATGTAGCATATTAGCCCCTACTAAATCTAGATGAGAAAGAAAGAATGAAGGGGTTATTTTTAGACCGAAAAACAAAATGCAAAGTTCAATGAAAGCACACATAAAAATATGCAGAAGGGAGAAAATAGGAGGAAAAAAAGAAGAATACCTAAATAACACTATTTCCTTTTTTTTAATTTAGCAAGTGCGTTCTCAATATAGGAAAGGAAACCATCACACACATGCACAAGTGAAGCCCTACAAGGTTTGTAGAAAGAAAGAAATGGAATATGAAGGAAAAGGAAATGAAACGAAATAAAAATAATGAACTCACCAAGGAAGAAGGGTGTGTCCCACTGGGTATGCCAGAATGTTCTACAATATTTCCCACTCTTGTTACAAGTTAATATAAGTGATACAAGAAACTAAGTAACTCAAAACTATGGGATGGTTTAAGGCTACCTCCTGATGTGAATGATGATGGTGATGAATGAGGGTATAGGCATAAAAGAAACTCTTCGGTACAAGCTTGATGATCTACACAACAAATAGAAGCTGATAGAAAAATATTAATATAATATAATGGTGTGTTACCTAACAAACTCAAGCCTAGGAAAATGATAGCTTCCCAGGATGGATGTCAACCCACATTTTGATAATACGATGTGAAAGAAATGATAGATCAAAGGATGTAGATAACAATCCAAGATACAAATCTGATATGCTAAAAGTGTTGAAAAGATGATCTAATAAGAAAAATGTATAAAAAATGAACCAAACCTAAGCAGGTCGACGGCGATATGGGTCTGATTGGCACAGTTGATGGCGAACAGTGCAGAGTTGATTAAAGGATGGACTAGAGTAGAGCTGGATCTAGTACAGAGATGTTAGAAATAATGAAAGAATAGTGGTGAGAAAAGATGATGCAGTCAGAGGTAGAATTGATGTGGGAACTGATAGGGTTGACAGGGAATGGATCGGGTCGACAGCGATTGGGGAAGAGATGACTAGATCAAGGGTGATAAACAATTGGGTGACTGAAAACAAGTGACCTATATGGAAGAGAGGATTAGAAACTAAATCAGAAGCTAATGTAGACAAGGAACAAGATTAACATGGGGTGGGTCGATGGTGATCAGGATGGGTTGATAGCAACTAGATCGAGATTTAAGATTGAACAATATGAATGGATGGAGAGATGGGTATGCAGAAGATCAAAGACTTTTGAATGGACAAGTAGAACTTTAGGGAAACCAATAAACATGTAAAACATAATCGAATAAGAAAGAAAGGATATCCAAAGGAAATTTAAAATGTGTGAAACTCCAATGATAACATTTAAAATGGTGACAAGGTTGGTTCCAGTTGATGACAGTATCTCCACATGAGATTTTGAAGGTATTAATCACGTAAGGATACCTAAGAATGAAATTTTTCCAGTTGTTTGAGAGGAGTGGTGGTGAATTTATAGGGTCGATGATAACCAAATGAGTCACCAGAAAATGAGGCAGACTCTTAATCAAGTCAGATTTGATTTCGTGGATTGAGGTGTTATGATAGCTAAAATGAGGGTGGTGGGCTATTTTAGAGATGTAACATTACGTGGGGAGAAATTAGGGGGAAGTAGGTGAGAAATTTAAGGGTGATAAATGGGGGTAAATAAAATATTAAAATATTATTAATATGGGGTGATGATGGGATGATCAAATTAATAAGTGGGTAATTAGGTGGTATTAGGGATAATAAAATGGGGTTAAAAAATAATGGGATTAGAGTTAAGAGGGATAATGGGGGGTATAAACATTTTAAAAAGGAATAATAAGTGTGGGACTTGTTTACGAGATGACGAGTGAATGCAGGAGTGGTGGAAAATGTACCAAAAAGTGGTGTCTACAAGGTTGGCACATGGTTGTTCTTCCTCATAATCATGAGAGTCTTTTATATGGTATCCTAGTGCCTATTTTGGAACACCAAGATTCTTCATGAGAAATCCCATGATGAACTCTAGCTTCCCCATAGATAAGGAAATACTACCCATAGATTTGGACACATTCGCCACATTTGCCTCCAACTTGTAGAAGTGTTCTTCTTCAGTCTCACATACATCTCTGCCACGAGCCATGTCTTAGATTCCTTACTTCCACTTCTTGGTGGAAATATCTTCTTAAAAAGGAATGAGGATACCTTCACACATTCACTACCCTTTTGAGTGATGGGAATCTAACTAAAAATTTTAGCACAAGTTAAACCACACAAAAAAATTATATTAACTTTTCTAATACCAATCTAATCCATAAATTTCCCCTTTTGAACAATAAATAGATCCTATCTTAGTGATAATGAATGAATAACTTAAACAAGGTTCTTCTTATCAATATATTATGCAAGAATCATTCACACAATATTGAAATTGAGAGATGAAAGACATGGATACAAGTATTTTATCCCAGAGAAAAACCAATGTGTAAAAACTCCAACTAGGTAAGAAATTTCTTCCATTCACTATGTAAATCTCCAATACAATACAATTTTATCGTCAAAAAATGATCTTCAAGAAGGATTCAAGCTCCTTCTACTTGCATTACTTGCTTACAATCCTCAATAAGAAATAAATCAATTGTATATGAACAAAACAAGAATAATTCAGACTTTCTTCCTTTGATCATGTTTGAATTCACTCTAAATCACTTACTTAGATGAGTAAATTCAATTGTATTTATAATTGTTCTTCCCAAGGGATGGAAGGAAAGTCAAAATGAACTATTTTGAGAAGCCCAAAAATTTACAACTATTTAGATTCCTCATTTTGGAATTGTTGTCTGTAGGGGGTGGTTACAAAACCATCACGGCAGTTGTAGAACTACTGGTGCTTACAAGCAGCAGTTCCTACAAACTATTTGCGGTGGATGTAAAACCATACTCTATGAAGAGCGGTGGTTTCATGACCATTACGCAGTTATCACATGGAACAGAACAACAATGTCATTTTCCATCATTCTCATTTTCCAAAACAATGATCATGTTGAGGGTATGCACTACAATTTTCAATAAGATACTACATAGAATTGGGTAACTTCTAGATTCATTTGTGGATCAAATATCTTACTATTGCAAAAAAAAAACATTATTGAGCAAACTCGATGTCCAAATTGAAATTAGTTTTTTAAAATATCAAGAAACTAAAACTCTACAAGGAATTATGTTAAACATTTGACATGCATTCAATAAGATAAAATTATAATATTCCATGAGAATATATCCCATTCAATCATTTGGTCAAACACTTTCCAAGCATCCACTAAACTTCTGTGTTTTTTTTAAACCCCATATTGTGCATATCCAATTCATTGCATTCTAAGGAAATAGATTTCTTTTAGGAATATTTTTCAAAAAATACACATGCCTCTTGAATTATTGTCCCCATACTTTTATCACATGGATGAGGTAGCTATTATATAGATAGGTGAGAATAAATCAATTTTAAAGCTCTTATTTTAGCCCAGGCTAAGAGTATGCTGGAAAATTAGAACCAACCAAATTGGGCACAATAACCCAATACTAAAAAATTCTTCCCTCCAATTTCATTCTCTATACAACTCTATGTATTTTTTAGAGCTCCCAAGGTCATCTCACAAATCATTTTGTGCAATCTAGCTATCGACTCTTTTACTAGGTGTTGTTTGAAAGTTTTTCAAGGACTTTTAGTATCCATTTGTTCCTTTCCTCCAACCATGGTGTTCTAACAACCAAAACCAAAAAAAATATCCTTTTCTTACTCCTTGACCATAGTCATCCTAAACCCATTCAATCATTTGGTCAAACACTTTCCAAGCATCCACTAAACTTCTATGTTTTTTTAAACCCCATATTGTGTATATCCAATTCATTGCATTCTAAGGAAATAGATTTCTTTTAGGAATATTTTCAAAAAATACACATGCCTCTTGAATTATTGTCCCCATACTTTTATCACATGGATGAGGTAGCTATTATATAGACAGGTGAGAATAAATCAATTTTAAAGCTCTTATTTTAGCCCAGGCTAAGAGTATGCTGGAAAATTAGAACCAACCAAATTGGGCCCAATAACCAATTCTAAAAAAAATTTCCCTCTAATTTCATTCTCCATACAACTCTATGTACTTTTTAGAGCTCCCAAGGTCATCTCACAAATCATTTTGTGCAATCTAGCTATCGACTCTTTTACTAGGTGTTGTTTGAAAGTTTTTTCAAGGACTTTTAGTATCCATTTGTTGCTTTCCACCAACCATGGTGTTCTAACAACCAAAACCAAACAAAATATCCTTTTCTTACTCCTTGACCATAGTCACCCAAAATTGTTTTAAATCTCTTATTTTGGTGCAAGATGGAAGCAACATGCCAACACAAGTGAATCGATTATATTGGACATCTATCAGCTAAATTTTCCAATGGTCTTCAAGCCCCATTCAAATTCCCCATTTTGGAAAGTATGAAATCAACACAACCCTTACGACCACATCTCATTGAAGAATTTCTCTTGGCTTAACTATACCTCCACATTTTTGTATAAAAAACATGTTAGTTCTTGTATTAAAAATATGTCTATAATAGTTGAAATGTAAAGGTTATCTAATACATTGAGAAGAAGCTAAGTACCTGACTACTTTTCAAGTTATTTTATAGCAAGAAAATACTTCCACCACTACCAAAATCCTCATATAGCACATTGACAAACACGTAACAGTGTCGATGGAGCTGACAGGGTTGTGGAGCGGCTCAAAGTTGTCACACATGCTTGAGTATTCCAAGAGCTCATATCTCTTTTCCTTTGACCTAAACACCACAATTTTTTTATTATTTCTATATATTTCTCCAAACCATCATCCTCCAATCATGGTCACATTCTAAGGAGGGAACATGGAGGTGGGGACGGGATGCCTCCCAAAAACTAGAAAAATCATGCACTCCACTCATCAGCATGATTTAATTGTTTTTTATTTATTATCATTTTTAATTTTCATTTATTATTTTAATCACTCAACATTATTAATATTTTATTTATTTATTATTATTATTTCACATTTTCAATAAAGAGTGATCACGTGTCCAAAACCCAAAAACACATGAGATGAAACTCAATTGTTGATGATGCCTAACAAGGTAAGTATGATTTTAATTAATGTCCAACAATGAATTCAACACATTCAGACATAAAATATTGTCCTAATATTATTAGTGAGGTACTTGAAACTTTTTAAATACTCCACTTCTTTTTGAGATATGACGTGAATTCAAATTAGATTACTTGTAATTCTTAACCTGAGACAAAACAAACTTACCCATTTGCGATGTTTTTGAAGACACTATTTTTTGAAAAGGAACCACACATTCATCAGCTAGGCATAACAAGGTGGGGCACTATATTTCCCTACCCTCATAAAATCATTTTCCTCAATTTAAACACACATCTGACATAGCTATAAGTAAACGTGTGTGAAAATGGAAACCAACAATGACAACGGTCGTTTGGTGAATGGATCTTGTTACTAAAATGGGACCAAAAGGAAACAAAAAAAATTTATAATTTTATTCAATTGTTTATCTTCTTTGAATATTGGTAGTTCTCTTTTCCATAGTGAATAAAATCTTGAATTGGGTGGACTATGTTTAATAGGTTTGCTAATTTTTTTGTTATAAGCCTACTCATAAATTAGTAGTTTTTCTCATTATACAATTATTTAATTAAATGCTCTCAATTTTTTCACTTGTTAAGAAATTCAATTCCATTGTTTTCACGGGTTTTTCAACAATACACATCATATAAGGCTCAAAAAATAACACGACCAAATTCATATTTATCACATTGTTATGAGTACAACTAAAAACAATACTACCAACCCAGCCATAAAAAATAAGAATAAAATCCACACATAATAATACGCAGACACATTCCTTAGACATTAAAAAAATGTAAGCAACATGTGCCCAACATAACAACAAGGAATAACCATAATAGGTTTGCAAACAATTTTTCATATGACCCAAAATCACAACTATCTCCAATACAATGTCAAGAGAGAGTCAAAATATATCACCTCCAACAATAAATGACATCAAGCCACAAAGTATCATAAATACATAACAAATGGATTTCATAAGTAACTCATCATGCACCTACTACATCACATGTACCAAAAACTCCATATTCCTCCCAGTAAAAAAACTCCATATACTTCCCAATACAAAGTAAATCATAATACAAAAACTAGGTCAAATCAATCTATGGACATAAACACATAGAGCCTTGTCACCTCAAAACCAAATCCTAACACCCAGTAACCCTAAAATGCCACTCACTGAGGTACTCATCGAGTCATTGCTTGAAATAGATAAATAATCATAGTATTCTCATCAACCTCTACCAAAACCATTGTGTCTAAAATCTCACAAGGATCAACATAATTTGTACTATAAAAAAGTCATTTCTAAAACAACCATTTAAGGAATGAGAAATATTTACAGTGTACTATTTATTGACCCTGAGGTGTACATGTAACCACAATAATCATGACACTCATAGGCCAATGTCATGCATACCAAAAAAATAGAAGTGGATTTCATTCTATGAGCCCCACTTCCTATATGTACTCATCTTGAGCATTATGGTCAATTGTTTACTTTCTTCACTCCACACTTACACCTTGATACTACTCATAGGGATCAAAAGTGTAGGGTAATACAACACAACATATAACTACATCACTAACATAATGATTTATTATACAACATTAATAACATGATACACATTGTTTCACCAATATTGTACTAGAGATGAAACAGAGAAGAAGGTAATGTGTGTAGGAGGAATACCTATGTTATGTAGATGGTAGAAGGTGTTGCACGTGTTGTAGACTTGTGAACTGAGCTAATTGTGTGAGCTTCCCTATGGCTAGGAGGAACAAATTGTATAAGAATCACAACAAGACCACAAAATAATATTAAATAGCAAGAGTAAGAGAACTATCTAGCCATGGCTAGATCGGGGAAATATGATTCTTCCTAGAGGTATATCAATCATTGTTTAATACAAATCAATGTGAGATGAAATAATAAACACGAACATCCTATTGTATTTATAAGATTTAGGCCTCTCTAACAACATACAATAAAATATTTACTAAAAGGTAAGGCTAGGCTCATATCTAAGTGGTTGGCTAGGTTTTTCAGGTGAGGCAGAGGCTGTGGGTGAACTCTGGGTGGAGTTAGGAAGAGTTTGGGGTTATTTAAAGAGGTTGTGAGATCGTTGTTTTTAGAAATATTAACAGACACAAAGACCAACATCAGCTAGGCAACCGATGTTAGTTGGGTGACCATTGTCAGTAGGGGAGATTAGTGGGAGGCTATTAAAAATAGGTTTTTGAACCTCTATGTTATTGCACAGAGAGTGAGGGTGGTGTTGATAAGGTAGTGATATTGTTAAGAAGACTCAGGTACATCGACAAGGAGGTTGGAAAGGGTGTAAAGTCCTGGGATAGTAGAATAGCAGGTTGGTGGGAAGAAGGTGATATACGGGTAGTGTAAGGAATGTAAACACGGGAAGAAAACAAGATATCAATACTAGAATAAGAAAAAATGATAAAATCACAATACTTACTTGGTATTTTGCATCTCCTATGAGTGGGAATGGTTGTTGGTTGATCGTAGCAGAGAAGTTTGGGTCTAGTGCCACAATAGTGAAGCATGTGCTCTCTTATGAGTATTCCAATGCTCTGGAAGGAGAAAATGGATGTTTGTTTTACACTATGGTTGTGTGTTTGTCGTTAGGATGTAGGAGATATTGAAGATTCGAGTTTGAATGCAAGAGGGCTCTAATAAATGAATGACCAACCTGTGTGAATAGTTGTGAAAATGTATATAAAGTGATTGATGGTGGTTAGGTAATCGGCACCGGCTGAGGAAAACCTAGCATCGGTTAGGGTGAATAGCTTGAGGATTCCAAAAATAGCCTAATGTTTACCATTTTTGGCATGATTGATATTTTAAATCTAGGTCTCAAGTGATAAATTGCACCCAGATAAGTAGAAACTTTGTTGGACAAGTTATGGGAGTTAATTGTTAGGGCTAGACGAAGTCTTAATTGGTTATGATAAGTATATACCTAGTCCTAGTTAATTAATAGGCTGGGGAATGGGTCTTGGGTGAGTGGGATAGGTGAGGTGGCATTAAGTGAGGTGGAGGGGTAAGGTAGGCAATTAACTACTTTAATTAATTTAATTAATTAAAATGTGTGCACAATGGGCATGGCTAGGTATAGTGATTAATGTAATTAATCGAAAGAGGTCATTGTTAGATATATGTGTCAAATTGTTGGATTGAAGGGGCTTAAGGGGATGTGACCCAATTTTGGTTGTCTACACACATATGTTTTTTATAACTAGGTATAACTACACAACATGTTTGCATTCACAACCTAACATATTCTCTGCATAATGTATTGTTAGTGAAAGTATAATAAAATAGGGGTCGTAAGTTCACCATATGACCCTACTTCACAAGGGAAAATAATATTGTCACACCACATACAATTAACACATATACTAGGATAAGAGGTGACATATATTTACGATACACACACATTTCAGTAGGGAACCCATTATTTTACACAACACATAGGTGAAAACACACACACACACACAAAATAGTGGGATGACACAACCTTATAATACATTCACAATTCACAACACAGTGTGGTTTTCATAAAACATGTTTGTATCACATGTGTACTACATGTTCAATTCACAAGGGACCCTGATGCACCATCTATCTCAATCTATCCTTCATGTGCTCATTCATGTTCATACTCATCAATGATGCATGCTCTTGACTTCACTCATGCAAGATTTGATTATTTCAGTATTTTTTACATGCATTAGTTATCTTTTTGCTATCATACCTAGAATTATATATTCCCAAGTCCTATTACATTGGAATGTGTACTATTAACCATGGCATTCAAATGGTCTATCTACCCCTGTATATCCGATCTCAGACCCAAGTATTGTGTCATCAAGAACTTTTCCTTCTTATATTTATTGAGTTATATTTTGAAGGATAATGAGAGAGGTTATATTGACACCAAGAATGTAATGGAAACTATATCCAATCCATCTTTATAAGCCATTTCCACATGCATGCAACTAAGGACCATGATTGAATGGCCGTACAAACCATTACCCACCCTGTCTCTAGTAACTCTTCTTCTTCAGCCAATTTGCCTCAGATTTATCTCTTTCTCAAGGCACTTCCTTAGGACTGTGATCATAGGGTGATGGTTACCATTTAAATAATTATTGTAGGGACTTGAAACTAGTATCACTTTTTCGAGATTCATGTAACAATAGCTTGGAGAAACAAGGTGTGGTAATCATCTTTTAGGTCTGATTTGAGACTATCATATAATAGTTATCTAAGAAGCATGTTTATACCATAGAATATATCATGAGACACATTGGGTATAGTCTAATGCATATATAATACTATTATCAAGGTTGGAAGCATGCTAAGTTACCAGAGTTTACACCAATTTTGATTCCATATAACTCCTCTCCATTTATTTCTTCTTGCAAGATTGTGGAAACACTGCCTCATCGAGGCTGTGAGGTAATAGTTAGCCAAGAATCCATCATTTCTTAATTTGAAACATCGTGAGAGGTCTAATAATATTTTAAATAATTTCTTAGACCATTATTTCACTTTGTAACATGATAAATTATCAAAAATTTGCACAATTACCTCTCATTTCTGTGCCTACGTTTTCTTCCCAATGCCTGAAATTTGTACAATCAACTGTTCATTACACACATAATGGTTCAATCTAAAACTTGGGGAACTTCTTCTTTAATGTAAGCCAGAAATTTTCACAAAGTTTCAAGGATTTTTGTTGGAGTAATCAAAAGTTATGTGTTTCCCTAGTTAAAACCCATGACTATAGAATTTCTTGTAACTTATTCAAAACAAAATGTCATGTTCACAAATAAATTGATGTTCATTATTAATCTATTCCTCTTCCTTTTTGTTGTAACAGTCAAGAATTTTGATGCAATTTTCATACATGGAGAGTTTTCAAGTTACTATCTCATCACAGTCTCTATTACACAGTCTTTCAAAATCATGCAAATTATAAGGAACATAGCCTCTAGCTCATAGAACAAATATTATTTCATTATAATCCACCAAATGCATATAATGAAGGAGTGTTTGATACTCCTCAGAACTTATGATCTTCAAAACTAGTTTTATTGTTAAGATAATAACAATCATAAAACACAAATTTCATGCATAACCTACTAGTACATCACCTCCTTCATGCTCACTGTTCACTTTTCCATCTTCTCTAATGGTATTTCGACCTTCTTTCTCTTACATAGCTTGGATTTGTTATTTTTTCTCCTTATCTTACTCTAACTCCCATATTTTGTGGGATATTCCCTCTTGTGCTTGATAATAGGAAAAAAAATTCCTATTTTGACCTCTTAACACACTAACAACCTGATCTAAGAATTTTTTCACTTCCACCTATGTACACAAGACAACTCATGTCCACCTAAGACTAACAAACTCACTTTTCACGTCATGTTAAAAACCTTTACAATTAAAATATTTGAATTTGAATTTGGAGGGAAACCTAATACATATTTTCATACATATAGAAGTTTGAATTCAACTTATTCATGTCTTCCATTATCTATACAAATGCTCCTGCATCAGGCCCTCTCATTAGAAACCATATTGTTAGCTCCTAAATCCACACCAAATCATAAATTTACAACATCATAGGTATAATTTGTGAAACATACAACATAACATAACATAATAATTCAATCTCATACTCATTTTCCACATCACCAATCTATCCAAAAAGTTTGAGAGGATAAACCTTACTCTAATACCATGCGTAAAACCCACAAAACTCATGACTAAAAAAACAAGCCAAAACCATTATACATTTTTCCTTTCTTTTAACAACACTTGGGCCCACTTAACAACACACAATACTTAAATCATAATGTAGCATGCATCACTTCTTTGTACAACCAGAAAAAGGAGAATGTGATGCTAACATATCAAAAGAATGAACCATACATAACACAACCAATCCAACAAATGGTCTGTCAAGGGTAAAAGGATACCATTACTTTCACTTATACCTCTACTAAGGAAATTAAACTATTATTTGGTTCCTCCAGCACAAACATGTAATATAATATGTCAATATACACTTGAAACATCAATTATACCTCTAATAAGACTAGTCTCACAAAACCTTGTTTCCTCCCATACAAAACATGTAAAACCCATACACCATAATAAACCTTATTCTTCCATCAATGGTGATGAAAATCCAAACATACATGAACATACCCATGCATGTAAGTCACAAATACCATAAATAGATGAAGACATGCACCAATGAATAACCAAATTAGCAACAAAAGATCAATAAGATAAAGAGAGAGTGAGAATATTATTTCACCAATAAGAACACATCACATTATCAAGGATACATATAGGGATTGTAAGGGGGACATCAACATTGTAAACTACCACCTATAACTCTTCTAGGAAATCATGTATATTATTTGGTTCCTCCAATACAAAATTTTAATGTAATGAATAAATATTCACTTATACCTCTACTAAGACTAGCCACGAATCCCCTTGTTTCCTCCATATATAAATTATAACTCCTTAATCCTCTCCTCACTAACACCCACTTATTCCTCCATAATCAATGATGAATCCCACCCTCAAAGATGCATGTATTCATGCAAGAATGAAAAAAAATACCACAATTTCTCTATAGAGTTTGTGAAATAATTTTCCATGTTGTAAATTATGTGTTTCCACCAATGCTCATAGGGCTACGCCCCTCCTTCTTATGTATGGGGATGATCCCATTATTAACTGTAAACTACCCTAATTCTATATAACTATTTTGGGGTGTCCAAATAGGTCAGAGATAACACATGCACACTTCATTAAACCTATGAAGAAGTGCTTGTGTGGGGTATAAGGGAGGAATTATCTGCAATGAGGGATATAGGAGATAATTTAGGAGACAGAGGGTTATCGTTGTGAGTAGACAATATTAGAGTTCATGCACACTAACCATATTAGTTCAACATTCAATTGGAGGAAAGCAACAATGTAAGAAATTAGCAAGACTAAAAAACAATAGACACACAATTCTTTTGATTCATCAATCAAGGATGCAAAGTTCCTTCTTGATCACTATGCTTGAAAATTGTAGAAAAGAGAGAAAAGAGAGGAATACATGAGAAAGGAAAATGGAAGAAATGTAGCTTTTATTTCTTGTGTTGGTGATACAAAGATCAAAATCCAAACCACAATCGAAAATTGCTATAGTGTAGAGTAATTTTCAATCTTTTCAGGAGCTGGGATATAGAGTTTCAAGATCCTTTGGAATGGAGAAGCCATCCCAATTTATAACATTACATATTGACCTTACATCTTTCCCCCACATGATTCTTCATGATCTCATTCAACTTGTGACTTTATATCTTTCTAGGAAATGAGAAATAAGTACCATTTTTATAAATCAAAGGAACTTTTACAATTAAACTTTAGAAAGTCACTTAAGTGAATAAGACAAATTATAATGATTACATACAATGAAGAAATAGAAAGGAGATATAATAAAGAGGGAGAAAGAAGGGAGGAAGGAGTTGGCATATCTGATGAAGAACTTACTGATTCATGATCCTTGAGGAAGAGTCTCTGGAATGGAATCCTAACCTTTGAATTATTTTTTTAACTGAGTTATTGCAGTTTTCAACTTGTCTACCTTTGGAATATAACTGTATCCCAACACCTTGATCCATGCCCTAGGAACATCACTGCTCATATTACATTGACTAAGCCATATTTTGTGATATTTTGAGATTTCAGAAATGGAGTCTTTGATATCAGTAATAGACTCTAAGATATCTTCATTGAAGGGGATAGATTCACTTGCCTCTTTCTTGACAAACTCCTGGAAGGAAACAATGAGTTCTTCCGATAATGAATTCTCAATGAGTGGAGGGAATCCAAGTTTCTGAACACATTTGCATAATTCATTCAAAATATCAAAAAACTCTTGTTTTCTAGAGACAAGTTTGGATATGGCATCTTCTATCATATTGTATATTTCATCAATGGTGCAGACCCAAATCGAATAAATGTTCTCAGCAACTGATGCAAATACATTTTTATGCACAAGGGTGTGAGAATAAAAGGATCACATCTCAGACACAAGTAGGAAAACCTCATCCTAGTGGATCTTCTCTTTCACAATGTCCTCCCTCTCTTTCTTCACTTTTGACAAGATGGTAAGAATGTACTTGATTAGAAAGATGACCTCTAACAACATTGTCTTACCTCTCTTGATGATATCTCAATCCAATTCTCGTTAGCCTTCTCATGCATTATATAACCTTGTAATTTCTTGATCACCTTAGGATTAACATTGATTATCAAAGGAATCTTTTCTACAAGAATAGAAGATGTTGAATTGGGATCTAAAAAAGGTTGAATGTGAGCACTGAGATTTCTTACCTTTTCCTATAATTTCTCAATTATTCACTTGTACTTTTCATTTTGAGCGAGGAGGAAGGAAGAGAATTCCTTGTACAGGTGAGAATCACCTTCGTGTGAAGCTTGACATAATTAAAAGTAGATCAACTCATAATATGACTGAGTCATATCTTTAATAGGATTTTCATTCTTAATCCTAACAACTTCCACATGTGAGTTACCTGAGGTGTCATTGAAGAAGCGGGAAGTTTTATAGGAACTTTTCCTTCACTTGGATATCAAGGTTCTTGATATTTGATTTTAATTCAAGCATGATAGCTTATTCGTTGTTCTTGGATCACTTTCTAGAATTTCTTGAATCTATGGGAATAACTCTTCTGAAGTTGACATGATGTTTTCCACTGGGGAACTTATTGATGCAGAATCATAGCATCCCTGATTTCTCACATGTGAATGGTTGAGGCAGTCAGTTTGATTCATCAAACATGGAGTTATCCCAAGGTGTGGGACTTTGAAATTAGGATAAACCTCAAGAGAAGGTCAGCTTCCTATTCTTGTATCTATCACCACTCACCAATTTTCATAAAACTAACCTAAATCCTTTCCTAAATGTTTCCAAGGAGGTAGGGATAAGAAGATGTACAAAAAATAAACTAATCTACTAGAGTTGATGCACCAATAAGGAATTTTAGACAACCTACACAATAAACACATCACAACTAGAATCTTTCAATGAAAACACAGTATTACACATTAATTTGTGTGTGATGAAAGACAAGACGAGATACAAAAAAAAACATAAAAGGGTGTTTAGAACATTCATGAATATGTTTATATTACTCTTGAAAGTTGATACAATACAACACATTTAGGGCCAAAGGCATAGATTTTGCATTACAACTGTATCCAAAACTAAGATCTTCTATTTTTTAGCAGGTGGGACCAAGAGCTCGTATTTTGGAATCATTTTCCTATTTGTCTCAAATTTAATCTTCTCAATCCTCTAACACACTCAATTCACCTGTGTCAAAAATTATTTACCCTTTTTAGCAAGTCTCTATTTTTGAAAAGTTGATTTTTTCATTTTTTCTATTTTGGGAAAAATTGCCATATTTGTCATATTCATTGTTCTCTAAGTATTCTGAATACACTAATATGAGAGAACTTACTATTTTTGGTAAATTGATTTTTTTAAGTAAGTGAGGGAAGCATATAATTACTATTTTTATAATCATCACATGTCCATGTATGTTTGCAAAGAAATTTCCTCATCAGTGTTTCATCAGATTCTTAGAAAATTAATGAAACAGATAAGGGTAGTAGGCCAAGGAGGAATACATGTTTGTAATTTCAGTTGAAGGTTGTGCATGCGTTTTAATTTACTAATCCAAGTTGACTATGAGAGCTCCCTTTTTTTTCTAGGAGGAACTACCTATAAATACAAATCAATACCACTAAATAGAGTTAAACAAAACAATGAGTGGACTGCCTACCAGAAGCTAGATCCGGGAAGCATGATGCTTCCTGAATAGGATGTCAATCTACTTTTTATATAACAGAATTAATTCTATTAAAATATACATGAAATAATGATCCGATTGGAATTAAAATGATTTAGGTATCTCGTAAAAAACAATAAGAAAGGTCTGGTAAAAGGTGATTGATGTGAAAATGGGTTAGGTGATTGGTTGGTGTTATGTTGTAGTTTCGGTACAGGTTATGGGTAAGGTATGGAAAAGATTGATAATGGTTTTGGGTTGTTGGGAAGTGGGTATGATCTCATTGGTCTGAGGTATATTTCCAAACATAGTAACTGATGTCGATAGGATGACTGATGCCAATTAGGAAAATTGACCGACATCGGTTGGCTAACCGGCGTTGGTAGGGGTACTGAGCAGAAAGCTCTTAAAATTGGTTTTTAGACTTCTTTTGATTACACGAGGGTTTGAAATTGTGAGGGTGAAGTTGTAATATTGTTTTGGAGGCTCACAGATGGTTAGAAGAGGGTAAAAATAGGTAACAAGTTTAGGTATGGTATGGTGATAGGTTTGTGGGAGGAAGTAAGTATACATGTGTGGAGAAAGATAAATTACTAAGATGAATAATAAATCTTACTAAAAAAAATAGAGATAAATGCAGAGATGTTAGGTACTTACTGAAGAGTAGGTTTAGAGAATGCAGGTGATGAGGACGGTGATGGCAAAGATCCAGAGAGAAGATACGGTGTGTTCATGCCACGACAGTTCAAACCTCTGTGCTTCTCTATTTGAATCCATGATCATGAAGAAGATGATCAATGCCAATGGTTTTGGGTAGTTATCCTATATGTTTTCTTTTTCTTGAGTGCTCCAAGTCTCTGTTCGTATGAGATCCTGAATCGAATGACCAACCTAGGTAAAGGATTTTGGAAATGTATTTAACCTAACCAGTGTTGGTTAGGTGATCAACATCGTTTGAGATATAACCAGTGTCGGTTAAGGCAGGAATATATAGGCTGGCCAAAAATATCTTGATTGTTGATATTTTTGGTGTGGTCTCCAATCTTCATATGATTCTTGAGTGATAGATCATGGGAGGATAAGTAAGATTTTTTTAGGTTTGTTAATACGAGTTAAGTCTAGGTTTAGAATAAGTCCTAGTTGGTTAGGATAGGTTTAGACTTGGTCGTAGGTCATTAATGAGGTTTGAGTGGGTCATTTGAGTGAGGTGGCTAGGTGAGTTGGCTGGGTAAGGTAGTTAAGTGAGGATATTAATTAATTTAATTAAGATAATTAATTCAATTAACATGTGCACTAGGGGATATGAATGGGTAGGATATGGTTAATTTAATTGACTGGGTTTTAATGAAAGTATGACCCAATTTTTGTGTCTATATTTTCCCCTTTTTTGCGTAGCTTGTATTAGTAAGTGATGCTGACAAAAATAGGAAGTGGTTGCCCCAAGTAGTGATGAGGGTGATCCCCCTCAAACTAGAAGTTGATGAGGTGTGAGACAAAATTGGTGAGTGGTTTGATAAATGTGTAAGTGATGAAATTGAAGGTAGGTGAGTTGTAGGTAAGGGTATGTGCACTTTGGGTAATGGGTAATAGGAAAGGGTCACATCAGGTAATAGGTAATGACAATCTAATGCACGCACACATATAGATTGTGACATGGTACTAGGTTGAAGAGCTTGCAAACTCTACATTGTCCAAGGTTGATAGGTTTATGTAAACAAGGTTGAAGTGATTCAGGTATCTAAGGTACATGATATGGTCTAGAAACACAACATAGGGTAGGTGCAGGAATGTTTAGGTATGATCCAGTAAGCCAAAGGTTTGGTCAATATAAACATCATGGAAATAAGCAAGGTAAGGTCATTAGGCAAAAACATCACATGTAACAACATCGTGAGGTATAGTGAGTACACAAGTTCAAAGGTCAAAAAAATTGGTTCAAATCAATATATATAGGTAATGGCATGGGTGAGGCCAAGGTATAGGTAAAATAATAGGTCCCTAAATGCAATTAACGAAAGGTATGGGTAATTTCGGTTTGTGGGTAGGGTGTAATAAGTGTTGGTAAAGCCAAAAGGTATGTGGAAGTAATGAGTTTAGGTCAAAATGGGAAAAATGTAGATGAAATGGTACTTATATGTGACTGATGTCGGTTATAAGGTAATCGACATCAGTTTTGGGTGACCGATGTTGGTCATGTCAGGTTAGGGTTATAAGGTTGAAATTATGTATTTTATGGAATCATTTTATGTTTTAACTTTGAGAAAATGACATAACTGAGTGACTTGAGCATTTTTATTGGAGAAAAAAACAAGGCATTGTACCTGGCTAAGGTAGAGGATACTAAGTGTTGAGAGGAGCCAGGTAGATGGGTCCATGAGAGTGGTTGGAGACGTGGGTTCGGTGGAGAGATTTGAGGTAGATTTCGGCATGAAAAAGACAAGAGAGGGTTTGGGTAGACAACCAGCGTAGCGGATAGACATGCCACCATGTAAACGTAGTCGAGATGAGGTAGGAGGTGATCTAAACCCGCTATTTGATTGAAAATGGTATTGGTGAAATCATTTCGGTTAAAAATTTGGGTGGGTGTTTAATTTTGAATTTATGGGTTAAAATGAAGGGAATGAGGAGTGGAAAGGTCACACAGTGGTTAAAAAGGTTTGGGAATTAAGGTAGGATAGGGTGGGATGGGTAGATTAGGGTTTTTAGGTAATTTTTTGTCAATTTTTTAAAATGGGGGGATAGGTTTTCAATTTTTGACATTGTGACAAAGACTGACGTTAGTCAAGGTTTGGCCGATGTTAGTTAGCGTTTGTTGGCATCAGTCAAGGCTTAGGTGACTGGAACCGATAAAGAAGGACTAATAACGATCAATTAGACCTACATCGGTTCACTTAAGGAGAAGATAGGTAAATAAAGGGATATATAGGGGGAAAATAGACACAAAGGTGTAAATGAAGGTAACATGTTATGTAGGAAATGTGGGATGGGGAAGTAGGTGAATTGAACTAGCATAGGTGACGATAGTGAGGAGAAATGGGTGTAAAATTGGGTTGGGTAAAAGGGGTAGTTGGTAGGGTTATTGTGTGGGTATGGTGTAATACATAATAGGTGTATTGGGTAATAAGTATGGTGTATAATAGGTAAGTCGGGTAATGGGTGTGTTGATATGGGCAAGTCTTGACAATGTCTTTTTTGGAGATACAGGTGAGAGACAAACTCCAAATGCATGACAAAGTACCACCTCTATTGGTAGTGATGTTTTCTAGTGTGACTGCGGAAGAGTGGGACCATATAACGGATGTTGGATTGATTGGGATCTGGCACTATAGGCATATAGCTCGAGATCCTAGCTTGATGGTCATGCTCATCAATAGATGGATTCAGTGACCAACACGTTTCATTATTGATGGATGAGATGATTGTCACCTTAGAGGATGTGTACAGGATCTTACGATTTCTGATTCTTGGGGAGCTCGTGTATTCTATTTCTTCAGAGGCATTAATGGAGCTGATAGTTGCTATATTTGGGAAGGCAATGGGTGAGCTAAGGTACCATAATGCGAGCCTTAGCTATGGAGACATATATGCAACCCATCCTCATGAGACAAGGTTGGTTGTTTTAACGCTGGAGGTGGTATGTTGTTTCACCTTACCAGATGCTGAGGGTGGGAGATTCCCACGAGAATTGATGGGAGTGCTCAAGGATATGATGGAGGAGTGGATCTATTTTGCATTAGCGCTGGCATTCCTATTGTAGTTATATAAGGAGTTCTTAGCTTAAGGGAGATTGTGGTGGTTTATCTTGTGTTACACCTTTCTACTACAATATGGGGCATACGAGCACATCATATGTGTATGTCCAATTGGTTTTCCCTATCATGATTGGTTGGGGAGTGATTGTGTCAGAGATGGATACAAATGTTGGGTACCAGTTGGTGGGTAGAACAGAGTGGTTAGGGCCACACGTGATGTTTTATATTACAGATGGTTATTGGAGGGGATTTTAGGGATCAATATTGTGTGGAGACCCTACATTCGCTATCCATCTTGTAGAGGCATGGTAGAGGAGCTAGAGGAGGTGTAGTTGGAGAGGTGGATACATGGGTGGTGTACTGGTGAGCACGAGTTGATAGTTGTGGACAAGATTAGATGACATTTTGGTCTACCACAGGATGTACCCCTAATTTTTCCATAGTATAGGAGAGATGAAATAGAGAGACCTATGTCTCCACCATGCCTGAGTGTGGCAATAGGGCAGGAGAAGTAGGCAGTGGATAGACAAATAGATGATGTTGGGCTCACCGATTGATATAGGCAGTGGTGGGTGGCATAGCTATGGGAGGCACCATTGAGGCCAAGGAAGCCAAACTTATCCACCATCACAGTTCAGAGGGATACCTTACATGGTCAGGTGGCGGCCTTTCAGGCCCAGATTATAGCTTTATAGGGACATCGTACCAGGTCAGAGGCACGGGTTTTCATTTTATAGTCACAAGTAGCACAGGGACCGAAAGTCACACAGGGTTGAGATGGATATGGGGAACATGTAACCGCCTTATAGGCACATGTAGCAGGTTTGTAAGGCCAGTTGGCCACTGCACAGGCTCATATTTTGGCCTTACAAGCCTATGTTGTAGCATAGGAACCTCCATAGACTCAGGGGTAGGGTCCCACACTATAGGCAGGTGCTTAGGGATTGGGTCCCATGGTACAGGGAGGAGGAAAAGGATCACATGTACATGGTCTAAGGCTAACATTAGTAGGATAGAGCTCATAGGTTACTGCCACCTCAAATGGTGTCAAATGGTAAGGTTCATGGATGCCCTAAATGAGGCATGGTATTACCAGGATCATATGATGACCACCAAGATAGATTTCCCCTCCTATGTTGATTATAGGGCATAACAGGTAGCAAGTGATAGGAATAGATCCCGCATGCATAGTTCAGAGAGCATATGGGGCCGGTGAGCCCAAAGACAGGGTCAGGGTGAGGCTACGAGTTCACGGAGGCTAGTCCTTAGTGAGGGTCAGGAAGAGACTAGATCGAGACCCCTAGAGGGTGGGGAGATGTTGGCAGGGCGTTAGACTGGAGGAGAGGAGGAGGAAATAGATTAGTCAATCGATATGATTAGTGTATTGATTTTTGGTAAATAACGGCATGTGTGTTGATGATAGTGAGGATGTATATGAGGGTTTTGATATTTTGATTTTATATTGGCCTGCATGCCAAAGATAGTGAGGATATATATGAGATTTTTGAGATACTGAGTTGTTGGGCCCCTAAAATATTGACTAAGTACACAAAGGTGCATGAGCGCGCAAGAATGAAGTTAATAAATGGGCACATAAGGCAGGGTTCTAGGAGGGTTTTATAAGGGTCGTGTTATGCACCGATAGAACAAGCTTTCAGGACTTAGCCATATTTTGTGTATCATGCAAGACACAAGAAAAGTGTGACCCGACTAGGAATGTGGAGTGGATAAGGTGCCAACCTGGTGACAGGATGGCATAGGAAGGAATATGCCCTACACTAGAAGTTTCTAGAATACATCATGGCAAAACCTGGAGAGTGCATGCCTAGAGAAGCATGCTCCCATGGAGGACCACATTCAGACACTTAGCACCATGTATGAGGCCGCAGAAGGATGATTTGGCACTTCGGGATGCCTATATATACAATAACTCACAGAAGAAAAGAGGAAGAGAGAGGAAGAAGGAACAGAGCTTTGCAGAAATGCTACAAAAGAACTTTGTTTGGGTTCAGTAGATTAAATATGGGAGAAGGATGTATCAAGGACTTGGGGCTATAAAATTTATTTTTGAGATCTAAATGATATGGATCCAGTTATAATGCATGGCTTCAGTCCACCATAATGTGGTGTTTTGTAATAAGCCTAATGAATGTAATGAGGTTACCAAGTTAATTGAATATGATCCTTCTTAGTTCATATTCGTGCATGATTCTTCATATTTCCTTTTCATGTATGTTTATAAGATGAATATGAATTACAATGCATTTTCCTTTCTATTTTGTTTCAGTTCTTTATGTTTGTTAAAGTATCTATGTCTGTAATGACTGTAATGATCTAGAGCCATTATGAGCTCTATGATGTTCATATGTTTCATTCCCACTCACTTCCTTTAAAGTTTGGATCATAGATGATGTTTTCCCACTCAACTCACATAAAAGAGAGACTCGGCACTCGCGCATGCATCGGGTGAGTGCCCAGCGCCCACTAGGTGATAGGTCGGTGCACATGGGATTCT
This sequence comes from Taxus chinensis, assembly GCA_019776745.2. NCBI lineage: Eukaryota > Viridiplantae > Streptophyta > Pinopsida > Cupressales > Taxaceae > Taxus > Taxus chinensis. The sequence goes on along the minus strand of CM034152.1, from coordinate 560,442,722 downwards.
CTTGTTCTTTGATGGGTGTAAATATGACTACATCTTGGTTTTATTTCTAGGACCTATTTTCAAAGTTGTAGTAGGAAATGGCATACATCATGATCTTTGTAATAAGTGATGATAGAATTCCTAACTTTGGAAAGTGTTGAATCATGTTTCAAGAGCATAGAGGATGAATTTTCTTAGAGATTCAGCACTGGACCTGATTTTGATGCACGTAGATGGGTAGAATAGAACCTCTACCATGATTTTTATGAAAAAAAAATTGTTGCTTCCCAGTAGAGCTGTATGAATGGTTCTCAAAATATGTGTCTAGATCAAGTTGGTATTATAGATCATGCACATGGAACCAAGAAGAATACCATAGGTTGGAAGATGCAGATCTGACATGGACTCGTGTTGTGGATCATTGGTGGAAAGGAGTATTGGCTAGCTACACTCTGGAGTATGCTATTTCTACATATTATTGTCTAGAGGTTACTAAGTTTGAGTTTCTATGGGAGCCCAGAGGATCATTTCTATGTGTTATTCCTCTAGAAATGAAAATCTTGATTGTTACCTTGAGTTTAGAGGCATTTCTGATGGTCGGCTAAACCATTCTGAGCATTGGGCAAGGAAGCTAAGGTGGAGGAATATGGAAGACATTGCAGCAGAGAAAGAAAGGGAGGAGATATGACTCAAGTATAGTGAAGTGCGTGAAAGGGAGATTGCTAGAGAACGTGAGGTTACAAGTGTGATGGATCTATAGAGGCATACGTTACGAGAAGGAGTTGGGGTTCACGCAGAGGATGTGGAACCTAAGAAATCTATGTTACCTCATCTTGGCAAGTGCGTAAGAGAGACCCCTTTGGATTCTAATGAGATTCCATCGCATAGAGAGAGAAGATTCATTGGCACACATCTAAACCCACCTAGTGACCAAACCCTGGCGCTTGGTTTTCCAGATCAAGGAAGGAGTATCACTGACCCGGTTGGTATCAGTGTAAGTGATACATCTGTGTCTAGGAGATATAATTTCTTGTTTGGTAATTCTATGGCTGCACATACCATCCTAATGTTTGGGGGAATTTTTGGACAAGGAGCAAGTATATAAGGCTTGGGTAACATGTCGAGGAATGGCATGGGACACACATCTGGCAGTGGCACAATCTCAAAGACAGTTGGTGCATAGTTTAGTGGGACGTTGGGGACCCTAGGCGTGACCACTTTTAGCCCATTACTAGCTACTGGAGGATCAAGAGGTGGAACTAGTGGATCTGGAGGTGGAACTAGTGGATCTGGGGGCACATGACCTGGTGGATCTAGTGGATCTAGTGGAGGAGGAAACACGGGAGGAAACCAAGGCTCTGGCTCAAGAGGACAAGGGCCTCAGCCACCTCCTCAAGTCTTCTTTGAGATGTCTCTACATTTTCTAGATTATAGAGGTATTGAAGATGTTGTAGAGCGTGTTCATAAGTGTGAGTTACTATGGCGTACAAAGGGGATCACAACCCCAGAGTGGAAGGAAAGTCAGTTTACAACAACATTATATGGGCACACACATAGCTGGTATAGGAATTATGACCCCCATCAGATGGTGGTAGATTACGCCGCATTGAAAAATGCCTTCCTAGCAGAATTTCACATCCCTGAGTTTCAATAGAAGAGCATCAGCGGCCTTAAGGAGATTCAACAGGGAATGGCAGAAAGTGTGTTGGAGTATGACACGTGGTTTAAGACTCTCCTGTCAAAATTTTCAGATGACATTCACCCTTCACAGCATGCTCAGTGGTTTTTTGGAGGGTTGATAACTCCATTTAGAAGAGCTTTATCTCATAAAACTTTCACAGACCCACGCGAGGCGCTGGAAGCCGCCCTACACATTGAAGTTGTTGGAAGTGTTGATACTGGGGTTAGCCCATTTCTGGAAGCTCTCAAATTGATGTTATGGCTAAGCAGCTGGAAAATTTGTCTACAAACGTCAGCTCATGAGACTCACAGTGGAATGTGGTGTACAGATTGTGAGGTAGAGGGGCATGCCAAGGATAGTTTCCCCTGGAAGATAGTACACACCATAGCAGTAGACTATGATATTTGTCATGGGGACCATGATGCAAGTATATGTCCCTTGTTTTAGCATGAAATTAAGAAGAATGTGTCTTTCTACTGTAATATTTACACCTCTACGACCCATGACACTAAGGATTGTAGGCTTGTTGATCAAATCCATGAGGCCATTAATCTTGGTGTGCGCCAAACTAGCCTTGCCATTAGTTCTAAGAATGATGACCGCCATTATGAGGAGCACCCAAATGGAGGTGCATGCGTGGAAGGGGATTTTGGAGAGGATTACGTGGTCGTGGTAACCGCGGGGGAGGAAGAAGTGAGTTTCCACATAGGAACCTATTTTAATTGTGGGTCTATAAACCACTACATGCGCGAGTGCCCAGACTTGTTGCAGTGCTCATGGTGTGGGAAGAAGCACAAGTATGAGGAGTGCCCTGAGTTGTTTGAGCATATGAATCAGCATCACCGAAAAGACAAGGGCCTTGCAATGGTAAGCATTAATAAGGATGACACACAATGGATGCCACAGGTGACATGTGATGCAGGCTTGGAACCTGTTATGGTAATAACAAGAGTAGAGTCTGTGCGCGTAAAGGAAATGCCATGGTAAAAGAACCCATTTTCAAGGGAAGAATTGGTACATGGGAAATACCCAGACCATGTACATCAAAAGGAGGTATATCAAGAAACCATGGATGTCATTCAAAGTTTACAAGGAGAAATCCAGTATCTAAAGGAGCAGTCTAGGAGGGAGGAGCAAAGAAGGAAGGTCGAGGTGCCAAAATATGACCTGGATGAGGTCAAGGAAGTATGTAAAATGCTAAGGCAAGAGAATATTATTCCCTTGCTAGGAGCATGGTTGAGAGAGAAGGTACCATGCGCCAGAGAAGAGCGTGAGAGGCAGGTCTTGCATACAAACCTTCCCCCTCATAGCCTTGACTATGATAGGGAGATCATGTTAAATGTGTTCGTGGATGGATGGATCCTTAGTAATATCCTCATTTACACAGGCATAGAGGCCAATGTTCTCACCTTGGATGCATGGCATCAAATGGGAAGACCTGCATTATAGCCATCTTTGAATGTACTGTATATGGTAAACAAAATGAAGTCAATGCTCATTCAGTGTCTTAAAGGATGCATCCATCACCATTCAGGGAGCTAAGTTTACTGGGGACATCAAAGTCTTGGCATTTGCGCTGAGGTAGAAAATTTCCCAGCACTACTTGGGCACCCATGGTACTATAAGAACAATGCAGATCTTCGGTTCAACAAGGGATACATAAGATTTGAAAATGAGGAGGAACGGGTCATCATACCCCTTACTGATGGGAAATCAACACCTTATACTGAACCTTTGGGAGAAGAGGTCCCTGGATAGAATATATGTGCGCTCAATCAGGGATCCAGAGATAATTCATCCCATAGAGGGAGTTATCCAGTTTGAGGATGCTCAGTCCCTAAGTGACACCACCAGTATAGTGTGTGATAATTGGGTGCATGGAACCTATGAGTTAATCAGATGGACATTTGAGGGGATCGGTGACAAAGGTGATAAAGGCATGTATGGTCCAGCACCTAGGAGGAAAGGAGCTACCTAAGTACTCAGGAGGAGCCTTCCCTGAGGTCTTTTTACAGGAGATGGAAGCTCAGTGGAAGGAGGAAAATGAACAAAGGGGGATGTTAAGTTACATCCTACTTGGAACTACTACGCACTGGTGGGAAACACATTAGAATAATCTCTTATAATGGCACAAGGTGAGAATTGCATTCTCTGTAAGGTTTTACAGGAGCAACGCGCCCACGGCTATAAAATATTGCCATGGTAAAGAGACCACTTCCTTCCATATCCAAGCATGTGAGACACCCTGGATGGGAAGTTTAAAAGCATTTCCACCTTCATTATGGGTTCACAAGATGTATTCCACCCTACAAGGTTGTGCGCATGCATGGTACATTCATTCTGAGACACACCGCCAGATAGGGAATTGGCAAGAGTTAGTGGTTGATCTCGTTCAAACATTCAAGTATCAGAGTACAAAACCCTTGGTGGATAAGGCATTACAGGTTTTCAAGCACCTTACCATTGGGGATAGTTCCATGTCAAAAGATAGGCTATTGGAGTTGTTAGGTGAACCTGGCCTGGAAGCACACTTTGAGGAGGAAGAAACAGAAGAGATACAGCTTGAGCGTGCATGTTTAGGAAAAATAAAAAGGGAAGATGGTGTATGTTATTGATGGAGAAGAAGCAGAAAAATTGGATGTTGACCATTTTGTAGGGACACGTGAGGTTGGTAGATAGTGTTGATGAATGGGTGTGTGCCTATCATGAACCTTTAAAGACAAAATAAGGTTAACATTGGCTCAGAAGAAGAGCCTAAAGAGGCTATCATTGGAGACTATTGGTCAGAGAAGGAAGTCTCCAAGATCATTGATATTTTATGTGAGTTTGAGGATTTATTCCCACATGGGTATCATGAGCTTAAACATCCACCATTCCTTGGGGGAGATGAGGATAAAGCTGAAGGAAGGTGCGTGCCCAGTTAAGAAAAGACCATACCAATGAATCCTAACCTGCGTGTGAAGGTTAAGCAGGAAATAGATAAGATGATAACGTCAGGCATTATTGAAGTTGTTGAAGAGTCAGAATGGATAAGTCCAATGGTAATTAGCATCAAGAAGGATGGAAGGATAAGGATCTGTGTTGATTACAGGGACCTGAATGTAGTATGTATCATTGATCCTTTCCCAACCCCATTTACTAAAGAAATCTTAGAGGGAGTGGCAGGGCGCGAGATCTATTCTTTCACAGATGGATTCTCGGGCTATCACTGAGTAAGGATCGCAAAGGAGGACCAAAGGAAGATGACTTTCACCACTGAGTGGGGAAGTTTTTCCTATACAGTCATGTCGTTTGGATTTAAGAATGTGTCTACCTGCTGTTCTCACGCATTGTGGTACAAGCTTTCTAGGACTTCATCCATAAATTCCTTCAAGTCTACCCAGATGATTGATAGTATATGGGTTAGTAAAGGACCATTGTGACAACTTAAGGTTGATGTTTGAAAGGTGTCGGTAGTTGAGGATATCCCTTAACATTAAGAAATGTGTCTTTGCTACCCCATTTGGAACATTATTGGGGCACATCATATGTAAGGAGGGCCTACTAGTAGATCCAGCAAAAGTTGCAGTAATTGTGGGATTGAGGGAGCCTACTAGTCAAAGCATAGTGCATGGATTTCTTGGGCATACGGGGTACTATAGGAAGTTCATCAAGGGATATGTCAAGATTTCCACGCCTTTAGAAGAGTTACTTAGACATAAAAGTGCCTTTCATTGGGGAGAGGCTCAACAGAAGGCATTTGACACTTTGAAGGATAGGCTTATCACCATGCCCATCCTACGTTTCCCTTCTTGGGATAATCCTTTCCATGTTCATGTGGATGCCTCAGGGACCGCCATTGGAGCAGTACTTGCACAACCTAGTGAAGGGATTTTTTATCATCCCTTGTGCTTTGCAAGCAGGAAATTGACACTAGCAGAGCAGAATAACACTACGACTAAGCATGAGGCATTGTCAATGATCTATGCACTTCATAAATTCAGATAATATTTGTTGGAAACCCCTTTCATATTTTACACTGACCAGATGGCATTGAGATACTTGGTGAACAAGCCCATCCTACAAGGGTGCATATGTCGGTGGGTATTATTGTTCCAAGAATTCTAGTTCACAGTGGTTGTCAAACCAAGAAAAAGTAATTCCATACCTGACCATTGTCTAGGATTGATTCAGGGGAGGATGCACAGAGTATTGAAGAGACTATGCTAGATGCGCAACTATTAGGTTGTGACGCAAGCCCTTAGATTTGGAGGACATTGCAGTATTCCTTAAAATAGGTGTTGCACCATACGGAATGAAGGCCTTGGAGAAGAAGAAGTTAGCCATACGTGTCACGCCCTACATGCTAATTAGTGGAGACCAATACAAAATGGGTCATGATGAGGATCTGCGTTGATGCGTACTAGAACATAAGCACATTGCAATTATGAAAGAGGCACATGGTGGTATTGTAGGAGTACACTATGTGGTAAATGTAACTGCGTGGAAGATTCTATTCACAGGGCTTTGGTGGGTGATCATTTATCAACATTGCATTGAGTTTTTCAAGGCATGTGACCATTGCCAGCGCCTTGGCAAACCTGGAAAAAAGGATGAAATGCCCTTGATACCAATAGGCAGTGCGGAACCATTTGAGAAGTGGGCTATTGAATTTATCAGACCAATTTCGCCAATGGCGCGAAAGACTGGTTCATGGTATATCCTCACTTGTACTTATTATTTGAAAAGGTGGGAAGAGGTAGCGCCTACAAAGGATTGTACAGCAGCTACTACTGCTATATTTTTATGGGAAAACATAATCATCAAGTATGGATGCCCATTGAGTTTGACAAGTGATATAGGTGTGCACTTCCTCAATGAGACAGTCAGGATTCTATTGTCAGAATTCATGGTGGCCCATCACAAAACTACTCCCTATCACCCTTGGGCAAATGGAACTATTGAGGCATTTAAAAAAATACTTAGCCACATGTTAACTAAAATTTGTGATGTTGGTAGATAGGATTGGGATGAAAAAGTATTAGTCGTTCTTTGGGTGTATAAGATAACCTACAAGATATTGAATAAGGCCAAACCATTTCAATTGGTGTTTGGTGCAAAGGTTGTCCTACCAGTTGAATTTGTGTTACCTTCTTTGCGTATAGCGCGTGCAGGAGGATTGGCTAATGAATAAGTGCTAGAAGAAATAATTGACAAATTAATGCAATTGGATGAAAGACAATCACTCACCAGGTGGAGCTAGAAGATGTAAAAATCAAAATAAAGGGCATGGCATGATCGTCACATGAAGAATAAGAAGTTTGAGGTTGGGTAGATGGTGCTACTATATGAGTCTAAGTTTATGCGCAATCCTGGGAAGTTAAAAGTCCATTGGTTGGGTCCCTACATCATCTCGTACAACCTTGATTTAGGTGTGTGCCATTTACAAGAGTTGGATGGAGTGAGATTGTCAGGACACTTCAATGGGATTAGGCTAAATCCCTACTATAAATAAGTCTTCTTGGTGTTTGTAAATAAGGTAGCATTGCTAGTTAGTTTAGGATTTCCTTTAATGCATTTTCATTTCTTCTGTTTCCCTTTCTCATTGTTGTTTTTTGTTGTGCCTTGGGTGCCGGTAATCTCATTACTTTTTGAATGTTGTAACTACACAGAGGACCGCGCATCATTTTAGTGTGTGGTAGAGTAAGGTGGAAGAAATTTCAAGGTATGAAGTGTCAAGAAGGATTGCATTGGAAAGCCTGGCTGAATGACCCTATGAAGGAAGTGCATGCAAGGAAAGGTGAAAAAGTATGGTTGGTATCAGGGTAAGGCTACATTGGGGATCCATGTATAAAAGAGGAAGAAGCACAAATGCAACACGAGGTAGGTGAGAGTGAAAATCATGATAGAAGAAGTGCCTTCAGCACTGGTTATGCTCCTACAAGAGTCTCCTGTCAAGATGGATTGGTTGCATGCCAGAAGGTTGGAGAATTTTCCATGCAAAGATAGGCACGTGAATTAAAGCATTAAATTCAGACTTTGTTGAAAAATACACATTGAGTGTTGAAGTATGGTGGTAGGTAAGATAGCATTTAAGGTTAAAATGGGAAAAACTATAAATAGAAGGTTGGACACTTCATTATTTACTTTGCGAATACAAAGAAGGAAGACCTTTTATGAGCAAGGGTTTCCAAAGTTGATCCATGTGAAGAAAAATTGGAGGAATTTTACCGTGAGTGACTAGTTTGGATCTGCAAACTAGGAGGGAAGTAATTCACAGGTATGGGAAGAGTTGTGGAGAAGTGTCGTCTTGTGAAAAGATATTCCAGTTACGATTTGACAACTAGGGCACGGATTTAAAAAAAATAGTATTCTTCATAGGTTAGAGATTTGAACTTGGAAAAGATAGAAGAGCATAGCTAGGAACAGACGTTGAACTACAGAGAAAACCTACACAATGGAACCCAAGAAACCAGCAATAACACCTAAGAAGGGCAAGGGAAAGGGAAAACAACAAGAGACTACCGCAAGTACCAATGAGGAATGGCATGTAGAAATACATTACCACCCATATGGGATTTCACTTGGGATGGAATAGGAATCCCACTTGAGAAAAATGACAGTAAGTGACTACAATCATTACACAAATGTGATTGAAAAGGAAATGGAGTTGGAGTTAGTGTGCCCTACTAACCAGAGAACACCTGAGTGGCTACAAATTTATAGCGACAAAGTCAAGGTGAAGTTAGAGAAGGCGGGATTATTACAACTCTATGAGTTTCCCTACTTCGGAAAGCCAGAGTGCCTCTATCAGTGGCTAATATCATGCGTACATGAAGACCACTTTCACTTCACGGGTGCAAAGATGCGCATAACCCCTCAGCTAATTTCAAGATTCACATGCCTTATCTGTGAGGGAGAAAGCTTAGAGGATGACCTATGCGATAAGGAAGTAATCAAGGAAAAGTGGTCATGTATGCGTACAAGAAGGGGTCAAGGTATTTTGATATTGGGGAAATCCAAGACCCAATGATGAGAATGGCCACGTTCCTAGTAACAAAACTCAACGTACAAGAAATATGGATGTAGGTAAACAAGTCCTAGTTGAATGTTTGTAGAATAATATCAGAGGGCACCATCTACAATCTGTCTACATAAATTATAGATGAAATTATCACCAGTGCATAGGAGGAGACAAGATTCTCTTTGGTAATGTCCTCTTAACCATTGTGTTCTTGGAGATTGGAGTACCAGATGCAGCAAATAAGTTTGTTTGGGAGTACCCAGAGGAATACCCCTCACCTGTAAAAATATTTGAGAGATACACTTGTGATATCATGATGCCCGTTTACAAGGCACGTCTTGAAAAGTGGTATATGCACTTAAGGTATGCGTTCGGGGTAGAATGGAGAATACTAGAACAACTACCAGTGCTTACACTAGGAGAAGCTGAGTTCCTTGTATACCAACACTTTTTTATTGGTAGGTTAAAAATGACTGATGAAAACATGAGCCCATGGTGCAAGCTCCCATTCACCTTCATAGCTCAATACTTCCAAGTGGGAGTTAATAGATTCAAGGAGTCCAAGAAGTTAAAGCTTGACCTTGGAAGTTTGGACTGGGACCATAGGGAGATGCGAAGGATGGTTGTCTACCCCAACAAGCGTGCGTATGTGGAAAATTACATGTCACATGAATTCCAAATGGTAAAACCCCTTACTCTAACTATTGTAGGGAGGTCCGCAGTGTGTGTATACCTTTGGATAAGGCCCAAGTTTGAGAAGGGCACTTATCTTGAAAACAAGATAGCTATACCTGAGGACCTAACATGTAGGAAGAATCCCACACCTAGATAGAATGAAAAATAAATGCAAAAAAGGAACCAAGTGCCCAAGATACACATGTAATGGGCACCTAGGGAAAAATTTCTAGAACAAGTACTTACACGCGCAAGAAGAGGTCTCTAGTCAAAGAGGAGGTGCCAGAATAGGAAAATCTTATCGCATAGGAGAAATCACCGGAGGAGGAAGAGAAAGAAGAATCTCTTATACTGATATCCCTAGTTAGGAAGAAATAGAAGGTGATGGAGGAATCTGACTCGGAGGAGACAGAGAGCTTGGAGAAATACATAGGTGAGAGGGATGGCGATGAAGAAGATGATCCTAAAGGGGACCAAGAGCCACTTGTTTTCAGCATGCACGATTCAGAAGAAGAGGGTAGAGAAGAAGAACATGAGTTCCTTTTTGTGCAACGTAAGGGTAGTCAGGAGGAGGAAGGAACCCAAGACATGGGAAGAAGTGAAGAGGTTGGCATGCAGGATCATAAAATTCCAAGCCTCACGAAGGAGCAAGTAAATAAGGCAGCAGAAAGAGAAACAATGAAAATCATCAAAGCCTTGGTAGAAGGAGAATTGGAGCGCAGCACTAACATGGTGATGGAAGAGGATAAGGAAGAAATCATAGGGAAATATCATGGAAGCATGGGAGGCCCCGGTCTATCAGTAACTATTCCTAAGGGAACATGTACAGGGGGAAAGTGCATGGAGATCTAGAGGAAAGGAATGAGCTACATTAATTATCTTGGCAAGGTGTTGCATGCGCACTTCCAAAGCACCGTCCCAACTTAGCAACTCGTGGTAATGAAGTCATTTGATGAAGAAGGTGCATAACCTTGGATGAGGAAGATTCTCTCTTGGGAAATTGAGTCCCACATCGACGAGCCAGAGTTTGAGGTAAGCTAGGGGGAACTAATGAAAATGCCTGAGTTAAAAGGAGACAACCCCTTGGTAAATGCTTATCAGCTTTTAGATGAGCAGTTATGCAACGCGCTCAACAAGGTCTCAGTTGAGGTTGAAGCTAGGCTCTTTGGAGGAAATGACAGGATAAAATTTCTAGAAGCAGAACTAGAAAAGGAGGAAGAAATAAAAAATAAGGAGGAAGAGTTAGAAGAGAAGGCCAAGGAATTAAACTAGGAGGAGTTAATTAGTGCTCAGCTAAAGCGTGAACTTAGGGAAGAAAAGGTAAGGGTACATGAAGTACATAATAAGGTAGAATCCATCACATATGTCATTGTTTTGAAGCATCCAAACTTAACGCTGCCCACACAAAAGTATGGATCTTCCCTTGAGTTCCTTGAAGACCTAGCGTGCATCCTCACCATGGAGAGGCAACCTCTAGCCTTAGAATCTGTGAAAGAAGTAGTAGTGCACCTAGAGAAGGAGTATAAATTAAAGGTAATAGCAATCATGGTTGAATATAGAAAATTCCTTGCCGATGTAAAGATTGCTTCCCATACCATTGAGGCCACACATGACAATTATGCAGACAGAGATAAAGTGGCGAGTATTCTGGTCGCTAACTATGAAGTAGAGCTTAAAGAGTTCTAAGAAAATAACAAAGGGAACATAGCAGAGTAGGATAGAATCCTGGCTGAGGTTGAAAAGAAGTCAAAAGCTATTGAGGCCCTAAGGGGTACAATCAAGAAACGGCTAAAGGAGCTATACCCACAAATTACTATAAGGATGGATGCACTTAAGGACATGGGCAAGGAGTTGGAAAACATTGTTCACACTATGAACACTCAAGGAGATGGAATGAGTTTTGGGGAGTTAAGTGCCCTATTTGATGACCTCTGCCAGAGAGTGCAAAATGAATTCGATGCCTAGAACAAGTTGGAGGCCGACTTGCAAAATAATTTTCCTAGCTTGTTGCAATAATGCCATCAATTCCCCATTCTTTCTTCTTTCCCAAATTCTTCATCCCCTTACTCTTTTCCCAAGACATTAATTCTATTGTGACTCTTTATTCATTGGAGAAGTGTTCCCATGGTCGGAGAACAGGCCTAGTGTGGGGTGATGTTGGGCCTCTAAAATATTGACTAAGTACAGAAAGGTGCATGAGCACGCAAGATTGAAGTTAAGAAATGGGCATGCAAGAAGAAGGCACATAAGGCAGGGTTCTGTGAGGGTTTTAGAAGGTCCGTGTTATGTGTCAGTAGAACGAGGTCTCGGGACTTGGCCATATTTGGCATATCAGGCAGGACATGAGAAAAGCATGACCCAACTACGCATGCGAAGTGGATAAGGGGCCAATCTGGCAACAGGTTGGCCTAGGAAGGAATATTCCCTAAGATGGAAGTTTCTAGAAGACATCATGGAAAAACCTGGAGAGCTCAAGCCTAGAGGAGCATGCTCCCATGGAGGACCACATTCAGACACTTGGCACTGGGTCTAAGGCCACAGAAGGATGAGTTGGCACTTTGGGATGCCTATATATACAAGTGCCCATAGAAGAAAAGAGGGAAAGACAGAGGAAGTAGGAGCAAAGCTCTGCAAAAATGCTGCAAAGGAACTCTGTTTGGGTTGGGTAGATTAAATATAGGAGAAGGATGTATCAAGGACTTGGGGTTATAAAATTTCTCTTTAAGGGCTAAATGATATGGATCCAGTTATGATGCATAACTTTGGTCCACCATAATGTGGTGTTTTGTAGTAAGCCTAATGAATGTAATGAGGTTACCAAGTTAATTAAATATGATCCTTCTTGGTTCAGATTCATACATGATTCTTCATAGTAACTTTTCGTGTATGTTTATAAGATGAATATGAATTCCTATGCATTTTCCTGTCTATTTTGTTTCAGTTCTTTAAGTCTGTTAAAGTATCTCTGTCTGTAATGACTGCAATGATGTAAAGCCATTATGAGCTCTATGATGTTCGCATGTTTCATTACCACTCACTTCCTTTAAAGTTTGGATCATAGATGATTTTTTCCCACTCAACTCACATAAAAGAGAGACTCGATGCCTGCACGTGCCTCGGGTGAGTGCCAAGCACCCGCTGGGTGATAGGCCAGCGCACATGGGATTCCCTTGTTCTTTGGTGGGTGTAAAAATGACTACATGAGTATTTATTTGTATATGTGTACATATGTATGGATACACAAAATTTCTCATTGTTATAGATGATGATATTTATGGTATGGATGATGTACTTGCATTTAAATTTTCGTTGTTATTATATATGTGATGGAAACTAGGTGAATTAGGCATGATTGGGTCGAGGTCATGTAGGCATGATGGATTCAGGTATAAGTGTGTTTGAGTTAGGTTAGTTAGGTATGGCAGAGTCAGGTATATGCATGATTAAGTCAAGGTTAGTTAGGCATGGTTAAGTTAGGTCAGTTAGGCCTGGTGGAGTTAGGTCAGTTAGGCATGGTTGGGTTTAGGTGATTTAGGCATGATTAAATCAAGGTCAGTTAGGCATGGTGGATTTTAGGTGAGTTAGCCATGGTGGAGGTTGGTTTTTGGTTTTCATTTCATTTCAAAGTTATTGGTAACATGAAAAAATAAATGATGATGAATATGTATGGTATGATGTTGTAATAAATAGGTAAGTATACATGTTTATATAATTGTATGTTAGTTTGATGTCCAAGTAATGTAGAAGGTGGAAACTAACTAATGTTAGAATGTAAATAAATAAATAAATAAAAGTGGGGGGAAACTTAGTTAGGGTAGATATTGGCCAAGCTAACCTTTCAGGGCCCCATGCCCTCAGAGTGTTGTCTACATATCCTTGGCGGAAAGGGGCCTCAAGTCGATATAGTTCTCCCATAAGCTAGGGAAGAATATGATGAGGTAGAGAGAAGGTTTGGTATGTTTTAGGCATGGTTGAGTCTAGGTTAGTTAGGTATGGTTGAGTTTAGGTCACTTAGGCATGACTGAGTCTAGGTCATGAAGGAAGGGATGAATTGAGGTCATTTAGGTATGGTCAAGTTGAGGTGTCGAAGACTTGGTCTAGTATAGGAGAATCAACAAGTTAATGAAGAAGGTGAAGTGTAAGAGGTGACTAAAAGAGATGCCTAATTGACAAAACTATAACAAGTTTACCCTACCAAAGATGGGCTTATGAACGTAAGACCCTAAATGCTTTGTATGATGAGCTATTTTAAGGTTGACGAAAGTCACGTGACCTTGAAATCTTGCATTTGTGGCACATCCCTTAAGCGGGTAGATAGTTAGGGTAAAAAGGAAATGAGGTGAAATTGGTTGGTTTTAGCGTAACCTAGTGTGGAACATCCTACTTACTTGGCAAGAAACTCAAGATCAAAATAGGCAAGTTCATGACAAAAAAATAATCATTTTTCTTCTTGCTTTTACTTTTATTTCTATTTTGATAGACTAATCGATGTGGGAAGTTTATATGGGATGAGTAGATGATATCCTTAAGGTGTTCATGAAGCTGATCAATGCGGGAAGCTTCAGAATATTTTATTTTATTTTTATTTTTGCAAGAATTATCTTCTTTCGATGATAAACTAAGTAGAATATGGCTAGCTTTGTATAGTTGTCCTTCGAGGGAGCAATATATTTATAACAGCGAGATATAGAGAAAGATGTCATTTTTGAGGAAGTCATATTTTTACTGGAAGTTTGACTCAAGGAATTAAATCCCATTTTGCTTTTGAAATATTTTTTGTCTTTGTACCTTTATGTCATGGAGAAGACTATAGAGAAATATAGGCTCTTGTTTTTGGAACAAAACTATAACACAGGTTAAATATGAAAGAGAGGATTTAAGGAATGAATGACCATGGGATTCATCTTGAAAAATATGAAAAATAACCATGAGAATCATGCCATGAGTAGAGTTGTGGTCCTCATATTGAAGACAAGGCTGAAAAAGTAATGGGTAGTCACATGATTCTTGTTTTGTCATTGATCCTTAAAATAGATAAGCAGAAGGTGAATTGTGCTCAAGGGACGAGTGCTTAATAGACAAGAGGTGATGTGGGACTTAATTCAACAATATAATGGTCAAAGATGGAAGGCATTTAGGGGCTTCAGTTCAGGTTTACCTTCAAGTGAATACAAATGATAAACACTCAATCTATAAGTATGCGTAACGATATAAGGTCTAAAACAATTAGGAGAAAATTTACCCCGTTTACATTTTTCCTCTTTTGTTACATGTTGATTTTCCTTCAGGATGAGGTCACCAACCTGGAAGGTTTTTCAATGGACACATTTTTCATAGGCACATTTGATACTTTTTTGGTAGATTTGGAGATGGTCAAGAGCATTGAGACGATGTTCGTCTAATAACTTGAGTTGTATGAAACGGTCTTGGTGAAATTCATCATCATTGAGAATCTCTTTAAGTGAGATATAAAGAGATGGAATCTAGACTTCAAGAGGCAAAACAACCTCTATCCCGTAGACCAAAGAGAAAGGTGTGGCAGTAGTGGATGTATGAATACTAGTGTGATAAGCCCATAAGGCAAAAGGAATGTGTCTATGCCAATCCTTTCCAGTATCATTCACAACTTTCATAAGAATTTTTTTTAGGTTTTTTTTGGTTGATTCAGCTTGGCCATTTATTTGAGGGTAATAAGGTGAAGAAAAACTAATTTGAATGTTAAAGGCATCATAGAGTTTCAATAGGGTTTTATTTTTGAATTGATTTCCATTATCAGTGATGAGATGATGGGGAACACCAAAGAAAAAAATTATGTGATGGTTAATGAATTCACATATTTTATCAGCTTTTGTCGAAATAAGAGGTATGACTTCTACCCATTTAGTGTAGTATTCAGTAACAGTAATAATCCATTGATGGTGTTGTGAAGAATGAGGATTGATCTCCTCAACAAGATCCAAACCCCATTGAGAGAAAGGCCAAAGGTCCCATGGGACCTGTAAGGCATGACTAAGTGTGTGATGAAGATTAGCATGTTTTTGGCACTTCACACAACATTTGACATAATCACAACAATCAAGGTTTAAGGTTGGTCAATAATAGACTAGGTAGAGAATGCATTTAGCGATAGCTAAACCACTGAAGCAAAATCCACAAATCCCATCGTGAATTTCTTTTATGGTGTAGGGAATTTTAGAACTTGTAAGGCATCGTAAGAGGATACCGTCAAAGCCATGTTTATAAAGAATACCACCCATGATGACATAGTGAAATAAACTTTTGAGAAAGGCATGTTGGTCATCTCGAGTAAGGTATGGAGGTAGAATTGAAAGGGATAGGTAGTAAGAAAACTACTTATACCAAAGGTCATGTGAGTCAAGTTGAACGGTTCTAATGAAGCTAACGTCATAAAATAGATAGGAAGGTGATGCAGCCTTTGTACTGTGAAAAATATTTTTGATTTGGAGGACGAAGTGAGTATTTGAGAAGAAAGGTAGGCCATGATATATGCAAATGTTTTAGTGGAACATGGAGTGGTTTGAAGTTCATAATAGTCAAAGGTAGTCAAAAGTATGTCAACATGATGTTTGTACTTTTGAAGTATTGTGTTATGACACTGGTATATACCATTGACTTGATTTACCACCAGTTGTGAGTTGCTAAAAATATTAATTGATTTAACATCTAAGGCAATGGCAATTTGAAGGTCTAATATGAGTGCTTCAATTTGGAGATATTGTTAGTACATTCAAAATCTAGTTTTAAAGATAATGACATAGCTCGCCATTGAGAGGAATGAGGATAACCCAGCACCACCCCTATGCTAACATTTGGAAGCATCAAAGAATAATGTCATCGGGTAAATGGTATTGTCCAATAAGAGGGTAACAATGGATTCATCTAGGAAATCAAAGTTAGAGGGTTGATCTCCAGAGAGAGGTGCATTTTCAAGCTAGTCAGCAATAGTTTTTCCTTTGATAGATTTTTTATAAGTGAATTTGAGGTGTAGGTCTATAAGAAGCATGAGCCAACATGTAGTATGTTGATGTTGGTAAGGCTTGGCATACATGTAATGTAAGGGGTTTGTATTGGTGACAACAAAGGTTTTGTGGTTAAGTAGGTAATGGCGAAGTTTAGTAGTGACAAAGACTAAGGCTAAGCAGATTTTTTTGGTGTGGGTGTATTAGGTTTCATAGTCCAAAAGTAAATGACTTCTATAATAAATTGTTTGCTTCATGTGTTGCTCGTCACAATGAGTGAGCATGGCTCCCAAGGAATGATCCATAGTAGAAATGTACATGTAAAATGGTTGGTCATCCTTAGTAGGAATGAGTATAGGTGGTTGGAGGAGGTACTATTTTAAGGCCTCAAAGGCTTTATGGAATTCATCATCCCATTTTAAGGAGACATCCCTATTTGAGGAGATGATGACATGGATGGCAGTGGTTAGATAGCTATGAGATAAAATAATGAATAGATTAAAACTTTCCTTGAAAACTACGCAGTTGACAAAGGTTAATAGGTGAGGCATTTCAATAATAGCCTTTATTTTAGAGGGATTGACTTTTATGCCATGCAAAGAAATGATAAAACCAAGGATTTTTTCTGAGAGAATAGTGAAGACACACTTCTTAGGTTGAAGGTGAACAAAATACTTGATTAGATGGTCAAAGATGACCTTAAGGACTGTAAGGTTTTGGCTCGATGCTTGGATTTGGCAAGAATGTCATCTACGTAATCTTCTAATATGTGATGCATGTTGTCATGAAAGATATAAGTCATATCCCACTGATATGTAGCACCAACATTTTTAAGGCCAAAAGGCATGACTCAATAGTAGAAGGTCCCCCAAGGAGTGATGAAGGTGGTTTTGTGTTGATCTTCTGGGGCAAGTAATATTTGGTTATAACCTGAGAAACCATCCATGAGTGATAGCATCTCATGGCCGATGGTAAGATCAACTAGTTGGTCAATACTAGGTAGTGGAAAATCATCTTTAGGGAAAGCTAAGTTCAGGTCATAGAAATACATGCAAATGCAAAGTCCCCCTATTTCTTTTGTGATAGGAATGATGTTAGATATCCATTAAGGATAATCAATGGGTAGGATGAAGGAAACTGAAAGAAGTCGTTGGATTTCTTCTTTGACAAGAAGGGCAATGCGAGGATGCATTTTCCACAGCTTATTTTTTATAGGTTTGTCTTCAGGAATAGTGACAATATTGTGGACTATGATCCCAGAGGAAAGAAGTAAAAGCTTCATGTTCAGCAGTGTCTAAATATTGGCCTATATTTAAAATGTGTGGGTCATCTTGAGTGTTAATATTGATTTCGATGGTCAATTCATTTAACATGGTTTGTGTCTCAGAAGGTAACAACCGGTGCATATAAGAATCCTCTGCACCAAGGTAGGTGAGAATAGACTCATCATCCTAACATTGAACAATGTTAATAGAAGGTGTATCATCATCGATCATGTCAAGATATAGGAAGGGAAGAGATAGCCTCGTCGTTGTGTTGATAAGTCAAAGGTCCCAGGGAAATGGTGTTCATGAAAACAAAATTTAGGAGGAATGGATTCTGGATCCATAGACTCTGTGGGTGAAGGTGGTGAAGTTGGTAACTAGAGTAAAGAAGGTTTGTCTTCCTCAATGAGGTTTACGTGATCTTTCTTGGAAGGTGGTTTAGCAAATCTAATACCACTTCAGTCATTATGTTTACGTGTGGTGCATGGGATGAAAGTATGGTGGCCATGTTTGTAGAATCCAAAACTATATCCCTTCCATGCACAATGATGGAGGAAAGTGTGGATGAAGCGGCAGTTGGTGAGGGATTGAAGATTGGAAGAAAATGGTCATGTTTGGGAAGGTGGCTCGGGTGATTAAGTAGAAGTATCAAATCCCCCATATGTTAAGTTGGTACAAAGGTGGGGAGGAGACCATAAGGGAAAACCTCACCTACACGGTGATCATAGCGAGGATGTTGGAAAAGGTTACCATACTCTTAAGGAGTAAGGAATGTTTAGATGTTGTAAAAGTGGTACTCCCCTAGAGTGAGACGTTGAAAAATACCTTCTAAGGGATCGGTAGTTGGTATATGGGTAGTGGGAATAGATGAATCACTGGGTGATTGGGAAGAAGAAGCATTAGTTGATTCAGAAGTAGATGGGTTAGTGGATGGGTCAGTTGTAGAGGCTATGAAAGTAGTGGAAATATAGGGGTTACATGTAGGAGAGATGGCAGTAGCATTGGTGGATGGGGTTATGGGTGAAGAAGAGGTAGCAGCGTTGGTAGATGCCTTGACTAGTTGAAGGACATCATTAGGCTGATATAGCTTGTTACAAGTTTTAAATGGTGACGGGTTAGCTGGAATGGTATAGTTATGTCCTTCATGTTCAAATTTTACACAACAATGTAGGTTTGAAGGAACACAACCCATGACCCAGATCCAAGGTCGGCCAAACAATAGGTTGTACGATAATTCTCCCTCTAATAAATAGAATAATTATGGAACAGTTTGGGGGCCCACACAAAAGTGGAGAATGATGGTGTCGAGAGTGGAAGTTATCGCATCATTGAATGAACACAACATAACTGGGTTATTATGCATGTAATTGGGAAGGATGTGCATTTGGTTATATGTATGGGATGATATGATGTTAATGTTAGAACCACCATCGATCATAATGCATCAACCATGTATATTATCAATATAGATGGAAATGAAAAGGTCATGATCAGGATCATCTGATTGGAGAGGTATAATCTCATCATCAAATAAACTGAGGGAAGCTACTTAATAAGTGGTAGGGGTGTAAAGGAAGGTTATGAATTAGTGAGAGAGGCCACGTGGTGAGGGGTGATAATGGAGGCCACATGTGAAGGGTCGTTGGGTAAAACCTTTATGGATTACAAAACCTCTATGAGGACCTATCAATGAGATTTAGAGAATTGGACAAGATCATATAAAGAAATTTTCAAGGGGGTTGTTGTAATTATTTTATCATTATATGATGGACGACCCTGTCAGAAATGGGGTATGTGGGTCCTCTAATGGAGATTTTTGGTGTGGGTGTAGATGGTATGTTGGGCACAGGATTGGCGGAGGGGCTAGTTGATTTCTCTTTTCCTTTGTCTTTTTGGGAGCGAGTGGAAACTTGGATCATGTTAATCTGAGGAAAAGAGGTGGATGAAGAATTTATGTCATGAGTAGTATAATGACATGATGGAAAAAAACCTAATGTGGGGTAAGAACCTTGCTAAATTAGTACGTCACACTGGCATTTTGGTGGGGTTTTGGCTATCTCTCTTATGTGAACCATGTTGATCTCAAATTTTGGAGGTGGATAAAAGGGTTGTGGAGGTGGTGATGCAGGTCATAGAATAGGTAGTGAACGAGGATGTTTGGTGATAGGTGGGGGTGGAATGGGGTTCTCGTCTAAAAGATCATCGTCATCAAAAAAAAATTCAAGGGGAAAAATTTAGAGAAGAATGGTTTCTAGAGCCTTACAATTTTCTACATCATGTCTTGGCACACAATGGTAGGCACAAATTTTAGTATCATCAAACCCTATTAGTTTGGGTTTAAGTGGGTCATAAGGTCTAAGGGGCACAAATTTGATGATGGATGTCTCTAAAAGGTTAGCTAGAATGTTGGCATAAGACCCTGCCAATGGGTCACAATGTGAAGTGAGTGTGGGTCTTGATTGAAGTGTGGGTGATTGTGATGTGTGAGTTGTTACATGAGGTGGAATCGGAGGCAGGATAGGTTTGACCACCGGTTTGGTAAGCGGTACTATTTTAGGCCTGGGTTGTACCTTCTTGGGTAAAGGTGTAGTAGATGAACTAGCTATAGAAGGTGTTGTATGCTTATCTACCTCTTTGGGGGGTAGTGGATTTTTCAACTTTGGTTGCACCTTCCTGGGTAAAGGTGAGGAAGGAGTACATGAGATGGAAGGGAAATTAGATGGCGGAAGAGGATGAGTTACCCAAGGAGATAAAGGAGGTATGGTGAAGGTTATTGGCAGAGGTAAAGTGGAAGGTATGGGTTGAAGAGAAGGAAATATCATAGGTACTGATGTAATTACTATAAGTGGTGGGGGTATTGGCGGTAAGAAAGATGTGGGTAACGATCAAGGTGTGTGCTTTGCTGGTAAGTTTGGTGTGATAAAATATTGTGATGAAGAGGAATGATTTTGTGCTTTTTTTGGGCCTTGAATATGTGGTTGCTTAGCCAAGCTTGATGGGTGAGGCCCTAGGATAGACAAAATGGGTGAAGGTAACAGAGGTTTAGTGGGTAAAACTGGTGCATGTGGCCTAGAAGGTTGGGTCTTCCTTTTAGGTGGTGTTGTATATATCTTTCCCCCCGGGTAGATATAGACAAGCAGGAGAATGGAGAAATCAAAGAAGCTCAAATCCCTGACATGCCCAAGGCGCACAGAATGGGCGCACGACACAGAGTGTCAATAGAGGAAATGGTGCGCCCAAGGCGCACAGAATGGGTGCACGACACAGAGTGTCAATAGAGGAAATGGTGCGCCCAAGGCGCACAGAATGGGTGCATGACATAGAGTGTCAACAGAGGAAATGGTGCACCCAAGGCGCACAGAATGGGCGCACGACATAGAGTGTCAATAGAGGAAATGGCCCAAGGCGCACAGAATGGGCGCACGACACAGAGTGTCAACAGAGGAAATGGTGCACCCAAGGCACACATAATGGGCACACGACACAGAGTGTCAATAGAGGAAATGGCGCACCCAAGGTGCACAGAATGGGTGCACGACATAGAGTGTCAACAGAGGAAATGGTGCGCCCAAGGCGCATAAAATGGGCACGCGACACAGAGTGTCAACAGAGGAAATGGTGCGCCCAAGGCGCACAGAATGGGCACATGACACGGAGTTTCGACAAGGTAGATGGTGTGCCCATGGTGCACGGAAGAGGATGACGACACACACACGGATGTGCCCTTCGCACACCTTCAGGAGGCGCAGCATTTTGAGCGCTGACAGGAAGCAGACCCTGGCGCAGATATTCAGATGGCCATAACTTTTGACTGGGAGCTCAGATTCATGCAAGGTTGGACTTTTTGGAAAGCTTACGAGGTCCTCTGTCCAACTACAACTAGATATCTTTAATTGGGTGAGAAAAAATTCTTTAAAATGTGAAATATAGTTCGCCACTTTTGGGTTCGCTGGGGTTCTCACCTACCACCATAATGAGATAGTTAAGTGCAATCTAGAGGTGGTTGGGGTAGTTTTGGAATTCCACTCTCTTTTCTCTCTCATTCTTCCTATAAATTGTAAGGAGGGGCTTCTTTCTAAAGGTTGGACATTCTTGTTTTTCCCCTCCCTTCTTCTCTTTGGCAGGTGAATTTGTGGAGTTCAAACCTCCCATTTAAAACTGTAATGCAACTCTGCCTCTTGGCATTTTGCAGTGTGCTATATCAATCTTTGGAGCAAATTAATGCATGTCTGTGGATGATTCTCAACCCTATCTGTATTCATTTTGCATCCTACTGATCTTTCACTTTGAATCTGGCTATTTTTGCATGATCTTACATTGCATTTTAATGGTCTGTGTTTATTGGCAAGACAGGTGCTTCTTCATTCCTCGGTGCATCACCTTTGTAGTTTAGGTTTTATTTTTATGCATCTTCTTACCCTATCTCCTTGGCAAGTTAGTTTAGGTTTTGAGTAAACCCCTGCATTTTTTTACGTGTGCATCTGAACAGAGGAATAGGAAACCGGCCTTCATCCGGAGAGCTTTTCCAATTCGTGAGGTCCCACACTTGGGAAAAGCTCCATGTTATGCAATCGCACTGAGAGTCTCAACCCATCATGTTGCAGACTTTCAGGGGTGCTGTGATTTGACATCAACAGTTTTGGCACGCCCGGTGGGACCAAGAGGTCATTCCACAAGATTTGAAGGAGTTTTCATGAAATTCGGCCTTAAAAAATTGCAGGTTTTACAATTTCAGTTTTTTTTCACCTTCCAGGCTGAACTTTGAAATCAATTTTCAAAGGACTTAACTTGCTCGAAACAAGTCAAAATTTCACCAGTTGATAGATCGGGGGATAATCTTCAAAAGGGTATTCTTAGATTTTTAATATTTTGACTTTCAAAATTTCATGGTTTTTTTATTTTCAGATTTCAGGTTTTCAAAAGTTTGGCATTTTTGGATTTTCGGGACTGTCATTCCAAATAAAATTCCAAACTCTAAAATATCAAAAAATACAGGTCTTTCAAATTTCTATTTTTAAATATTGTCAGGTTTGGTGTGTAACTTGGCAGAAGTCTGCCTTTTGAGGCTCATTTTTCTTTCTAACACATCTGGCGACTCCGAAGGGGATAGAATTTAGCGGTGTAGCAACAAAGGTTTCCCAGGCATATGAGAAGAATTCAAACTAGGTCCAATACTCAAGAAGAGGGGCTATTTGTCCATTTGTAACTTTCACCAGGTAGAGAAAGGAGAGGAAGAAGACCACAAAGATCACCATCTCCACCTAACAGGACTTTGTCTACACCTCCACCTGGTAGGCCTTTTCTCGCATCAACCAAGGTTCTTAGGCCAATCATAATGGCACATCTACCACCGAATCCCTTTTTCAATTTCACCAGTAGTAGTCCACTTGCCCTAAATGCTCAAAATCAAATTCCAGTTGCAGCACTAAAGAATATCCCCTATTTCACAGGAGAAAATCATACTACTCCTATTGATCACATCCAGGATATTGCTAATGCATGTGCAATCCATGAAATAAATGAAATGGATGTTGCAGTCAAGCTATTGGCTTCATCTTTCAAAGGCAAGGCCTTACAATGGTTTAGGAGCCTTACAGCAGGGTCTATTATGAATTGGAACCAACTTTGTTCTGCTCTTTGCAGCCAATTCGGGGAGAGGGCAGACAATTTATCTTTATTGGAACAGCTGACAACAATCAAAAGGGCTCCTAACGAACAAATGGCAGATTTCAACTTCAGATTCCAACAGACATGGGACAGGATTCCAATAGCCGTTAGACCAACCGCTGAAGGAGCATTCCTTTATTTCTTAAAGGCTATAAATTCAGACATAGCCATGATGATCCAATCAATGGGAGGGACAACGCTGCCGGGGGCCTAAGACACAGTGATCAGAGCAGAGAACTGTTTGATCCAAGCCAGCAAACTTGCGCCAAGGCCGCCAATGCCTATCTATCCAGATATGGGAAATCCTACAACCAGTCAAGCACCAGTGTTGAATCCAATTCCAACTCCTAGAAATCAAAGCAATAATGAGGTGTCAACTTCTTCGAATACTTCAAAGGAATTGCAGGAGGTTATGAAATAGCTACAGAACCTCAGAAATGAGCTAGTGACTATCAAAAGATAGCAAGCTCAAAGTGTTAGACCGTATCAGCCTCAAGCACAGTACCAAACTAGGCCCTCATACCAACAAAATAGACCACCACCTCGGGCTGCAAATCAAAACCAAAACCAAGGACAACCTCAAGCTGCCAGGCCATTTCGACCGTATGATCCAAATACAATGACGTCCTCAAGAGCCTTGGTCCCGGCAAAAAATAACATGGCACAGGAGTACGACTGGTGTTACCCTTGCAATCTACCTCACAATTAGTCGGCATGTTTCAATGGTGTACTAAATCAGGCCTTGATGGTGCAAACCATTGTGTTCCTCAAGAACCAAGGCCAGGAGGAGAATCAACAGCAAGAAATGCAACAAGAAGGACCTCCAATAGAAACCACATTGGCCAATTGGCAAAACGGAAGACTTCTGTGGAGTTTAACCAACAGCCTTTTCAAGGCGTGGCTGCCAACACATGGTCAAAGAAGAGAAATATAGGAGAGGGATAACCGTGTGATCCAGTTGTTTCTCAGCCAAGCATTGATGGGTGATGCCCCCTAGGATAGCCAAAATGGGTGAAGGGGTACAGAGGTTTAGTGGGTACAAACGGTGTATGTGGCCTAGAAGGTTGGGTCTTCCTTTTAGTGGGTGTTGTATATATCTTCGCTTCCTCCCCGGGTAGATAGAGACAAGCATGAGAATGGAGAAATCAAGAAGCTCAATCCCTGACATGCCCCAGGCGCACAGAATGGGCCGCACGACACAGAGTGTCAATGAGGAATGGGCGCCCAAGGCTTCACCGAATGGGTTGCAACGACACGGAGTTCAATAGAGGAATGGTGCGCCCAGGCGCACAGAATGGGTGCATGACTAAGAGTGTCAACAGAAGGAATGTGCCCCCAGGCCTGCAAATTGGCGCACGACATAGATGTCAATAGAGGACATGGCCCAAGGCGCACAGAAGGGCCACGACACGAGGGTCAACAGAGAAATGGTGCACCCAAGGCCACATATGGGCACACTACACAGAGTTCATAGGAAAGTGGCTCACCCCAGGTGCACAGAATGGGTCGACCACATAGAGTGTCCACAGAGGAAATGGTGCGCCCCAGGCGCGAAATGGGCACGCACCAGAGTGTCCAACAGGGAAAGGTGCGCCCAACGGCGCACAAAGGGCACATGACACGGAGTTTCGACAAGGGGGTAGAATGGTTTGCCCATCGTGCAGCGGCAGAGGATGACGACACACACCGGATTGTGCCCTTCGCACACGTCATGGAGGCGGCAGCATTTTGAGCGCTGAACAGGCAGCAGCCCCTGGCGTCCGCTATTCAGATGGCCATAACTTTTGACCTGTAAGCTCAAGATTCATCGCAAGTTGACTTTTTGGAAAGCTTACGAGGTCCTCTGGTCCAACTACAACTAAATAATCGTTAATTGGGTGAGAAAAAATTCTTTAAAAATGTGAAATATGTTTCGCCACTTTTTTTGTTCGCTGGGGTTCTCACCTACCACCATACTGCGATAGTTAGTGCAATCTAGGTGGTTGGGGTAGTTTGGAATTCCACCTCTTTTCTCCTCATTCTTCCTATAATTGTAAGGGGGCTTCTTTCTA
This sequence comes from Taxus chinensis, assembly GCA_019776745.2. Classification (NCBI taxonomy): domain Eukaryota; kingdom Viridiplantae; phylum Streptophyta; class Pinopsida; order Cupressales; family Taxaceae; genus Taxus; species Taxus chinensis. The sequence continues at coordinate 560,417,421 of CM034152.1, read as the reverse complement.
AAGGTTGGACATTCTTGTTTTTCCCCCCCTTCTCTCTTGGGCATGTGAATTTGTGGATTCCAACCTCCCATTTAAAACTTTAATGCAACTCTGGCTCTTGGCATTTTGCCAGTGTGCTCTAGTCAATCGTTGGAGGCAATTAATGCATTCATGTGGATGAGTCCTCAACCGCTACTGTATTCATTTTTGCAGACTACTGATCTTTCACTTTCACTTTGAATCTGGCGATTTTTGCATGATTTACATTGCATTTTATGGTCTTTGTTATTGGCACGACAGTTGCTCTTCATTCCTCCTCGTGGCATCACCCTTTGTGTTAGGTTTTATTTTTATGCATCTTCTTACCCTATCATCCTTGCAATTAAGTTTTTAGGTTTTTGGAGTAAACATCTGCTTTTTTTTACGTGTGCATCTGAACAGAGGATAGGAAACCGGCCTTCATCCGGAGATCTTTCCAATTCGTGAGGTCCCACACTTGGGAACTCCCTGTTATGCAATCGCACTGAGGTGTCCTCAACCCACATGTTGCAGACTTTCAGTGGGCTGTGATTGACCACAACAGTTTTTGGCACGCCCCCGGTGGGACCAAGATGGTCATTCCACAAGATTTGAAGGATTTTCAATAAATTCGGCCTTAAAAAATTGGCAGGTTTACAATTTCAGTTTTTTTCACCTTCCTGCTGAACTTGAAATCAATTTTCAAATGACGTAACTTGCTCGAAACAAGGTCAAATTTCATTTCATCACCACAGTTGATAGATCGGGATAATCTTTCAAAGTGTATTCTTGGATTTTAATATTTTGAACTTCAAAATTTATGGTTTTTTTTATTTTCATATGTCAGGTTTTCAAAAGTTTGGCATTTTTTGGATTTTCGTACTGGTCATTCCAAATAAAATTCCAAACTCTAAATATCAAAAACTACAGGTCTTTTCCAAATTCTATTTTAAATATTGCATGTTTGGTGGTAAACGTGGGCAGAAGTCGGCCTTTTAGGCTCATTTTTCTTTCTAACATCTGGCGACTCCGAAGGAGAGAATTAGCGGGTGTGCCAACAAAGGTTTCCCAGGCATAGAAGAAGTCAAACTAGTAAGTCCAAGACCAAAAGAGGGCTATTTGTCCATTTGTAACTTTCCCCTAGGTAGAGAAAGGATAGGAAGAATACCACAAAGATCACCAGCTCCACCTAACAGGACTTTTGTCCCTACACCTCCCCTGGTAGCCTTTTTCCATCAACCAAGTTCTTAGGCCAATCATAATGCACAGCTACCACCCGAATCCCTTTTGCAATTTCACCAGTACGAGTCACTGCCCTAAAGTGCTCAAAATCAAATTCCGTTGCACAGCCCTAAAGAATATCCCCTATTCACAGGAGAAATCATACTCCTCCTATTGATCACATCCAGGATATTGCTAAATGCATGTGCAAATCCATGAAATAATAATGGATTTGCATCCAACTATTGGCTTCATCTTTCAAGGCAAGGCCCTTACAATGTTTATGAGCCGTAACAGCCGGTCTATGATGAATTGAACCAACTAAATTTTGTTCTGCTCCTTTTGCAGCCAATTCGGGGAGAGGGCAGACAATTATTCTTTATTGGAACAGCTGACAACAATCAAAAGGGCTCCTAACGAACCAAATGGCATATTTCAACTTCATATTCCACAGACATGGGACAGATTCCAAGGCCGTTATACCAACCGCTTAAGGAGCATTCCTTTCTGTCTTAAAGGCTATAAATTCATACATAGCCTGATTGATCCAATCAATGGGAGGGACAACGCTGCCGGGGGCCCCTAAACACAGTGATCAGAGCAGCAACTTGTTTGATCCAAGCCAGCAAACTTGCGCCAGGGGCGCCAATGCCTATCTATCCAGATATGGAAATCCACCAGTCAGCACCAGTGTTGAATCCATTCCAACTCCTAGAAATCAAAGCCATAATTGAGGTGTCAACTTCTTCGAATCAAAGGAATTGCAGGAGGTTATGAAATAGCTCCAGACCTCAGAAATGAGCTAGTGACTTATCAAAGAAATGCAAGCTCCAAAGTGTTGCCGTATCAATCAGCACTCAACACGTACCAAACTAGGCCTCAGAGACAACAAAATAGCCACCACCTCGTGCTGCAAATCAAACCACAACCCGACAACTCGAAGTCTGCCAGGCCATTTCGACCGTATGATCCCAAATAACAATGACGTCCTCCAAGACCTTTGTCCCCGGCAACAATCACATTGCACAGGATACGACTGGTTTTCCCGTGCAATCTACCCCATTAAGTACGGCTGTTTTCATGGTGTACAATCAGCCTTGATGGTGCAAAACCTTGGTGTTCTGTGTCCTCAAGAACCAACCATGAGGAAGAATCCACAGCAAAACATGCAACAAAGGACCTCCATAGAAAACCACATTGGCCAATTGCAAACGAAGACTTCTGTGAGTTAAACCACAGCCTTTTTCAAGGCCGTGGCTGCCAACACATGTCAAAGAGATAAATATAGGAAGGGATAACCAGTGTGATCCAGTTGTTTTCTCAGTCCACTCCTATGCAACAAGGGGTCAGTAGACCAAAACACAGCTCCAAATGTGCAGAATCAACCTAAGGTACTTGTGTAGCAACACATGCACCTGTTCACGCTCCAGAAAAAGGTTTGCGCCAAGCAAGGACAACAAAGGACAATTCATCCCCCTTCAACATCATCGATCAAATGAAGAAGACACATGTGAACATTTCCATGTGGGAATCGCTGGCGATCCCAGGGCAACGAGATTTATTGCAAGCTGCAATGGCTAATTTCTCTGCCACAAATGTATCAAACCAGGGACATGAGAAAGTTCTCACGAATGCAGTGCAACATGATGGGGGCCAGACAAGGAAAAATTGGAAGCCTCACCATTCTATGTTTCGTTGATTATTGGAACCACTTGTTACACAACTGCTGATAGATTCAGGAGCAAGTAGTTCAGTGATGCCGAAGCAAATAGCGGATCAGCTAGGTTTGAGATATTGAGCCAGTGCTGAAAGGAGTAGTACCAGCTAGATGGAACGGCAGTAGGAACTGTTGGAGTCATCAAGGGGTTAATCCTAAACACTACTTCCTGTCCTAATGTTACAGTTCTACAAGATGTGTCTGTGATTGACCTTCCGCCACTCTTTGCGTGGTGTCTATCAGAGACTTCACTATAAAATCGGTGGATATTTATCTACAGATTGGTCACACATTATTTTTAGGACAAGGTATGGAGCCAAAGCAACAATCAGGTCAGAACCAATTGCCAATTTCCATACTGAGCCTCATGTACCAAATCCTATCAATGCAAATTGCTCGGCTATTGATCAGGAGGAGTGTTCAAGTGATCTAGAAACATGTACTACAGGTCGAGGGAATTCTTGAATTTAACTTGGATGAATGGGCAAACAAGAGTCATGAATTTGACCCATACAAGGAAATATGAAGACATCTGAATTGGGTGTGTATTGTATACACGAAGAAAATTCACCCATTCCCGAACAATCATTCAGCCTGAACAAAAGATGAAAATAAGTTTGGAAATTATTTTTCGATGGTTCTGAGAAGCAGACAAGGTGTTGGAGGTGGTGCAATGTGATCTTCACCACAAGACATCAAATATTTTTCAGCTTTTCATTTCTAGTTTTCCTGTTCAAACAACACGGCTGAATACAAAGCATTGATTCATGGAATTCATTGGGCCAGGAAAAAGGGCATAAAGAACTTGCAGGTGTTTAAAGATAGCGAGCTAATCATCAACCAAGTTAAGGGACAACATGCTACAAAGAACGACTTGCTGAGGAGCTACAAGAATAGGGTATGGGACCTCATTGAGGATTTCGAAGCTTTCAACATTGTGTCCATACCCAGGAAGAAAAATGAAGTTGCAGATAGGCTCGCAGCAGTTGGATCAACGTTTGATGTGGTTGACAACATCAGAAGGGGAAAAATACAGCCACATATCCATGTGATTGTGAGGCCAGCAATTCCAGATAATAACACAAGCTGGTAGGTGTTTGAGAATGATCACCATATCGTCAATTTCTTACAAGCAGAGGCTGAATTCTCAGCTAGGAATCAGGACGATTAGAGCAGCAGTATGGGGATTCAAGTAGTGCAGCTGCGGACAAACAACGCTTCCTAAGGGTTTAGTAACATTAGAGTCTATCTTCAACCCTAACGACCAATTCCGTAAGGAAAAGGGCTAACATACAGGTCAAGAGAGAAGATTCAGAGCCAATTCCGGTGGGGGAAGGCAAACACTTAAAATTGGTAAAGTGGCCACTGAGCAGGAGAAATCAGATTTCATACAGCTTTGCCAAGAATTTCCAGATGTCTTCGCTTGGAGCTATGAAGACTTAAGAGGATTTGATCCAAATTTGGCACAACATACCATCGAATTGGATCCAGATGCTAAGCCCGTCAGGCAGAAAAACAGAGACAGGTCAACCCCCCACATTGAGCGTCTAATGAAGAAAGAAAATAAATAAGCTAATAGAGGCAAGCATTATATTCCCGATCAAGCACTCAAGCTGGGGTTGCAAAATTGGTCCCGGTCAGGAAGAAGAGTGGAGAAATCAGGTTGTGTGTGGATTTCCGAGACCTAAATAGGGCATCTCTCAAAGACCATTACCCACTTCCTTTAATGGAACAAATATTGCAAGTAGTATCTAGTTCAGAGAGATTCTCTCTCCTAGATGGCTACTCAGGGTACAATCAGGTGATGGTGAAAGAAAATGACCAATTCAAGACGGCTTTCACCACCAAATGGGGGACCTATGCCTATAAGAAAATGCCATTTGGGCTATCAAATGCTGGAGCCCACCTTCCAAAGGGCAATGGATATGGAATTTAAGGGGTTGATCAATAAAATAGTTTTGATATATCTGACGACATCACTGTATTCTCAAAAATGCAGCGGATCACCTCTGTCATTTGAGGCAAGTATTTCAGAGATGTAGAAGATTTGGGGGTATCATTGAATCCCAAAAAATGCATATTCTTGGCTCACGAGGGGAAAACTTCTAGGCCATATTGTTTCAAAGGAGGGGTTGACGATTGACCCAGAAAAAGTTGAAGCAATTCGAGCATTGCCATTGCCAAGTCATAAGAAGGCTCTTCAAAGCTTCTTGGGAAGGATCAATTTTGTCCGCAGATTTGTTCCAAATTTCGCTACTCTTGTGAAGCCAATAACGCTGATGTTAAAGAAGAGTATGGCATTTAAGTGGACATCTGAAGGCAAGGAAAGTTTCGGGGCAATAAAGGAAGCTATATCTCAAGCCCCAACTCTCGTCAATCCAGACTTCTCCAAAGATTTCATGTTATATTCCTTTGGTGGTGGAGACACAATTTCTGCAATCCTGGTACAACAAAACAAAGGAGGGTTAGAACAAACAGTTGCTTTCTTCAGTCAAGGCTTGGAGGAATACGAAACTAGGTACTCTTTCATTGAAAAGCATGTCCTTGCAGTAACCAGGAGTTTAAAGAAATTCAAGCACCTAGTCTCAAACAACATGATCCAATTATTGGTCTCTCATGCGGGAGTCAAGGACTTCCTTCTAAACAAAGATCTGAATGAGAAGCGTGCAGGGTGGATCACTTGTGTCATGGAATATGATATCGAGATCAAGGTCACCAAACTAGTACGTGGGAAGGGACTATGTGAGCAGCTAGCCTTGAGTCAACAAGTTGAAACAGGTAATGAAAAAGAGGTTGTCTTGGTACTACAGGATGGTCAAGAACAAGAAAATGATGATGTGCCCACTCTATGTTGGACTCAGAATGTGATACACTTCCTACAGACAGGCCTATGCCCCCCAGAAATGAGCAAAGCAAAGAGGAGATACTTCAGATTACAAGCCATTCCATATGTGCTTGTTGATGGTGTTTTGTTTAAGAAAGACATCAATGGAGTTCTATTAAGGTGCATTGGGACAGGTCAAATTGAGAGGGTGTTACGAGATTTTCATGATGGAGATTCTGGAGGACATTTCACCCCACAAGTAACAGCTCTCAAGATAATGAAGGCAGGGTATTATTGGCAGACAATCTTCAGTGACTGCTATACATGGATAAGAAAGTGCAAGAAATGTGCACTCTTCACAAAGGCAAAAGAAAGACTAGCAGCACGTCCATTAGCACCCAAATTCTGGTTGACCAACCATTTATGCAATGGGGATTGGACTTCGTCGGGGTCATCATCCAACTCAAGCCAAGGCCACAAGTGGATTCCTCACGGCAAACGCGCGTAACTTCACCAAGTGGACTGAAGCAATAGCGCTCAAAGAGGCAAAACGAGTCTAAATACTAGAGTTTATGAAGGAATAGTGACCAGGTTCGGTGTGCCAGCCACTATCATTTCAGACAATGCATTAGCATTCATAGGTTCTCAAAGATTATAGAATGAGCTGTCAAGAATGGAATCTATTTGAGCACCTCTTCAAATTATTACCCCGCAGGGTAATGGGCAGGCAGAGTCCACGAAACAAAAATTGCTAAGAATCATACAGGAGTGGACTCGAGGAGGAAAATCAAAGAACATGGCATACCGGGCTAAATCATCATTATGGGCTGATAGAATAACACCAAAGAGGTCTACAGGTAATTCCCCTTACAAGTTGGTCTATGGAAAAGAGGCAATATTGCCTATATCATTAGAACTGCCTGCATTGGAGTTCATGAAGCAGTTGGAGTTGGCTGAGTTCGAACCAATGGAGGCCAGGTATGTAGAGTTGATGGAATTGGTAGAAATTAGAGAACATTCAGTTCAAACAATTGAGAAAGATCAGGCCTTAGTGAAAAGATGGTTTGATAAGAAAGCAAGAGCAAGGACCTTCCAGGAGGGGGACCTAGTTCTGAAATGGGATGCAGATTGGGCAAAACCAGGAAGGCATTCCAAGTTTGATGCCATTTGGAGTGGCCCCTACATGGTCATGGAATGTAAGAATAGCAATGCCTTCCAATTGTCTACATTGGACGGAGAAGAACTCTCGATTCCGGTCAACGGAATCTATCTTAAACATTGCTACTGAAAAGAAAAAGTTTTACCCTTGTAAATATTAGCCTAGATTTCAATTCCTCTAAGTGCGTATGCACATTGTCTTGTTGTAGTTAGGTTTCTGTTTTCCCTAAGTGCTCCAGCATAGGTTTTGTTGCTCTCAGGTTGATTTCTACAATTCAGAATGTTGTCAAAGAAGAAGTTGCGGTATCAGGCTTGAGATCAGATATCAGGTTGGTTTCAGGTTATTACTTATGACTCCATGCCCAATGGATTGCTAAAAGGCCACTGATCTTCTACCTAGCAGGCAGGTAATCCCATTGAGTCGCAAAATTTTTGTATATATCTTTCCCCCCGGGTAGATATAGACAAGCAGGAGAATGGAGAAATCAAAGAAGCTCAAATCCCTGACATGCCCAAGGCGCACAGAATGGGCGCACGACACAGAGTGTCAACAGAGGAAATGGTGCGCCCAAGGTGCATAGAATGGGTGCACGACACAAAGTTTCAACAGAGGAAATGGTACGCCCAAGGCACACAGAATGGGCACACGACACAGAGTGTCAACAGAGGAAATGGTGCGCCCAAGGCACACAGAATGGGCGCACGACACAGAGTGTCAACAGAGGAAATGGTGCGCCCAAGGTGCACAGAATGGGTGCATGACACAGAGTGTCAATAGAGGAAATGGTGTGCCCAAGGTGCACAGAATGGGTGCACGACACAGAGTGTTAACAGAGGAAATGGTGCGCCCAAGGCGCACAGAATGGGCGCCCAACACAGAGTGTCAACAGAGGAAATGGTGTGCCCAAGGCGCACAGAATGGGCACACGACACGGAGTGTCAACAAGGTAAATGGTGCACCCTTGGCACATGGAAGAGGATGACGACAACACACGGATGTGCCCTTGGCGCACCTTCAGGAGGCGCAGCATTTTGAGCGATGACAGGAAGTAGACCCTGGCGCAGATATTCAGATGGCCATAACTTTTGACTGGGAGCTCAGATTCATACAAGGTTGGACTTTTTGGAAATCTTACGAGGTCCTCTGTCCAACTACAACTGGATATCTTTAATTGGGTGAGAAAAAATTCTTAAAAATGTGAAATACAGTTCGCCACTTTTGGGTTCGCTGGGGTTCTCACCTACCACCATAATGAGATAGTTAAGTGCAATCTAGAGGTGGTTGGGGTAGTTTTGGAATTCCTCTCTCTTTTCTCTCTCATTCTTCCTATAAATTGTAAGGAGGGGCTTCTTTCTAAAGGTTGGACATTCTTGTTTTTCCCCTCCCTTCTTCTCTTTGGCAGGTGAATTTGTGGAGTTCAAACCTCCCATTTAAAATTGTAATGCAACTCTGCCTCTTGGCATTTTGCAGTGTGCTGTATCAATCTTTGGAGAAAATTAATGCATGTCTGTGGATGATTCTCAACCCTCTCTGTATTCATTTTGCATCCTACTAATCTTTCACTGTGAATCTGGCTATTTGTGCATGATCTTACATTGCATTTTAATGGTCTGTGTTTATTGGCAAGACAGGTGTTTCTTCATTCCTCGGTGCATCACCTTTATAGTTTAGGTTTTATTTTTATGCATCTTCTTACCCTATCTCCTTGGCAAGTTAGTTTAGGTTTTGAGTAAACCCTCTGCATTTTTTACGTGTGCATCTGAATAGAGGAATAGGAACTGGCCTTCATCCGGAGAACTTTTCCAATTCACGAGGTCCCACACTTGGGAAAAGCTCCATGTTATGAAATCACACTGAGAGTCTCAACCCATCATGTTGCAGACTTTCAGGGGTGCTGTGATTCAACATCAACAGGTGGAGGAATGGTTTTTTTTGTAGACTTTGGAAGATGTGGTTAAATCCAATTTGACGGGAAGATGGACTAGGATTGATGTCGACATGACACCCAAGGTAGTGATAGGTATGGATAAGGGGGAATATGTAGATGCATGTATGTTTTTAGGCATAGGAATGGGTTTGGTTATTGGTAAAGGTTTGGATGTAGGTGAGGGTGATGAAGAAAAGGTCCTTACAACAAGCATGGTCATAGTTGGATTGGTTGCTTGAAATACCTTTGGAGATATTGTGGAGATATCCGCAGGTGGCATTTTCTTTTGGGTTGAAAAGGGTAGCCAAAGGTGTCCCTAAAGCATGGAATTATCAACATAATCCAAGTGATTGGTCAGATGTGAAAATGGAACATTTGTAAAAGGAGATGACGTTGGTTTAGTGGCAATCTTTGTAAAATATTTCTTTGAGATAGGGAGCTAGTTGGCTTCAGACTCTGTGGGTAAGAGAATCGAGAGCAGATCAACGAGATCCTAGAATGCTAATGGGGAATTTTCCCCAATAGGCAATGGCACTTGTAAAGGATCCCCTATGGGTAGGGGAGATGGCAGGTGGGATGAGGAAGCTTCCTCTTTTGGTAGAGAGTAAGGTGAGTGTGACTTTCCCATGGGTAGGATAGTTAACACCATAGGTTGTTCATTAGGTGGTGAGGTGGGTGGTGAAATGGTATCAGATGGTATTGTGGTCTCTTCTGTGAGTGAGGGGGGAAATAAAGGGAACTCCTCTATGGGTGAAGGAGTAGATGAAATAGGCTCCTTTGTGGGTAAAGGAGCTCATGCTAGAATATCCTTGATGGAGGGAAGAGGAGGAAATCATGAAAGGATGGTAAGGTGTCAAACATAGCATGGACCTCATGGACATTGTTGTCATTAGTTGAAGGTTTGCCACTTTGGTTAGATGATGGGGTATGATTAGGGAATGGCTTCTTAAAGATATTCAAGTTTTAATTTTCCAGTGCATTCGGGTTGTCCAATACAAGATCTCCATTTTATAACATTTCCTGGATGATGCTCTTGAAGGTGAGATAATTACCATCATTATGGCCTTTTACGAGATGATAGTTGCAATAGTCCTATTCCTTGTACCATGCAAGCAGAGGATGAGCAGGGTCAAAAATAGTATGTGGTTTGATGTGTTGTAGAGAAATTTATCTGGCTTTAAGAAGCTTTTCTAATACTAAAGAATAAGGCTCCTCGATTGGAGTGTAATTTCATTTCTCTCATCTGAACTAAAAATTTTGAACGGGAGAAAGGTTGGAATAAGGTTTTGATTGATTGGATGGGTGAGATGGGACAGCTTTTAGAACTACCGCGTTGGAAAATCCTTTTGCTTTGGAATAGTTATTTTGTAGTTTTGAAGAGGAAGAAGCATCATTAGATTTGAATGCAGTGTTTTTGTTATGCAATTGAATTTTCTTTTCTTCTATGACATGGATTTCAAGATTTCTCTACATGGTGGATGCTTCAGCAAAGGTACGAAAGGTTTGGACTTGAAGATTTGGTGAGATGTTCCTAGCACAAGCTCAAGTGAACAACTCTATAAGCTCAGTTTGAGGTAATTAGAATGTAAGCTAGTTGATGAGGCTCCGCCAATGAGAAAAATAATCTGTGATAGACTCATCATCATATTTTTGTGTTGAGTACAAGTCATTCATGGTGACCTTCTTGACGATATTGATTGAAAAATGGTCCAGGAAGGCTTTAGCCACTTGGTTAAATGAGTAAATGGAATTTCAAGGTAAACCACTATACCAATCTAATGCATGTCCTGTTAAGGACATAAGGAATGTTCGCAAGAGGAGAGCATCATCATGAGTGATTAGATAGCACCCATGTTTGAAAGACCGCAAGTGTTGTTGGGGGTCTTCTTTACTATTGAACTGGTTAATTTGGGAATTTCCCAATGCATAGGGTATGCACGAATGGGAATAGACAAATGGATGGGCTCATTACAGATTTTATCATAGGTTAAGAAGTTACAAGAGCAAGAAATTGATGCTTCCAATGTTTACATATTTTCCATCATCATTTTAATAAGGTCATTGGTAGTGTGTGATGATGGAACACCCCCTGCAGTATAAGGAGGTTGATGATGAATGTATGATGTGGATGGCAATCTAGTATATGGTGGTTTTGAGTATGAGAACTGTGTGGGGAGAATAGATGTAGGTGGAAAATATCCTGAATAGGCGATAGATGAGATTGGGGGTTGTTGATTATATGTGTAAGTGGGTGGGTTGGATGTATCAATCCTTGTAGTGATTGGAGGTAAAGACTGCGGGATGGAGAGGATGATGTTTTAGAATGGGGTATGAGTTGTCAACACCATGGGTGGATGTGATCCATCAAGTATATATGAGGTGGTTGGTGTAGAAGGGGCTATGCTTAAGGTGGCTAGTGAAGGAATGGTTGACACCATGGGTGCAACTGACATCAAAAGTGTGACCGATGTTGTAGGTGCCACAGGTATTGATAGTGTGGGGTCAAGTTGGGATAATGCATGCGGTAAGGTAGAAGAAGGTAACATCGAGCCAATACTAGCCAACACGGAAGTAGGAGCAAGGGCAGGGGGGATGGATACAGGCATGTCGTATACCAGTTGTCTTGATGAATCCCAGGTAGATGAATGGGAAAGATAATTTTGTATGGTAGTGGGGTTATGGTCAAGGAGTCTTGCAAATTCCTTGTCACTGATACTAATGATAATGGGTTGAGTGGGGTCCTTACGTGATAGGATGGAAGGAGGCGATGGGCTAGGCAAGAGTGGTTGAAGGCTTGTGTGGAATACAAGGGCATTGGTTTGACTGCGAGTAAAAACCATGTGAGTTAGCTTAGGCTTGGTGGTCTGTTCTTTGTAAATGGCACATAAAAATAGAAGAAACAAGGAAAAATAGTTTCCAGTAAGTGAAACAGGTTGTTAATTTAATTGAAAATTAAAATAGAAGAACCAATAGTGGTTGTGCTAACCGATGATGGTGACAGGGAGATCGATGATGGTTAGGGTGACTGATACTGGTTGCTGTGGGAAATCAAAAGTTTTGCAAATGAGGCAAAAAATGATGAAAATGAAGTAAAGAAGTTGTATTCGACTGTGATTTTAAAATTCTGGGGGTATGGTGATGTCCTGAGAACTTCAAAAGGAATAGAAGATGTGATGAGTGTTGTTTTTTGTAAAATGACAAAAAAAAGCTAGAAATTGACAACTATTAGGTAAACCGATGACGGTCAGATGTAAATCGATGACGGCCACTAGATGCCGGTTACTATGACTTTTGAAAATAAATGAAGAAAAATTGATTTTTTGAATTAAGTCAGATGGAATATCAGCCAAAAAACTTCAATATGATAGTAATGGACCCTGACACACTAAGAAACAGTCAGAATACACCAACTATGATGGCAGAATGTGAAAGGAAGAAGAAAATGAATAACTTGACCTCACAACTCAAAACACAACTCAAGAAAAAGCTAATAAAAACACGAAATCCTATAAGTGGATTTTATGTTTTAGCTTATGTTATTTAAGACTAACTTGTGAACATAACAAATTTTTTTGGTTGGAAAGGTGTCCTATGAAGAGGTGAGATGTAAGGGTGGTTTCAGGTTATGTTTTGGCGGGGGTAGTCCTTTCTCTGAGATAATGACTGGACAGAGAAACCATTTAGGTGCCACTATCAAGCCTCTGATTGTGTGATTGTTTACAGCTTTTTTTAGGTAAGGTGTTGTTTAAGAAGATGTGTAAATTTATATTTGTGTATTTTGGCAAAGAGAGAGAAGATTAAGTGCTCTATGATTCAATTATGTCAACCATCAGCTAGGCATGACTTCCAGTGTATAGGTTGCCCTCAATTTTAATGTGAGCTAAAAAATGCAAGAATAGAAGTATGAAATGTGAGTTTTTTTAAGAACCCAAATCGAAACGTGACATTCGATGTAAACAAAGAGTGAATAGGAAAGAGAATGAATTTCACTAATGTAAATGTAAAAAGAAAAAGAATGATTATTTTTAGTCCTAAAATACAAATTTCACTTAGACAAGTAGAAGAAAGAGAAGATTTCCAGGGAGAGAATTTAATTTTAACTTCCTTTTCAAAAAGAAACAAACATATAATGGTTCCCTAAGAATGAATAAATGCAAGAACCCTAAATGGGTCCCACCAGGTGTGCCAAAATGTTTCACCAGATTCTTAGCAAATTAATGAAATAGATAAGGGTAGTAAGCCAAGGAGGAATACATGTTTGTAATGTTGGTTGAAGGTTGTACGCACATTCTGATTTTCTAATTCAAGTTGACTGAGAGAGATCCCTTTTTACTAACAGGAACTACCTATAAATTCATAAGAATACCACCAGATAGAGTTTAAAAAAACAATGAGTGGATTACCTAGCGAAAGCTAGATCCGGGAAGCGTGATGCTTCTTGAACAGGTTGTCAATCCACTTTTTATATAACAGTATTAATTCTATTAAAAGTATACATGAAATAAATATCATATTAGAATTAAAATGATTTAGGTATCTCATACAAAACAATAAGAAAGGTTAGGTAAAAGGTGATTGAGATCAAAATGGTTCAGGTGATTGGCTGTTGTTACATTGCAAGTCTAGTACAAGTTATGGGTAAGGTCTGGAAAAGATTAAGAATGGTTCTGGGCTGTTGGGAAGTGGGTATGAGCTTGTTAGTCTGAGGTATATTTCCAGAAACAGTAACTGATGTCAATAGGATGACCGATTCTAGTTAGGCAGAATGACTGACATCAGTTGGATAATCGGCGTCGGTAGGGGTACTGAGCAGAAATATCTTAAAATTGGTTTTCAGACTTCCTGTGATTACACGGCGATTGGAAATGGTGAGGGTGAAGTCGTAATATGGTCTTAGAGGCTCAGAGATGGTTAGAAGAGGGTAAAAATAGGTAACATGGCCATGTATGGTAAGGTGATAGGTGGTGGGAGGAAGGAAGTATACAGGTATGGAGAAAGATAAATTATTGAGATGAATAATAAATCTTACTGAAATAAAATAGAGATAAATGAAGAGATGTTAGGTACTTACGAAAGAGTGGGTTTGTAGAATGTAGATGATGGGGACGGTGATGGCAGATATCCAAAGAGAAGAGGTTTTGTGTTCGTGTCATGGCAGTTCAAACCTCTATGCTTCTCTATGTGAATCTGTGATCGTGAAGAAGATGATCCATTCCAATGGTTGTTGGTAGTGCTCCCATATGTTTTCCTTTGCTTGAGTGATTCAAAAATTCAAGTGCTCCAAGTCTTTGTTCGTATGAGATCCCAAATCAAATGACCAACCTAGGAATAGGATTTTAGAAATTTATTTAACCTAACTAGCAACGTTTAGGTGACCGACGTTAGTTGAGATATAACTGATGTCGGTTAAGGTAAGAATATCTCGGTTGGCCAAAAATAGCCTGATTGTTGTTATTTTTGGTGCGGTTTCCAATCTTCATCCGAGTCTTGGGTGATAGCTCATGGGAGGATAAGTAAGAGCCTTTTTAGGTTTGTTAATAGGAGTTAATTCTAGGTTTATACTAAGTCCCAGTTGGTTTGGATAGGTTTAGACTTGGTCTTAGGTCATTAATGAGGTTTGAGTGGGTCATTTGAGTGAGGTGGCTAGGTGAGTTGGATGGGTGAGGTGGTTAAGTGAGGATATTAATTAATATAATTAATTGAATTAACATGTGCACTAGGGGATATGAATGGTTAGGATATGTTTAATTTAATAAACGGGGTTTTAATGGAAGTATGACCCAATTTTGGTGTCTACAGTCAAATTCGGCTCTACGTTGCGATCTTGTGCTCTAATTTTCATTATGTTCTACCTGTAAACTCTTAGAAATATAAAATGACTTTTATGGCATCCACTAATGGATTCTCTGAGCTTCAGTTATCATAGGGATGTTTTGGAGAAGAAAACTCAGTGGACAACTTAGGAGAATCCATTTTTTAGCTTGTTGGCAATGAGAATACCTCTATTTTAGCAGTCAAGGATGCCCTGGAATAATTTTAACAACATGGTGGGTTTTTTTTAATTTTTTTGGAGGTATTGTATCATCAAAAATGTCTTCAACCTCAAGTTGTATGAAGAAAATTCTATAAAACAAGTTGTTTTGATTTTTCTAGCTTCCCAGCAATGTGTTTTGAGTAGCAGCAAGTAGTTTGAAACTTGGGTTTTTCACTTAATGGTTCGGGGCACATTTTTCTATTCCCATTTTCCCCTTTGGAATGGGGAAAATAGGTGTAATAAAATTCACCCTCACCTCTTCTTGACAAGTGTCACATTTTGATTACACGATGAGGAGAAGGAGAAAACCACCATTTAGCAATGAGGGGCTAAGATTGGGTCATATGGAAATCCTTGAAATGGACTAGATTTGGGAAAATTTTCTTGTACCCTCTATCCCCTAGGGAATCGGTACAAGAGAGAAAAAAATCTCCCTTGCCTAGTGATGAAAAGTTGTGGCATGAGATTTGGTGAGGAGGATGTGAGGAAAAACTAGTTTTAGCACTGTGGGGCTCAAACTTGGTTGCAAGAAAAACCAAATTAAGGACTAGAGTGGGGCACATTTTCTTTTCACTTTTTTACCCTTTGGAGTGGGGATGGGAGGGAAAGAAACACACACCCTCACCCTATCTTTACAAAGTGGCACTTTCTCATTGCACAATGAGAGGCGCTGGAAATAAGCAAATAAGCGTTGTGGAGTACTTATCATAGTCATGTGAGGAACCGAGAGGAATAGTCAGAATGGGGAACATTTATGTGTTCCCTCTATACCCTTAGGAATGGGGAAAACAGGGACACAAAAATGTGCCTCAACCTGGAGTTGACAAGTGTCCACTTGAAAATTTGGCTAACTGTGATAAGTGTACCTGCAAGAGAGATAACTTGTTGATGAGATTGTCAGAGCTCCATGAGTTATTTTAGGTAAATTATTATATTATTTTTCTCCCACCAGAATTCCAAGAAAAATTGGATGGATCTCATCCTTCAATTTTCCTTGCAAAACCCTAAAATTTCACCTTTTTCTTCTAGACATCAGGGTGTATGTGTACAAACTAAGATTCCCTAAGAAATAAATATGTATTGTGAAATATTTGAAAATTCCATCATGTAGAGGGTTTAACCATATTTCTAATGAATTTTTTTTCCTTCCAACTCTCTACAAAACTCCCAGCATCATCCGATGAAGATCAGGTTGTGTTTTTTACCGTACACTGCTTGCACCTGAAAAAACCCAGTGTTGCTCAGTTTGTCCCTAAACCTCCAAATCTTCCCTAAAAATTCCTAAATCATTTCTAACATGTTCATATCTCTTAAATATGACCTCTGAATGAGTATGGTATTTTCATTCCATCCCGGGGGATGCGCATTAGTTGTGAAAAGGTCAAAATTAGCCATTCTAGGCCTATTAGAGAGCTAGCCATTGGAAGCACTTCTTTGTATGAGATGAGTGAACATTGTTATCTAATTTCAAACACCTATAAAATATTATTAAAAAAAATGGGAGAAAATATAAGGCTAGGATGGTTATGACACAAAAAACAAATTGGTCTTGTGAGGGGTATGTGAAGCCTCGGGAGAAAATTTTCACATTTGGGTCTAGTTGTCTTGCTTGAAAGTTTGGAATTTTCATGATACACATTTACATGATAACAGTTAGCTCTAGCTTGGGGACTTATTTTTGTTTAAACAAAGTGAGGACAAAACAATCAGGAACCCCAGTATCTCAGTACGTTACACGGACTAGTGCCTTTTCCATTGGGCTTATAAAGTCATTTCTTCCAAACAAACACGTTGAAGAAAGGGAAACACACCAAAAGTAGAAAACAACACACAATGGAAACAAAAACTATATTATAGGGGAGGGAAGCTTACAAATGTGGAGAAATAACATACACATACCTGAAAACAAGTTCGGAGAAGTACACACCATCATGGAACAATGGATTGAATTCAGACCTCCGAAGCTCGAAGAACTTTATATGATCATGCCACACTCTCATGATGGATTTTACCAATTTGAGAAGAAGTAGAGAGACCAATATTCCATGTCTGTACATATATTACACTCAAAACACTCTTTCGTTCAATGAACATTATTACCTACTTGGAATCCTTTCTTCTTATAGCCCCGGCCTGATGATTTGTGAATATATCTAGCCACTCCTCCATGGAATCATTGATTTTATAGTGGAAACATTCATCATTCTCGAATGAATATTACAACATGGAATCATCCCTTTAATCAATGAGGAAATTATAGGAAGCAAGAATAGACTAATTCTCTTCCCATTCAACAGCTTCTTCGAACCTCTCACTTTACTGTTGTGGACAATTTCTTTCAAAATTAGAGGCCGCATCATTAATGCAAAGGTCTTCATCATCTTCAAGATAACACCGCAACATAGATTAATATTCAAAAATAGAAAGGTCTTTAGAAATGAAGAGTGTAATCTTATTGTTATCTCATTTTTCCCCTCAGGAAAAATTGGACAAACATGACCTCGCACAGAGAAAATTAAAGGATCAATTCGGCCATGAGAGCTCACATTTTGAGCTCAAGCTGAGCAAGTTGAAGTAGAAGATCTTTCAAACTTGGTGATCCAAAAGTCCAAATAAGCAAGCTCAAAAGGTTCATCAGACATCAAGTCCAAAGTTCAAAATTTGGACTCCATACATTCGGGAGTTTGGGGTTGGCAATAGGGTCAAGCGAACAGTGCTACACAGGGAGGAGAAATTTCTGAAACCCGAAGTCTAAAATTCAGACTTCGGGCTTTCATAATTTCAAAGAAATGCATCACCTAGATGGATGAATAGAACCATAACTCCCAAAAAAACTGAACTCCTTAAAACCTCGAAACCTGAACTCCCAAAAACCTGAAAACACAAAGGTCTGAAACCTGAAGTTTGAATTTCAGACTTCGGGGTTTCAACATTTTAGAACTCTCGATCTAGCATGATCAATGAACAATGACGAAGATCTCTAAAGTGGAAATACCTGAAGCTCTAAATCCCGAATGTTCAAAATTTTATATTTTGGAGGGGTGTGAGGCAGGGTTGGAGTATGAAAAGGAAGATCGACCACTCACATTTTTTGTGATATGGTACCCTCATCTTCAGATGACTATAACTTTTGACTAGGAGCTCATATTTTCACAAAATTAGACTTTTTTATAAATATCTCAATGTCCTCTACACAACTACGATTGGATTTATTAATTTTAATAAAGTTAAATATTTCAATTTGTGGAAGTATAGTTTGCCATTTTAGAGGAATGGTTCCAGATTTCTCACATACCAAAAATGATGAAGTAAGGCCCTTTTCTCTTCCCCAACAAGGTAAGGTACAATGGAGTATGGGCTTTACAGGCTTGCCCATGACACCTACAAGGAAAATGATGGATTTTACAAGAGATTGGAAAGAATTTTTGGATTTTATTCCCTCTCTCTCTCTCCTCATTTTATTCCACTATAAAATGTAAGGGATTTACATGTGCAAAGGGTTAATAATTTTCTCTCCCATGCAACCCCTATTCTGTTGGGGATTTAGGCATTCCTCCAAACTCTGTAATGGTTTTCATTCTTTCTTCTACATGCAATGTACTATGTAAATTATAAAGAGTAATAAAATTGTGTTCTGTGTTGATTGTTCTGACCTCTACATGATTTTACTATTTTGTGTTGCCTCTCATTGCAAACAGATGGTTGTGTATATCCTTGTTTGTTATAGATTTGGGTGTGTTGTGCTCATTTCAGAAATGATGTACTGAGTTTGATCTAGTTTGTGGTGCAAGACCACCCTTCCTAGATTCATTTATTCATCATTATTGCAGGTTGGGGAAGTGATCAACGCTCATTTCTTAGTGTATCACCACTCTTAATGTAGTTTTTTCATTCCATGTATCTTTCTCCCTATCCTCTTGGAAGTATTATATTAGGATTAGTCAATAGTTTTTTATGTATTAGGAGTAGTTAGTGGCAGGTAGGTTAGGAGAAGGAACCGGCCTTCTTTGGAGAGTTATCTGATTTGCAATGTCCCACACTTCATGATAACTCAATGTTTGGCAATCACACTGAATGCGCCATCTCAAACTCAGACCATTTGGGGGGTGTTGTGATTTTTCCATAACACTTACTTTGAACCTGTTCGCAAGACTCTTGCACATTCTCACTTTTTTATCTCAAACAATTTCTTTCAATACCTACCAGCCTAAAATTTTCCTTGACATCATCTTCAAAACTGTAATCCTTTATTTTTCATGGAAGCATTCATCACCCTTGAGTGAATGTTACAACATGGAATCTTGTTCAAAATCAGTAGGTAAATCAAAGGTGGTGAGAACAAGTAGACCTTGACTCCATTCACAAGACTCCTCCACCTTTTCACTTTTTTTAAACAATTGCCTTTAATATAAATCAGCTCAATATTTTCCTTTATATCTTCTTCCATGACAGAGGTGTCATCTTCATGGTCAAAAAGATCCATAAGACATTCTATACTTTCCTCCCTCTTTTGTTTCTCATATATCTACCCTTATCATAAAATGAGAAAGGTGAAATATTGCCTTCACATTCATGTTCAAGTGTCAAAGCTTCAAAAATAATATTAACCTCATTAGTTTGCTCCATCTCATTATCAAACATTGGTGTATCGAAAGAAGAAGCAAAAATTAACTCACACCTATATTGAATTTCCATGGCACGAGTCAGGATCTCAAGACTGAGTTAAGGTTCTTCAATTTATTCTACAATCTTTAGGATGTCTTACACTGATTGCTCTTCTAAATATTCCATATAATCGTTATCATCTTTATTATAAGATTCATTGCATTGGGCCTCAAGGAGATGATTGAAAATATGATCCACACATGGCCATAATTCATTTGAAACATTACCATCCTCTTGTTCTGTATTTCTTTTCATTTGAGGCTCACCTTCTTACAATACCTCAATTCAATAAACTAATAAACAAGAAGCTATACTAAACAAAATATTCAATATAATCAAAGAAAACAAATGATAAAACACAATATTTAACCTAGGAAACCCTTTCAGGAAAAACCCAGCACAGTAACTTCTCTCTCTTCTTGCATTAACTTAACCATTTACAATACAATAATGTACTTCCAAGTTCTATTTTACCCTACTACATCTCCAACTATTTGTAAGCAAAACAGTAAGAAACCGTCAAAGCAGTTTTACAATACAATGGGTACTAAAACCATGGGCTAATAAACACCAATAATGGTTCCCCATAATTCAAGGATTATGACACCACCCATATATACGTATGGATAAAAAAGAATATCTATACTCCTGAAAAAATAGGGACACTCATGGAAGAGGTGTATAATACTCCTGGGTATACAATATACAAAATATACAACACATTCTAACAATTCGAAACATTATCATCCTCTTGTTCTGTATTTCTTGTCATTTGAGGCTCACCTTCTTACAAGACCTGACATACTTTGTTTTCATCATTCTTGGATAAGGAGAACAAATCCATGCGATATGAAAAGGGCACACCTTTGAGCTAAATATCCAATTCATCATCCTCATGATATGAAGGAGAGAACCATGTTGGAGAAGTAATATGAGAAGAATATTCAACTCCATCTTGATCACTCCTTAAATAATCTTCCTATTCACATGGATAAGGAAGGACTCCATACTCACCATGATGATCAACATTATGTTTTTTTGGTGAGGGTGGTGCAATTAGCTCCAAAGGGATTTCATGCTCAATTTTTTCATCCACATTTTTTTCGAGAATGGAAAAATAATATTCCATTTGTTCCTCCACAATTGCATATAGAAGGCAATTTGATTTTCCAACTATCTCCATTTCATCATTCAACATTCTTACATCAATTAGAGAGTTAAAAAATGGAAAGGAGATTATCCATGATTACCTCAAATTCATCATCTTGAGTCTAGGATGAAGGATGGATTTCTCATAATTATTCATGGTTTATGGATCCCTCAGAAACCATTAGATCATCTATCATACAACAATAATCTTCCTCTCTTGATTCCATTGTTTCTACGATTGGATTTTCCTCAAGCCAAAATGAATTGATGAGTAGAGGTTCAACTATTTTATCCTCTTCATCATCCTATAAAGTTTTGATTTAACTCTCATCAAAAGGTTTAAGGATATGACATTCATCATAGGTGCACAATAATCTTCCAGGGATAAACACATTATAGTGCAAACAATCATTGGGATCTTCTTGAGTTTCTTCTTCCTCAACATTATGAAGTGCTTCAAGATGTTCATACTTTTTTACAAGGCCAATGCATAATTCCAAACTTCATGATGGGCCTTGGGATCAGAGTCACCTTCTTTCGTACGCAGTATCCTTTCTACAAACTCTCTTCTTAAGACTTCCATTTATTCATCTCCATATAAAATAAAAACATATAGAGGAAGGGAGACGAAAGACAATGTTCTTAACTTGTTAGTCAGTTGTGTGAAGTTTAAAATGTTACCTTTATTAGATTCTCCACCACCATACCCTTCATACAACATTTCATATCACTTATGATTCTTCCTCATCAATTTCTTGGATTCATGATCATCAGCAGGTGTGATTCCCATTTTCTTTCCTCGAGCATCAGTCCACTTGAATTAGAGCCACTAGGACTTGATGATGGGATATTCACAAATAGAAATATTCTCCATTCTAGACGGTCTTTTTATGACTGCTACAAAAAATTTATGGGTCTTCTTTCCCTTAACTAATTGCAGGTTTTCATTTGAAGCAAGAAACTTCTTCGCCATCGCATAATATTTATTTTTACAAGAGATGTTCTAGAATGATGACTAGTCAAAAATTCATATTAGGGTCTTCTCTTTTGTCTTCTTGGTTATTGTCACTCATTGGTGTTGGACACCAATATCGAAACTTCATCATTGTGATGAGGGAAATGAACTTGACACAAATTCGTTCCTTGACATATTCTCCTTTAAAAAATGATATTTCTTTAAAATCTAAATTTTTGATTTTTTTAGAGTATATACTTTTTTGTATTTTGCAGAGATATTTGCATGTACACATGAGCAAATCTCTCCCCAGAGTCACTAAAAAATTTTGGTCAAATAATTCGTTGTGTTTCAAATTATGTGTTTCCACCAACACTCACGGGGCTACACCTCTCCTTCTTATGTATGGGGAGGTTCCCATTATTGAATGTAAACTATTATAACTTTATTGGGGTGGCTAAATAGGATATGGATCACACAGGAATGGTAAATTGCTTGTATGGGGTACAAGGGAGGAATTAGTAGCAATGAGGGATAAAGGAGATAATTTAGGAAAGAGGGGGCTATCGTTATGAGTAGACAATAGCAGAGTTCACACACAATAACCAAAGTAGTTCAAAATTAAATTGGAGGAAAGAAATAATGTAAGTAATTAGCAAGAGTAACAGACCATAGACACACTTATTTCTATTCATCAATCAAGGATGCAAAGTTCCTTCTTGATTACTATCCTTTCAAAATGCAGAAAAGAGAGAAAATAGATGAACACATGAGAAAGGAAAATGGAATAAATGTATATTTTATTTCTTGTGTTGGTAATACAAAGCTCAACACCCAGACCAAAATCCACAATTGCTACAAAATAGAGTAATTTTAAATATTTTGAGGA
Source organism: Taxus chinensis (assembly GCA_019776745.2). Classification (NCBI taxonomy): domain Eukaryota; kingdom Viridiplantae; phylum Streptophyta; class Pinopsida; order Cupressales; family Taxaceae; genus Taxus; species Taxus chinensis. The sequence goes on along the minus strand of CM034152.1, from coordinate 560,394,884 downwards.
TCTAAGATCTATAATTTTAGGATCCTTTGGAATGGAGAAGCCAACCCAATATATAGCATTGTAGATTGACATTTAATCTACCCCCACATGAATCATCATGATATTACTTTACATCTTCCTAGGAAATGATAAATAAGTACCATTTTATAAATCAAAGGGAATTTTACGAATCAACTTTAGAAATTCACTTTAGTGAATGAGAGAAATCATCATGATTACATACAATGAATAATTAGAAAGGTTGAGAGAAGAAAGAGGGAGTAAGAGAGAAGGAAGAAGGAATTGACATATCTGATGAATAACTTCTTGATTCATGATCCCTAAGGAATATTCTCTAAAAATATTTTTTGAACTGAGCTATCGCAGTTGTCAACATGTCTACCTTTGGAAGGCAAATGCAACCCAACATTTTGATCCATCCCCTGAGAACATCATTGATCCTATTGCATTGACTGAGCTAGATTTTGTGATATTTGGAGATTTTAGAAATGGATTCTATGATGTTGGAAATATACTCTAAGATATTTGTAGATACCAAATTTTGGTAACACTCCCCTTGGTCCCCTTTGATTAATTAATGTAACACATTTAACTAATCATGACTCCTTTTACCACATATTAATATGCATCCTCACATTATTAATTATTTTAATTAAGTTAATTTCATACTCACACCTCCTCTCACAAGGACCAAGTCATCACTCTTAGCACCGAGTTGTCACTCCCAGTGCTGAGTCACTACGTGACCTAAGTAACTAAGAATTATTCCTAAACCTAACTAAACTTCTTATAAGATCTTCCCGCCTTCTTTCATGTGAACTCTACTTCCCTAAGCGGACCCAACAAGGAAAGCATGTCAAATCTAGGAAGATCTACCTATTTTTACTAAATAAGACTATTTCACCCTAACCAATGCTAGTTTATTCTCAGCCGACGTTGGTCACCAACCACCATCGATTGTTCCTTTCTATATATTTTACAACCCTTTTTCATATCAACTTATGATTCTTCCTCATCAATTTCTTGGATTCCTGGATCATCAGCAGGTGTGATTCCCATTTCTTTCTCGAGCATCAGTCCACTTGAATGTTTTTTAGAGCCCACAGGAATTGATGATGGGATATTCACAAATAGAAATATTCTCATTCTAGACGGTTCTTTGTATGAGTGCTACAAAAAAGTTATGGGTCTTCTTTCCCTTGAACTAATTTGCAGGTTTTCGTTGAAGCCAAGAAAAACTTCTTCGCCATGCATAATATTTAGTTTTTACAAGAGATGTTCTTGAGCCTGAGACTAGTCAAAAATTCATATTCGGGTCTTCGTTTTGTCTTCTTGGGTTATTGTCACTCATTGGGTTGGGACACCAATATCGAAAACTTCATCCTTGTGAGGAGGGAAGATTATGAACTTGAGAAACACACTAAATCGTTCCAGTTGATATATTCTCCTTAAAAAAAATGAATTCTTTAAAATCTACATTTTGCTTTTTTTTAGAGTATATCTGGTTTGTATTTTGCAGAGATATTTGCTATGTAACATGAGCAAATCTCTCCCCAGAGTAACTAAAAAATCTTTGGTCTCAATAATTCGTTGTGTTTCAAAATTATGTGTTCCAACCAACACTTCACGGGGCTAAACCTATCCTTGCTATAGTATGGGAGGTTTCCCCATTATTGAATGAAACTATTATAACTTTTGATGGGTGGCTAACTAGGATATGGAATCACAAGGAATGGTAACTGTTGTAGGGGTTACAGGGAGGAATTAGTAGCATGAGGGATGAAAGGAGATAATTTAGGAAGAGGGGGACTATGTTATGAGTAGACCAAATAGCCAGAGTTACCACAATAACCAAAGTTAGTTCAAAATTAAATGGAGGAAAGAAAATAATGTAAGTAATTAGGAAAAGTGTAACGGGACCATAGACACAACTTAGTTTATATGTCATCAATCAAGGATTGCAAGTTCCTTCTGATTAATAGTCCTTGCAAAAATGGCAGGAGAAAAAAGAAAAGATGGAGAAAATAGGAGAACACATGCGAAATGAAAATGAATAAATAATGTATATTTTATTTCTTGTGTTAGGTAATACAAAGCTCAAAACCCGTCGACCACAATCCACAATAGCTACAAAATGAGTAGTAAATTTTAAAATTTTGAGGATCTAAGATCTATAATTTTAGGAATCCTTGAATGGATGAAGCCAAACGCCAATATATAGCATTTGTAGATTTGACCATTAATTACCCCCACATGACTATCTATGATATTACTTTACATCTCCTCGGAAAATGATAATTAAGTACCAATTTTAATAAATCAAAGGGAATTTTACGAATCAATTTAGAAATTCACTTAGTGAATGAGAGAACGTAACATTGATTACATACAATGGAAATAATTAGAAAGAGTTGAGGAGAGAAGAGGGAGTAAGAGAGAAGGAGAAAAGAATTGACATATCTGTGAATAATTCTTGATCATGACCATAAGGATATTCTCTTAAAACTATTTTGAACTGAGCCAATATCGCAGTTGTCAACATGTCACTTGGGAAGGGCAAAAATGCAAAAACCCCACATTTTGAATCCATCCTAATGAGAACTCATTGATCCTATTTGGCATTGACGGAAGCGCTAGATTGTGTGATATTTGGAGATTTTAGAATGGGGTCTATGATGTGGGAAATATTACTCAAATAATTTGGTAGATACCAACGAAAATAACGATTTTGGAACACTCCCCTTGGGTCCCCGTTTTGATTAATTAATGAACCAATTTAAACTAATCATGAACCTCCTTTTACCAAATATTACGATGCATCCTCACATTGGGATTAATTATGTTAGTAATTATAGTTAATTTCATACTCACACATCCTATCACAAGACCAAAAGTATCACTCTTTAGCAGCCGAGTCTGTCACTCCCAGTGCTGAGTCACTACAGTGACCTTAAGTAACTAAGAATTAGTCCTAAACCATTAGACTAAAACTTACTTAGAAGATATTCCCGCCTTCTTTCAGGTGAACTTACTGTCACATAATAGCGGAGTTTAACTGTCTCGCTCCAATAAGGGAAAGCATGTCAAAAGAATCGAGGGTTTTGTTGTAGAGAGCGTCGAGAAGTAGGCTGGGTGAGAGATAATGAAGAAAAGCAGAGGAGATAAGATCGTTAAAGCCGCCCGGGAGAGGGGAGGGTGAAAGACGACGGGGGGGCAACATGTCGGAAGACTCGATAAGCGAGGCGAGGGCCTTTGCTTGAGGGTTAAGATTTTACAGACCCTTACCCAAGGTGTGTCAGGCATGTATGTGGGGCGGATTACATTATAGTTGGGATGATTTCAAGTGCTGGCCTGGGCACATCCAGATGTAACGAACCACAACAGCGCTAATTGCTGAGAGCGGTTTTTCGAATAAAACATAGGCTTCGTTGGTAAGTTCGGAGAAGCAACGGTTTTTAGGAGTTCTGTTTGAAAAGAAAGGGGTAGAGAAGAACGCGGTAAAGGACGCAAAAAGGGAGAGACATGGAAAGTTGAGGAGGTGTTGGGTTAAGAATGAGAAGACTTAAGAAAAAGAGAGTGAGGGTATCCTTCATTCGGATTGTGTTTTGTTGTTTGGATTTTGGAGTACTTAGAGTTTTTTTGTTCTGTTGTTCGACGAAAGTAGTAATGTCTATTGAAAATTGCGCATTTAATATTGCGAAAATTGGCAAGGTGGAGGATGGTTACTTGAGAATATGGCTTACCTGTGATAGAACATAGGTGGGGGATCCGTTGCGCTTTTGTCACTTGTTTCGTTGCTATTTTTGGTGGGGAGGCGGTCAAGGCTAGGCCGTTGGGGGATGCCCGGAGCTAGAGCGTAGTGGGGGTGGGCGGCGAGGAGGGGAGGGCTGAGGGGGAGACGGACGGGCGAGCGGGTGCGCACGAGGAACAAGGAGGTGAAGGCACCAAACCACAAAAAAGAATGGGAAACTAGGACGAAAATAGCCGGCGGAGGGGGGGGTGAAGGAGGCGGTACGAGAGAAGAAGAAGGAGGGGAGGAAAGGAGGTCGGACAAGACAAAATGAGAGAAGAAGGAAGGAGCCTGAATGTAATAAACAGGGATCAGAGAGACGTAATAAAAGAATCTATTTTTAATAATTGCATGACAGAGGACACGACGAGGGATGGGAGGGGAAGGGAACTGGCAGGGAGGGGGCATCCAACAGAAGAGCAGATATCACTAGATCCTGAAATTATTTTGGCTTTCTCTAGTCCTTTGTTACATTTCTATACCGGGAAAGCTTTCGCAACTCACCCAAAACTAACCAGACCTCAAACCATCAACCCCAAACCTTAACCCAAACCTTGAAAGAACTATGTTATGACTGAACAAAACGACCTATTATTAATTAGATTTAGTGTTTATTGTGTTTATATAGACATCATAAAATCTAGATGATAGTGTATATGAGACACCTAAATTCATTACATGTAATAGGATTATTATGTCAGTTGTTTTATGGACATTGAATTGTTTTATAAAAAGTGGAATTGACAGCCTCTCTGGAAGCAACCCCACTTCTGGATCAGAATACATAGGAAGTTCATTTTCATATGTTATTTAATACTCTTTGGGTCATGCTTTTACATCTATATAGTCCTTCCAACACAAAAGGAGGATTCTCTAGGATCATCTTGGGATAACAGCAACAATGTGCGCCTGTCTACCCTTCCACCTTTGCCTCATAGGTATTTCTCCTTACCCATTTTACCTGTCTCTGTTTCACCTATAATCTAAAAACTTATATATGGGTGATACCATATTCTTCATTGTATTTGAAGGAGAGAGATGCACCTCCCTCTTTCTTGGACCATTTAGAAGGGAAACAATTGAGGTATTCTTATGAGTAATTCTTAATGAGCGCGGGAATCCACGTTCTGAGCACCGTACAATACTTCGTCCAAAATATTAAAATCCTCTTGTTTACTAGAGCCAAATTCAGAGATGGAATCTTCCATCATATCGTATATTTCATCAATCATGCGGATCCAAAAAGGAGACAGGTTCTTAGTAACTAATGCCAACACATTTTTACTAATAAGGGTGTGAGAGTTGAAGGAGCTCATCTTGGACACAAGTGGGAAAAAATAATCCTAGTGGATCTTATCTTTCATAATCTCTTTCCTCTCTTTCTTCACTTCTGACAAGATGGAAAGAATGTACTTGATTAGAGAGATGACCTTTGGCAACAATGTATTACCTCTCTCGATGATATTCTCAATCCACTTCTCATTAGCCTTCCCTTGCATCATATAACCTTGTGTTTTCTTGATCACCTTAGGATCAACACTATTGATTAGAGGAGTTTATTCAACATCAACAAAAGATGTTAAATCGGCCTCTAAGAAAAGTTAAATGTGAGCTCTGCTATTTTTTACATATTCCTCTAATTTCTTGATTGTTGTCTTGTACTCTTCATTCCAAATATGGAAGCGGGAAGAGGATTCCTTGAATAGATGAGAATCACCTATGTAATATAAACCTAATGACTATGTAGAATTCACTCATAGTCTGACGAATTCATATCCTTAATAGGATTTTCATTTTTAGGCCTAGAAACTTCCATATACTGGTTACCTAAGGTGCCACTTAAGAAGTGGTAATTTATATTGGCCTTCTTCCTTCGCTTAGATTTCAAGGTTCTTGGCTTCAAGGTCAGGCATGATATCTTGTTGTGTTGTTATTGGCTCATATTCTAGTATTTATTGAAACCATGAGAATGGCCTTTAGGAGTTGAAATATGTATCACCATCAGAGAAATTTAGGAACCTCGTTGCAAGATCAGCATTCTTGTCAATAGGGGAAGAGTTAGCCCCTTAATAAAAAAGATGGATGTTTGTTGAAATGGATACTAAATTACTTGAATATCTCCTCTTGTAATTACTAGCTAGATCATTCAAACTCTCATCTCACTTAGCTAATTGAGCTCATTCATCTTTTTTTCAAAAAAAATTTTTATTTGCTGGGACCTTATCTTAGCTCACTTAACCCACTCATCTGGACTCACCTAGACCAATCACCTAGGCTCATTGAGCTCAACTGCAACTAGCTCACATAGGGGATGTGAGGATGGATTTAACTTGTATGCATGGTTGTGATGAACCCATACAATCTTGAATTACATGGATATTTTTTCTCTTTTCAAATATTTTCTAAACTACAAAATGTCCCTGACTTTATCAGTTACATTCTATTTTTATGCTCTTTTGATCCAGACACAAATGTGACCAGAGATGATGTATTTAGGATCCAAATGTTGAAGAGTAAGTTCCTTTTGTTGAGTTTTTGAGATATGAAAATCACATTAAACCCTAACTGTCACAAATAGTGAGTGAGTGGAAATTGATCAACTACAACGTTCTGCATCTAAAATTGATAATTTCTATTTTGTGTTGTAGGAGTGGGAGGGGAACCTACTATTTTGGGATATTTTCCGCTTCACTTGGACGACTGATGAGTAGAGAATAATTGTACTCCAAAAATTATATATCAATCATACAGGAATATTGCCATTACTTCTATTTACATGTTTTACCCTTTTATCGAGTTTCTATTTGCAAATTTGTTTTTTTCTAATTTTTGGAGAAAAAAAATGCCAGTTTGTCGTCCTCACTATTCGCTGAGTAGTATTTTGAATGCAATGATCTTAAGAGAAATTTAATATTTTTTTAAATTGATACTTTCAGTAAGTTAAGGGCCTAGATACTACTATTTTGTATAATCAGCAACTGATCCGTGTCTGTTTGTTAATTTAAAAATTACCTAATCAAGTATTCAACTAGTGGGTTGTGATCCGTAGCATCCAATTTTTATGAGTTTCTGTGAAACTCTTAACAAAAATAAAATTTAGAGGTTTAGGTTACTATCTAAGCTATGTATGTAGCCATAATTTATCTCTTAATTAATTATCACAGGGATGCTTTGGATAATAAAACTCGGTGGAAAGCTTAGTAGAATTGGTTTTCTGACTTGTTGGCATTGAGAATACCTCTATTTTAGCAATCAAGGATGCCTTGGAATAATTTTAATAGAATGGTGGCTGTTATTTTAGGTTTTTGGAGGTCTTGTATCATCAAAAATGGCTTATACCTCAAAAATTTTGAATAAAATGCTTTAAAACAAGATGTTTTGTGTTTCTAGCTTACTTCTGGTGTATTTTTAAGAGCAAATGTAGTAGCAGCAACTAGTTTGAAAGTTATGGTTTACACTTCATGGCTTGGGGAAAAAAAAATTCCCCATTTTCCCCTTCATAATTTGGAAAATAGGTTCAAGAAAATTCACCCTCACCTCTTCTTGACAAGTGTCACATTCTGACTACACGATGAGGAAAAGGAGAAAACCACCATTTAGCATTGAGGGGCTGAGACTGGGTCATATGGAAATCCTTGAAAGGAGATAGAGTGGGGAGAATTTTACTGTACCCTATATCCATATTTAGAATGGGGACAAAAAAAATTTCCTCACCTATTGCTGACATATGGCGGCACAAGATTCGGTGAGGATGATGTGAGGAAAAACTAATTTTAACACTATGGGGCTCAAACTTTGTCGCATGAAAAACAAGAGAAAGGGCTAGGGTGGGGAAAATTTTCTTGTCCCATCTATCCCCTTTGGAATGGGGAAAAGAGGGATACAAAAATGTGCCCTCACCTTGTGTTGACAAGTGACACTTTCTCATTGCACGATGAGAGGAGCTGGAAATAGGTAAATAAGCCTTGTGGAGTGCTTATCATGGTCATGTGAGGAACATATAGGAAGATTTGGGGTGGGGCACATGTGTATGTCCCCTCTATCCCTATTTGAATTGGGATAATAGGGACACAAAAATGTGCATCAACCTGGAGGTGAGAAGTGTCCACTTAAAAAATTAGCTAATTGGGAGAAGCGTACCTGCGAGAGAGACAACTTGTCGACGAGATTATTGAAGCTCCGAGAGGTATTTTTTGGTGAATTATTATATTATTTTGACTACCAAAATCATTAAAATAAACAAGGCATGGTTCATAATCTTTAATTTATAAGCTTAAAAACCCTTAAAATGTCTCTTTTTGTTCTTTCGGGAAAAATAGGGTTGTCTACCTACAGAGACGAAGCTAATCTAAGAAGTCAACATGTCGTGTGAAAGATTCAAAAAATCAACTCACCCCAGAAACAGGGTTCAGAAAAGTTTCCAGTGAATGTGTTTTGCCTTTGCAAAATTTCTATAGAATACCAAATCATCCAATGAGAGCTAGGCTTCATTTTTGACCGGACACGAGGGGCACCTAAAAAACCAGCGGATGTTGCTCAGTATGTCCCTAAACCGCCGAAAGTCGGCAAGAAAAGGGCCGAAAGGGAAGAGCCAAACAGCCGAAGAGAGCGGGAAGAGCAACGACCACCACTCACCGAAGTGGGGTGTGTTTGTAAAAACAGCAAATATAAATGACTATGGGATTTATTTTCCATCCCGGAGTATGCCACACCAGTCCTAAAAAGGTCAGAAAAAACCTTTCTAGGCCTACCAGAGAACTAGTTGTTGGAATCACTTCTTTGTATGAGATGAATGAACATTTTTTATCTCATTTCAAACACGTACAATATTATTCAACATAATGGGAGTACATGCAAGGTTAGGATGGGTATTACATAAAAGACAAATTGATCCAGAGAGGGGCTCGGGAAGGCTCAGGAGAAAATGTTCATATTTGGGTCTAGTTGTCACGCTTGAAAGTTTGAAATTTTCATGCATGACAACAAGAGTGAAATACAAGTTGATAGAAAAACCATAAAATATAAAAGAAAATAGATTTTATCAACAATTTTACATAGCTTGCAATTATCTTACATTTTAATTACCATTACATTCTTGTTTAACCATTAATATTATATGACATTCCAACATAAAAAATTTATTTCTAAGTTATGAGTTTTCCATTTTATTATAATGTTTTACTCACAAGGAAATACACCTCATTTTTTTTCATCTTTATTACAATTAAATTTATATTTTAATCATTTTTTAGCACCATTTAAGGTACATATGGGACACATAACACTCATTTCTTAATGAGAGATTTATGTTTCCAACGGATGTGTTATCACATGGAATAAAACAATTTATTTTTATTAACATCAAAGGGATTTAACTACAAGTTAAAAATAAAGAGGCTCAAGTTTCACTTTATGCACTCAAACACCCTCTTAGACATAATTTATATAACTAGCATTGATTACATGTTTCATCCACTAACAACCTCTTAAGATGTCCTTGGATTTATTTTCAATATAACTTGTGATCAACGAGGCCAACACTAGGGCTATCACAAAGAATTCATCCCATAAAATTTTGGTATAGTTAACAAGCATTCACTTGCTACATGAAGGAATGAGGAGATTCAAGGTATATCATAATGTAGTTATCTAAAATAATTTACACATTTAAATTGGTCTTTTATTTTATCACTTGCTAAGAAGACACGTTTTCCTATGAGGGCATAAAGAATTTTTTACATAAGTTTAGTGCGAAGAAATTACAAGGTACATTGCTTACTACTCACGAAGGGTTCATGACCGAGTCAAACAAGGCCCACTTTATGTGGTATAAGTGAATGCTAATTCATGGCATAGTGTAGGTTATTGTAACATGGTTTAAGAATTTAACTAGTTTGGTACCACTATAGGATCATTAATACAAGGAAAAGTTCAAGTAAACATTTCATTATGATAAAGGTGTCGTTTCATTTGATTTTTTAATTGTCACGTTCCATTCAAGTTTGAACACACATGCTAATCACTTTTTTCCAAAATTTAAAATATTTTTTAGAAGTACATTATTTTTAAAAATGTAAGACATTACAATTTCATAAATTATTTTTTCAAATCCAACTCATACATTAGTTTCAACAAACATGGTTAAAAGATCCAGTTTCCATCAATTATCATAACAGTAAACATTGTGTTCTTCACTGCCTCATGCCACCTACATCAATATGGTGTCATCACATTGCTAACATGGATCCCACCCCTCCCATCTAAAAATGCTATCAAATTTGTAATTTCAATTAAGATATATAAATGAATATTATATCCTCAACATTTCAATCATAAATATTTTCTAGATTTAAGAGAAAGAGAGATAGGTAGAGAGATTATTTCATTCATTTTCTTCAAGTAAGCAATCAATTTATTCATATGATCAAAATGAGATAAGAGAGAACCCAATCAAGTCTTATACACAAAAATTGGATTTTAGTCACACTTTAGAGTCAGGGGAGTTTATTTTAATTTCAACGTGTAGCTCTTGTTTTCACTACCACTGAGGAGAATTCAACAAGTACAACATTTCACACAAATCTAGGTTTCTCATTGAAGAAAAAAAACAAGAAGAAACTAAAAGGAATTAGGTCTTAAACCTTTATTTTGTAAAATTTGTCTCCAATTCTTGTAGCCATCCTTACCTACAAAGATTTTAGTTTAGAAATATTGACAAAATAGTTATAGGAATATAAAAACCTTTCTAGATACCCTTTTTGATGTTCTCACTTCACACAAAATTTTAAGGCTCAACTCCTTATTTAGGCCCTCCAATTCGCTACCTCAATATTTGAAATCAGGCCTCTCTAAGCACCTACATTCTTAGTTATGAACTATCAAGGATTGGGTTCTTTTGGAAAACTTTCAAACCACTAAACCTTGAAAATATATTGCAAGGAATCTCCTAGAATGTATCTTCCAACTTTTATAATTTGAAACTAAGTCTAAGCCCTTAAATACAAACTTTCCTTAAACCCTAAGTAGGGTTTCTTAGACATCCCGAGTAGGTGAAAATACTTTCAAGTTGTAAAGAAATAAATTTCAAAACCTACAAATTGACCTATAGGTATGCCTTGGAATTCTCCACATTCCTGAGCAAACACGTTAGGAGAAAATTACAAAAATCTACAAAAACTTTGCCAAACCTTACCTACTTGGGAGAAAAAACAGAGTTTTTAGATTCTTCAAGAGTTGTGTACAGCTTCTCATATCTCTAATCATTCACATAATACTTGAAACAACATTCATACATTATCTATCTGATATTTAAACAAATAATACATTCATTTTAAAAGAAAAAGGTGTTTTTCAATTTGATTCTTGTAAAGGAAACAATCTTAAGATAGTCTTATTTTCTATAATAGAGTGAACCCTTGATTTTCCATTGATTTCTTTATCAAAAACTCCTCTTACACAGTAGCTCTTTCATGAATAGAAACCTATAAATGTCTCATCCTACGAACTCTCTTATCTTGTATTCATCTTATCCCACTAAATAATTGTCTTGATGTTATATATGATATATCAAAACATAATAAATGTGTCATTCACTCATTGTAAGAAAACTTTTTCTAATTTTAACCCCTAGGATTTATTAAAAAGATGACAAGATAATGTAGCCAACTTTAACACATACTCATTACTATCTAAATATCTTGAACTAAAAGAGAATAAATCTTATTCTTCCTTATTCAATCATGGATTACAATGCTTCATAAATAGGAAAATAACTCACAACTCAAATTTCCCATCAAACTCTAACTAACTTTGACTAAATCTACTCTAAATGGTGAAGTTTACTATTTTTAGCAGTTTACAAGAACCTGTTATTCTTAGTAAGTTCGAATGCTTATTCGTACGGGAAAAAAATTTCCATGCATCTTCTACATGCCTAAATTAGAGGAATTGCCAACTTTATAACCTACCACACATTCAAGAGAATAAAATTAACTAATGCCCTAAAATAGGAAAAAACCGAACTAGAACTTAAATCCAAATTTTTGACCCTCGGATGGCAGATTTGGGGCCCGAAAATGTGCCGAAACGTGCTCTAACCGGCAAGGTGAGTTGACCGGTACGTTTGTCTTATTGAAACACGTGGTTTAAAAAACAGACTCAAGCGGACACCCAGAGCACAAGTTATGACATTTTCAAGTTCTTGTTGAAATTAGTGCATCACAAGAGGTGAAGTTCATCCATTCTAATCACCTAGATGCATAAAACTCCCACAACAAGCCAAAATTTTCCCAATATAAGTTTGAAAATTCAAATTCTCACTTTGGGCGGGAAAAAGAGAAACTGAGAAAAATTCAAAATGTTGAGCACTTAAAGACCTAGAAAAACCTCCTAATCCCTATGAGTACTTACCTAACATGACCGAAAACAAAATTTTGCTCTCCTAACTTGTCCAAGTTGATGCTCATAGCATCATTCTCCCAAGGACAAGAAAAGTTATCTCATGAACTCCTATTCTTGAGATCTTCTAGAGTGATACCAAGTTTGTTGATGTCATTATCTATCATCCAAGTGGAATCCTCTATAGGATGGTGTTTCCAATTCACATATTGATAATGTTCTTTACCTCTAGTTCTTTTTGTCACTTTATGATACATAATTGACTCTGGTTCTTTGTTTCTTTTGGAAATTGCTTTGTCTAATCTTGGATTGTTGCTTCTTATTCTTCAATTATACATTCACCTTACTCTCCCTATTTGAAGGGATACAGATCCAACAAATTGAAAGTGGGATATATTCCAACATTTACTGGAAATTCTAGCTCATATGAACTGTTAGAAAAATTCTTGATGATCTTGGAAGGACCTATCTCCTTCATTTTTAGTTTGTTATATTGACCTTTTGGGAATATTTTCTTCCCAAGATGAGATAACACTATATCTCCCACTTGAAAACTGACCTCTCTTCTCGTCAAATCAACATGTTTCTTGGATTTTCTTACATTCTTCTCTAGATGTATTTTCAACTGTGCATGGATTTCCTACATAGCAATGGAAAAATATTCACCATCAACACTTCTCTTTTCCATTCTTCCTAAGTTTCTAAGCTCAAATAACCCTCTAGGATGCATTCCATATAATATTTGAAATGGACGCGTGCCTGTGCTTCTATTAGGTGAAGTATTTGTATGTAATTTATTCTTGTGAAAGTACCAAAACCCATTGTTTAGGACTGTCCTTAGTTAAACATCTCAACAAGTTCACTAAACTCCTATTCACCACCTTAGTTTTTCCATTTTTTTGAGGATGATAGGCTGAACTGAAATTTAGATTAATCCCTAGCTTCTTCCAAAATGTTCTCCAAAAGTGTCCTATGAATTTTATTACCTTGTATAAAACAATTATTCTTGGAATTCCATGGAGTCTAACCACTTATTTAAAGAACAAATAAGCCACATGTGTATCATCATTGGTTGTCTTACATGGAATGAAATGAGCCATCTTAGAAAATTTGTCCATTGTTATAAAAGTTGAATCATACCCAGCTTATGTTCTTGGAAATCCTAATACAAAATACATGATAATTGAATCTCATGGTTTATTAGGCATTGGTAAAGGCTGATACAAACATGCATTAGTACTCTTTCCCTTAGAAAATTAACATACTTTACACCTTTCATCAAACTTATTTACATATGCTTGCATTCTAGGCCAAAAATAGTGAGCATTCAACTGTGCTAAAGTATTTTCAAGGAAAAAATGACCCACTAAACTCCCACAATACTTATATTTGATCATATTTTCTCTTATGGAACTCTTTGGCACACATAGTTGCACTCCCTTGAACAATAAGCCATCTTGTAACGTATCTAATCCAACCATGACTCTTTATTTTGAAGAGTAGGATACTTACAAAATTTGTAGGCTTCCTTGAATTCTGAATCATCCTCATTAAGATATTTGAGTGCATCTATTCCTCCACTTTCTAACTAAATTTATTATACCAATAACACTATTCTTCTCAATGCATCTGCTACCTTTTTAGTTTTCCATTTCTTACGATTGATAAAAAAATGTTAAGTTTTGTAAATACTCCACCCATTGCATATACCTCTGATTAAGCTTATGTTGGTTGGTTATGTATTGTAGTACTTTATTACATGTGTATAGAATGAAATCCTTAGGCATCAAATAGTGTCTCCACTTTCTCAAGGCTTGAACCATAACATAAAACTCCAAATCATAAGCTAAATACTTCTTCTTATCTTCATTTAACTTCTCACTAAAGTATGTTATAGGTATTCCCTCTTGACTTAGAAAAACTCTTATGGCACTCCACTTGCATCACATTCTACCTGAAACACCTTATTGAATTTTGGAAGAGCTAACACTGATTTCTCTGGAATTTTCTTCTTTAGAAACTAAAAATTCTTATTAGCTTTATAAATCCATTCAAACTTCTTCTTGTCTTCCCTAATTGTATCAATGATAGGAGCAAAAATACCACTGAAATTTCTAATAAACTTCCTATAAAAGCTAGCCAAACCATGGTATCTTCTTACCTCATACATTGTTTTTAGAGTTGGCCATTCAACAATATATATTACCTTGTCTTGGTCCATCTTCAACACACCTTGTGAGACCAAAAAACCCAAGTAAACGATCTCTTTATTGAAAAATACACTCTTCTTGAGATTAATCATCAACTTCTTATCTTTTAGTCTTTCTAATACCTTCATAAGATGACAGAAATGCTCTTATTTGCTTGGACTATAAATAAAAATATCATACAAATAAACTATGACAAACTTACCAATGAATTATTTCAAATCTTCATTCATAAGCCTCATGAATGTGGTAGGAGCATTTGTTAAACCAAATGGCATGAGAAGCCACTCATATATTCCTTCATTAGTCTTGAAGGTTGTTTTCCATTTATCTCCCTCTTTTATCTTTATTTTATAGTAACCAATCTTAAGATAATTCTTAGAAAAATAAGTAGCACCACTTAAACAATCCATCAATTCTTCAATTCTTGGCAAGGGAAATTTGTACCTTATAGTGATTTTGTTGATTTCTCTTGAGTTTGTACACATTATTTAATCTCCCTCTTTCTTAGGTACTAGAACAACATGCACCACACATGCACTAAGACTCTCTTGAGTCAGCCCCTTGTCCAAAAGTTTTTGGATTTGCTTATTGATCTCACATTCTCTTTAGGTGTCATCTTGTAGGCTTCTTTGTTTTGAAATTTTTCTCCTAAAGTGAATTCAATGTGATGAATAATCCTTCTCATATGTGGAAATTCATTGGGAATCTCATCAACTAAAATATCAACAAATTATTTTAACATATCCTGAAATTATTTAGGTAGTTATTGCAAGTTTGTGGCTTTCATAACAATCATAGGCTTGGTTATCACTCCAAAACCCATTTCTTATTCTTTCATATCAACCAAGAATTCCTTTTCACTTACTACCATAACATTGGATTCCCCTACTTTCTCATGTTCTTATTCTTTAAAGGACATAAGTGTATGACTTACACCATATATTTAGAAAGTACACACATTCTTCCTACCATCATGAGTTATTTTCCTATTATTTTCCAAGGTCTTCCAAGAAGTACATGGAAAACATCCATATGAATTATGTAACACAACACTTTGTCCTTATAACCTCCAATCTACAAGTCTACCCAAATTTTTTCACTCACAATAACTTGTTGTGCTTTTTGAAGCCAAGAAACCTTGTAGGGGGTAGGATGTAGTATTCTTTTCAAACCAATATTCTCTACCATTTATAAAGAGACCAAATTATCAGTACTACTTGGATTTATCACCAATTTACAACACTTACCTGGTGATTTACAGATTTTCTTGAATAAGGTCTTCCTTTATGCAAGTTATTTCTCCTTTGTTTTCTTGATCAACACTCTCTTTCATTAGCAAAGATTCACCAACCTCTGGCTCTTCTATATGAGATGGAGAATACACACTCTTTTCCTATGCTTGAACCAACTAGTTTTATTTTCAGTTCTTAAATGATTTACCTGAGGTTCTTTGTGCATTCACATGACCTATGACCTACAAATTTATTATATTTTAAGAATTTACTTATGAATCATGTAATTCCTCTTCCTCTCTACATATATCCTCCTTTATATGATAATTTTCTTCTCATGTAGCCACCTCTTGAAGTAAAAGTTTATTTTTGGGAACTACTAGTTTCTCCATGTTGCAATAGCAGCTGGTTAACACTAGGAGATCCCTCTCCACCACTAGTTCAATATTTTGGTGTGACGGAAAATCGTACATGGTCCTTTCTACATATATCCTCCTCTGTTGGAATGTTGTTGGACTTGATTAGGTGTATCTTCTTCCTCTGAATCCACCTCTTGAAGTAGAAGCTTGTTCTAGTGAATTAATAGTTTCTCCACTTGTCCTTTGTGAAGAAATTCTTCCTCCTTGTTGTCCTCTTCCTCTATAACTCCTTCATCTACCTTTTCCTTGTTGGTTTTTCCTTATACTCAACTTATCCTCTTCTTTCAATGCATATTGATAATAATTTTCTAGAGTTCTAGGACTCACCAAACTGAGTTCATCCTGAATATTATATCTCATCCCATTCAAGTACATGGCTACCTTCTCCACATCTTCTTCCACATGCTTTGATCTGATTGTTAATTTGTAGAACTCCTTTATGTAGGACTTAACACTAATTTCCTTTTATTTAAGATTAAAGAATTCCTATATGACTTATCACTAGGTAGGAATTTAGCATTAAGATTTTCTACTATCCTATCCCATGCCTTAATCCTTCTCTTATCTTGTTTGACTCTCTCATCCTGTATGAATTACCACCATATTACTACATGTAAATTTAATATGGTACAAGAAAACTTCACTTTTTATTCCTCTAACATATTCTCATACTCAAATTACTTGTCCAAAGTGGTTATCCAAACAATGAGTTCCTATCCATCAAGACTACCTACATATGTATGAATTTCCAACTTTGGTTTTGATCCTTTTCATATGATCACTTTAAACAATCTATCAATTTTACTCTCTTTGGGATCTTTTATCTCTCCCTGTGTTGGGGTTGTTTGTCGATCATCTTCCTTATCACTCACATCTACTGTCATGGTTCCTCTTTTTTTATTAGCTCCAACTGATGTCAACCTTGCATCAAAAATAACCCTCATATTTCTCAACTCTTCCAGGATGACATCTCCAACTTGAATGCCTCCTCTATTATCTCCTCTCACTACTCTTCTAGGTGGCATTTTCACTTTTCTCACTTCAATTCTTACTCTTATTTCCTAATATCAACCTAATTTGATACCATAATTGATTTAAAGAGCAATAATAAACTAAAATTAATTAGGCCTTAAACCTCTATTTTGAAAAAAAAATCTCCAAATCTTGTAGCCCTCCTTACTTAAAAATCTCATAGTTCAAAAATATTGACAAATAGTTATATGAATCTAAAAAAAATCTAGATAACCTTTTGGTTGTTCTCGCTTCTCATCAAGTTTTAAGGCTCAAATCCCTATTTATGTCCTCCAATTTTCTACGTCAATTTTTGTATATGAACTTTATCATTTATTTGTGTCAACTATAGATGTAGAATATATCTCAATGAATTCCCCCTCTTTTGAGGCATGCATGATAAAGAAATTAAGTGTGTGGCTCAAAATAAATGGCATGTACCCATGTTAGATAAATATGATCATCTACATTAGATCATATGGAAGGCTATAGTAGAGGACATCTTTGGGATCTTGTTGCTAAAAAGGGTTGTGCATGGTGGAGACCATGGCACACAAAAAAACAACACACAACAAACAAAAAATAGTAATAGTAATAACAATCATGTGTTAGAGAAGTGATCACAATGGAAAAACTATAGCCAACATAATAAATAACATGTAAATGATTCATATCATGGCATAAATCCGTAAACATGGGACACCCACAAAATTGCATGACAATCCTAGTAAGGGCATACATGTCGTATACAAATAAGTAAGTGCACACATATAAGAGAGGCATAGAACCACAAGTATGGGACATAGACAATGTCGTAAGACAACTAAGGCACTAAGGCCACATATAATAAATAATCCAGTAGTCAAGCAATAAACTAGGATATCAATATAACAATTAAGAATAGAAAAAAAAGTGAAAAAACATAGAGACCAATATAGGTTAGCATTTCATAAGACACAAGCGTTAACCCTATTGAGAATACAAATAACATATACAAAATATAAGTAATTGAGCATATCAAGGAAGATAAATTAATTGAAATGAAATTAAAAAAACCTATACAGTGTGTAAGATGCCCCCAAATGAGAAACATCACTAGGAAGGGACTAGGTCGATACCATCATGTATCAATTTGTGTATGTCCGACATCTAGTTTAACATACACCATGAATGCATGTGTGTAAATAATCTATAGAAAAATATGAAATTTATCAAAATATTATGGCAAACAACATATGTAAAGTAACATGTTAGCCAATCAAGTCATATATAGGTCACGAGTTTGCGTTTTTGTAAATATTTGAATTTTTTGTATTATGTGATTATGTGAACATTTTTATAGTTTTGAGATTAATTGTTTATAGGGAAATATGTATCATAAGATCTAATCGATAAAGGCATCATTAGGAGTAAACCCACAATGTGAATTAGGCTCAAGCCTCAACTATGTCATAGTAGAATTAGGATTATCTTGTATCACCTATGTAGGAGCCATAATATAGACCTTAAGAGACCTATGAAAAAAAGACTTGTGAGGAAATGGGGAGAAACATGTGCACTAGAGGACCTAACAAAGGATCTAGGATAAATAGAGTAAGAAGAAGTCGTATATGCAAAATAAGACCTTTCAAGAGGCCTAAGAGGTAATTAACCACCAGAAAAAGTATGTGCAGTAAAATACCTAGTAGGAAACCTAAGAGGAAGAGAGCCAATAGAAATAATATAAATATCTCAATGTAGTGTTATGTGTTTGAATGTTTTTCTTTTGTTGAATATTTATAATATTAAAAAAATTTGCTACCACAAGATCTCATCAAGTAAATGATAAGGTAAATCCACTTGGGTGTTATATTTAGCCATTTGTGTAGCTTTATACTCCGTAGAGAGATATTGAGAAATAAGTAATGCCTCTTGTGAAACAATATCCTTTGTAGGTATATCTTGTAGCAACGTTTCTCTATGGGTTTCTAAATGGCATACACTTTGGAATCAAACCTAAAATAAAGATATCTTATAAATTTTTACACAATAATATCATCTTTAATTTCCTCTCCAATCCCTCTAATAATGTTGACAATGCCACTATAAATAACCAAAAATACATCCTAAGTGAATACAGATAGGCTAGATGAAGATATGTGTCATCATCCTTCATTTGGTGTAATACCCTGCAAAGATGGTACTTGTGAAGAAATACCTCTAGAAGTGTCATGAATTTCATGTTTTTTTGAAGTAGTATTAGATCTCTCATGCCTGAGAAGATGTGGAGGACTTGATGTGTTATCCCAGATATCCTCACAAAGAGCTGGAGACAAAAAAAAAGTGACCTGTGCACAAAATATGATTTGAAAAAAAATCATATCTCTATATCTACATGCCATGGAGAACAATATAATGAATAGGATGGATATGGGAAGAGATGCCTCATAAATGTTCCTATCTATGCCTCCGCCAAAATGACCCATGTTGAACAGAGAGTGTGGAGATCCAAAACTAGTTGTAACTGATTGTCAAATGATCCAAAACCTAATGGTGGATTAGATAGGTGTGAAGTCCTGGGTACTCGAACAAGTACACAAATGGGTGCATCTGATTCAATGGGAAACTTTATTATTAGGAAAAGAATTCTTGAGGATGAATCATATGTGCTATAGAGATCCTAATCAGTGACATATTGGTTGAACTCATTCACAATGATACATATATCTGATAGCAATAAAATGACTAACATACGATGTCTCTTTTCTAGAGGGTTAGTGAGATTAATATTATAGATTCTTGGTTACTTTTATCTTAAAACTATATTCATCTTCGCAAAATATAACCATGTATTCATATAAAGTCTAACATATTTCTAAAAATATCATGGCGTTTTGTGGAAACCCTTTTGGTTATTATTCACATCTATGAGAGTGTAGAAGTCATTCGGATAGAATATCCATTTACAGTATCAAGGTAAATACATTTCCTTACGAAGAGATTCAAAAAATGTAGGCACCAACCTAGATGGAGACACCAATTCCTAAACTACTTATAGCACCAACTGTAGTTCTTATAAATGTTTCACTCAACTCAGCATGGTTAGTATACCAAGTCCTAATGTCGATAAAATAACTCATCCAACTGATTGTGAGCAAAAATTGTATCAAAGACACCAATCCGTAATGTGTAGAGTAACAAATCAGTAAATTCATGAATAATAACTCACTAGATAAAAGAGGATCCCTAAGTAATAAGCTAGATAAAAATGAAACCCTAGGTTAAAGAGGGAGTAGTAGACTTAGCTGATTTTGAAATTAATCCTCAAAGTTTACTTTCTGGACTGGAATCCAATTGTAAACAGGAGGAGACTTCACACCTCTTGTCGTCAACACGCAATTAGACTTCTCACACTGTCATTTATTGGATGCACTCCTAGACTATTCCTTCGCTCTAGAATAGGACTAGGAATTCCCAGGCTACTAAAGAACACTGTTGGGTTCCTGTGATCTACAGCAGGAGTCTTGGATTATCATGGTTTGAGTCTTGCTCCTCGCAAAGTGGTTGCTAACAATTCAAAATTTTGGTCATACTCACCTATGCCTCAACTGGATGCAATTGTATAAATTCAGTCTTGTAACCTATAAAACAAATCTCTATTCATGAAAATCTCCTAAAAAACATGCAAATCTCTAAAAAGAAAATCCTATAAATGGGGAGTTTAGAATTAACCCCAACATGGTCATCTCTCCATCAGAATTCTGCTTGGGATTTAATGATGGAGCTTCATACATTTTTCTACGCTCCTAGTCAGGCTCACAACTCACTCCATTCACTTGTTCTGTGTGTCCAGGCTCTCACAGCCCTAAATACAGCTCTTATCTCAAGTTCACACTTGATAATGAGCGATAGCTAGATGTAGCAATGTCTCCACTACTACTCATGTGGATGGAAAAATGAAATTCAACCTATCCTATCGTGTGTTACGCTATAAAACATGGGTAGTCCCATTTTCCCTATGACCACCTGAAATTTAGGATGGATCGGTTTTTATGCTGATGTATAATTCACTTAATGGATGCAACCTATAGGTTTGTAGCTAAGCTTGGATCAACTAGAACAGTGTCTAGTACCATTATTTTGAATCCAAGCATGAGAATAGGGGATTCAAATTCTAATGCTAAGACTTAAGCATGAGACATCCCTTGGTTGAAGTATCTGAAAACCAAATAAACCACGAAGGCCGACTCCATAAGAAAAAAACGATGCTACAAAAGCTCCGTTAGTGAGCTTAAGGTAGAAATAGGTCGGGGCACCTAGATTTAGGATGGGGTCAACCTATGGATGACCATCGTCTTGTTTGGGAGATGGTTTCCAAAGTCACTAAATTGATAAGTTAGCTCCGGAAAAGATACGTCTGTAGGATGTAGCTGTAGATGAAAGACTAGATTATAGAAGAACAAGAAAGAAATCAACACTTTGAGATTCAAATGACCAATGGATCTTTGAGCTCAATTCCAAAAAAGATATATTCTCAGCTCTAGGATGATAGGTATTGTGGGGTAGGTGATATCTAGACCATCTACACTCTAAACTCTAGAAGACTGACATTACTATGAGCTCATATCCATGGCTCTGTGTGTAATTTCACAAACAGGGATGGAAGCCTGTATATTTTATTAATGTGAAATTGATTAACCATTACAATGGAGTGCTGCAATATTTATACATATTGGACAGCAATGTGTAGACAAACAAATATGTTGCACAGGTAAAACCATACTTACAACTGCTTCCAATAATACATCCGGGAAGCATATACATTGTTATAATAAATGTAACAATTATCCCTGTGAGACAAAAAGACAAGTATGGTTTAAAACCATATAACAACTTACAATTATTTTATGGTTTATAATATAACCATATAATATGATTATTTAAAAAATAAATTAAATAAATCATATAATGCATAATTAATATTTTATCCTAACATTCCCCCCCTTAATTGTGCATTGTCTGAAGAGATGAGGAGAGGAACTCTCTGAACAACTCAAACTTGTCACGTGCAAGTGACTTTGTGAAAATATCTACTCGTTGTTCAGCAGTTGGACAAAATTGAAGCTGTATGTTGTGCTTCAACACATGTTCACGTATGAAATGAACCTGAACCTCAATGTGCTTTGTTCTCTCATGAAAAATTGGATTGCGAACAAGTTTGAGAACACCTTCATTGTCAACATACATGGTGGTCAGTTTGTCCTATGGTATTCCAAGTCCTTCCAGTATGCGACGTAGCCAAATCGCTTCACAGACAGCTTCTCCTGCAGAACGATACTCGGCTTCTATGGAAGAGCGAGAAACAAAGTGTTGTTTCTTACTTCCCCATGATATTGGTCCAGATCCCATAAAGAATACAAATCCAGAAGTGGATTTTCTATCATTAATGTTACCTGCATGATCTGAATCTGAATATCCAGTCAAGAAGAAGTTTTGTTCTTCTTGTATTCTAGACCAAGATCCTCTGATCCTTTGAGATATCTCAAAATGTGCTTTTGCTGACTTTCCAATGACAAACTTTGGGTTCCTGCATGAACCTAGATAGATAGCTCACTGCAAAGGTGATATCTGGTCTAGTGTAGGTCAGGTAAATGAGACTCCCAATCAACTGCCGATAGAGAGTGGCACTTACCTCAAGAGATGGATCTGAACGAGATAACTGTAATTTGTTCTCCATGGGTGTAGCAATTGGTGTGCAATCCATCATCCTAAACTTCTCGAGCGTAGTCTTGGTATATTTCATCTGAGAAACAAAAATATGATTCTCTTTCTACCACACTTCTAATCCAAGACAATAGTGCATTAGCCCGAGATCGGTCATGTCGAACGATCGATTAAGATCTTTCTTCGTTGCATCGATCATCCTCACTGAACTACCAGTGATGACTAGATCGTCGACATAGACAACAACAATCACCATCTCCCCCCCTTGCTTTTTGAGGTAGAGATTGGGATCGTATGGATTTCTAACAAATCCATGTTGTACGAGATGCTCATCAATCTTGATGTACCATGCCCGGGGTGCCTGTTTGAGGCCATACAGAGATTTCCTAAGTCTGCATACCTTTGTTTCTTGACCAAGTACAACATATCCCTCAGGTTGAGTCATGTAGACTTCTTCTTGTAAATCTCCGTTTAGGAAGGCACTTTTTACGTCCATTTGGTGAACTTTCCATCCAAACTGAGCAGCTAGAGCAAAGATCATCCTGATCATTTTGATCTTAGCTGTGGGAGAAAATGTCTCCTCATAGTCAATGCCTTCTTTTTGTGCATACCCCTTTGCTACAAGTCTTGCTTTGTATTTGTCCACTGTCCCATCTACTTTGTACTTAGTTTTGAATATCCATCTGCATCTAATGGGTTTCTTCCCTGGTGGAAGATCGACAAGCTGCCAAGTGTTATTCTTCATTACTGATTGATATTCAGAATCCATGGCATCTTTCCAAGCTTTTGACTGTAGGGCTTCCTGGACTGTAGAGGGCTCATCTGATTCAATAACTCTACTCATCAAAGCAAAGTTAACTTCTTCTCTTGCTTTACTGCGAGTCTGTGGTCCAGGGGTGGATGTATCTGGTGGAGCATCCAATCTTGCATCTCGTAATGTACTTGTACACCATTTAGGCATACTCTGAACTGTTCCCATGGGTCGTGGTTCTATCTGATCAACACCATCATCCCCATCATTACTTTCATCTTCTGAGGGAACATCAGCTTCAATTTTTACAATAGGTGAAAAATCTACATCTTGCGAGTCCAGAGGAGGAGTCTCTGCTTCCTTCTTCTCAAAAAACTCAACATCTCTGCTGGTGTAGACTTTTCTGGTCTTAGGATCCATCAATCTATACCCAAGAGTCTCTTCACTGTACCCAATGAAGATGAGTTTTTGTGACTTCATGTCCAATTTCTTTCTATTTTTTTGGATATGTGCATGCTTGCTTTGCACCCAAATACTCTGAGGTGTGCAATGGATGGTTTCCTTTTTTACCATGCTTCTTGTGGTGTTATTCCATCAAGAGCAGTTGTGGGCGCTCTGTTCAACAAATACACTTTTGTTTTTGCTGCTTCTGCCCAAAATGTCTTTGCAAGTCCGGAATCATCGATCATGCATCACACCATTTCCATGATAGTACGATTTCTTCTCTCAACAACACCATTTTACTGTGGTGTGTGTGGAGGAGGCATTTTTCGACGAATCCCGTGAGTTTTTAGGTAGTCTCTGAACTCATCACTGGTGAATTCCCCCCCTCGATCTGAGCGGAGAGTTCTGATGTGACAACCAGTTTCTTTCTCAACTGCTACTTTGAATTTTTTGAAGGTTTCAAATGCTTCACTTTTCTTGCGAAGACAAAAAATCCACATTTTCCTCGAATAGTCGTCAACACAAAGCATGAAGTACTGGAACCCATAATGACTTGGCTGCATCGGACCGCAAAGATCGGTATGAACCAGGTCAAGTTTACCATGAGCTTGAAAAGTACTCTTTTGGAATGAAGCCCTGTGTTGTTTTCCTGCTAGGCAGTGAGGACACTTGTCTATATCCTTCTGAAGAGAAGGTAGCCCATGTACCATATTACACCGGTGAAGTGTTTTGAGATATTTAAAACTAACATGACAAAATCTCTGATGCCACAACTATGCTGAGGTGGAATTTTTAGCCACAAGTGCTTGATCATCTCTATAAAAAAAATCAAGTTGGAACATACGTCCCACATTGGAGGCTTTTGCAATTATTTTCGAGCCTCTGGATTTATCTCGAATCAAACACGTTTTCTTGCCGGATTGACTATCAAAGTCAATTTTCAGGTTGTGATCTAGGAGTTGACTAACTAAAAGAAGATTCTTTGTCAACCCAGGGACATATAGGACATCTGATAGTCTGCATTTGCGTGAACCAAGG